>JACCHW010000116.1:0-393278 GCA_018907185.1 Platyscapa corneri
CAGTATAGCATGTATTCATAGTGCAAATTCTATAGTGTATATTATTCGTGGTTTACGTGCAATTAATTAGAGCGTAGTTATATATTAAAAATCTGCTTTTGGATGATATTCTGAAAAGACTGCGTATTGTTTAGAAATAATCGCCGTTGTATGCTAACGAATGGCAAAAATTAAGCTTAGGCAAAACAATAATAAAATAATATAAAGAAAATGATGGTGGTTCATGTATGCGAATGGTGAAAAACTCGAGTTTAAGCACTTACAAGACGCAAAGAGAATATGTTGTTATCGAACGCAATGTCAAAAAAATATGTATTTTCGTGAGAATATGCATTAATTTTTTACCCATTACGATACTTAGGAGAATTTATAACTGTTGTCTAAGCTGTGCAAAAAAGCGATTCAGAGTTAGAAGCTCGCCTGTAAGAGAGTTAAAAATAAGAGAAAAAAATACTTTCTCGTCTAAGCACAAAGTAGATGGTTTGTACTACAAGAAAACAGCTTCTGTTTTTAATGTGAATTAGCAGGAGTGTATGCAATAGAACGGAGGATTTTGAAGTATCAAGAGTGAAGAAAACTACTGACGAAAAAGTGTAGCGATGAAAAAATTTTGATAATGATAAAAGTTAAGTAGCGAGTATTTAAATCTGTAATTTTTGTAAAATAGTGCTGATTCGTGTAATAAGGAAACAGAGAGGAAGCACGATGTCATATTGTCGCCACGTTATTTATCAATTTACGGCAAAAATAAGCGGTTAGGACACGTATCAACGTTATATATGTAAAATACTTAAGAGGAATAAATAATGAATTATATGAATAAAAAATCGTAAAAAGCATACAGTTTTATTTGATGAAGAATATAATTAATTTTCAGTGGCTTAGGGTTTTACCAACCCAAATCGGTTTAAGTTATAGATGCGTAAAATTTTTTTAGTTATCCTTGTATTATAATGATCGTGAAAAATAGATATTTTTTATAATAAATATCTAACATCAAGGTTATTATCTAATCTTGTTGTCTGGTAATTTTAAGAACATAACCTACGAAATTTATTTAGCTCAATGTTTTTCAATTATTTTAATATGATTGAAAATAGACAAATAAAATAGACTGCTTGATTAAGGTTTAAGGTGCTTATTAAGTGCTTACTCGTTCGTATTCTTGTAGTTAATAGATTCTACATTGGTACCTCATAACATGAGCATGTGTGCACAATTTCTCTTTCTTTTTCTTATTATGATTGCACAAACTAGAAATATTAAAAGAAACTCGACTTATCATTACATAGCATTATATCAATTAGAAATGGTTAAATTTCTACTGTAACATCATCTTAAATTTCATTTGATAATGATTAACTCTTGATTTACGCATCAAAGATACAATCGGTATTTGCTTAATTACTTAAACTTAATACCTTAATATTTAATTTCAATTTACTACCAGATTACCCTTTTGTAGCTGAGGAACACCATTGTTTAAGTCTGTTTGCAACTCGACAACTCGAGAATTTTTCTCAATCGCTTTCTCATTTCGACGATGTTGATTATTCCCTCTTCCTCTTATTCTCTGTGAAACGCACTTCATATTTTTTATTTTTAGATAGATAATTTCTTGTGTATTTCTAAACTTACTACATGAGTTCAGACGTGAATGAATTATTCTGACCTGTATTGACGATAAATTTTAATTCACTTTCTTGATAATTTTTAATTAATAATTTTCCATGATTTTTATTAAAATTCTGTAACAGTAATGGTATAATATTTAATTTCTAAAATTCAATTTAAGTTTATAACTTTAGGTAACTGTTAAAACTATTAAACTCTTAAAAAGAAGTTAAGAAGCTATGTAAATAGAATTATGATGTTTAAATAAAACATTTATTTTTTTTTATATTATTGACAAAAATTTTTAAAGAAAAAATATATTATTATCACTTTCATTTTAACTGCGCTAAAAGCAAATATTCCATTAAGATTACATTTAAAATATAAAAAGTTTGTAATTAAATATAATGATAAAAATTAATTTCATAGTCATTATATAATATTTACAAAAGTTCGATTAAACATTTATTGACTTATTTTGTGTATCATGTTATTATAATTTATTTTTAAATAAAAATGAATAGAGTAAAAAATTATGTTAATACTTATAAAATATATATTTTAATTGTTAAGTCTTTTTGGTGTGTATTGCCCATTATACACCCGAGCTCTGTTGCGTTAGCTATATATCGGATATCTCTGAGGTCTCGTTATCATCATGTATTGTTTTCTCAAGTTTTTCTTTGTATGCTATAATTTTTCTTTTCTAAATAAAATCACTGAATAACATGTATTCATCCTCTTTCACTTTTGAACACGTAAAGATCACCGTGTTTTTCAATCAGACAGTAAAAGCTAATAGTACGATGACTGTTTTTTCTTTCCAAATAGACCATTTTGGACATTCAGACAGTTTATATATTTCCAGTAACTTTGTTGTACGTTCAAAATATTATTAATCTACTTGGATATGTAAAGGAAATTTATTTACTTCAATGCACTCAATAAAATTGTAACACAAGGTCTCTGATTTTCATTCATCAACTTGCATATCCTATAAGAAACATACAACCAACACTTAGTTGGCGTGGAAATGTCAATTATGTATCATTTGTTCACGGTTTCTTTTCACGACACGAATTTTCTTACTTACATCTTCAGTATTCAATTTTTACTTCCTGTATCAGTAGCTTCCTATGCAGATTATTCTATCATAGTTTGTATCTGCTAGCCGTTCGATTTACGCATGTACAATAACAAACTTGTTTATACTTTTGAAAAATATTGTACCTTTCCTTCTATTAATTAAAGCATTAAAAGAGAATTGACTTTCATTTGCTTAATTTCTTTGCTAACTAGCAACTCATGGTAGATTAGTATCCGGATTTCTAATTATGCGACACTCATTATCACGATTTAAAATAAAAAAACAATTTTAGTAGATTAAGTTAATATTCTTGGAATCATATTTGTGAACTTTAATATAGTTGTGTATCACAAGTAATAAACAATGATTTTTAAATATATTTAAGTTTCTAATCTTACGAATATTCAAAAATTATTTTTCAAATACTATTAGAATTAAAGCGATGTTTATTATAATTTTATTATAATTATTTCTAGACAAAACTAAGATTATTACTGTTTTATATTTACAGATATGAAAGTTGGAGAGGGTATTATAAAGGACTTAGTATCAATCTAATGAGAGTAACACCAGCTACTGTTATAACTTTCGTAGTTTATGAATATGTATCTCATTATCTTTTAGATATTTAGAAAGTAAATAAAATGACTAACTAAAAAATTACCGCAAATTCAGTAAATTAAAACTACTTTTTATAATTACTGTATTGTATAATGTATGTTATTTTAATTAGAGTAAGTAACAACGAAATAATAACATAGTAGAATCTTTGAAAAATAATTATTTTTATAGAATATTTTAATTTATTACATAATAATTTCCTATAAAAATAAGTACCAATTATAGACCACTACTCATCTTTCTGAAAATATAGAAAAATGAGATATCAAGATTTAACTATATATACATAAATTCACATATATACTTGCATAAATATAATACATCATTTGATATCATATATATGTGCAGTCCAGGTTTAGCCGAGTAATAAGTGAAAAAATAATGTGTATATCAAAGTGAAATTTTAAATAACATTTAGAGCTGTTAGTTTATAAAATGCTATAAATTATAAAATCAGTTGGCACTTAATTTAACAAGATAAAACATAATTTATTGATTAGTTAGTCTTATTTATAGTCAATATATTTATCTTTGAATCAAAATAAGTATAGAAAATTGAAGATGTATAAAAAGTTATCCTCGAAATTAGAAAGTGTATATAGAAAAAGATTTAAAATAGACACTTATTATTCATTCAAATTATATTAAGTTTATATTGTATAAATTTTAACAAGATTCAATTCTGTTCCTATGTTAATGACAATATCGTTTTATTTGTTGCAAACTTTTGTCACTTCTTGTAGCAGGAAAAAGTTACTTCTTCAAATTATAAGAGGGCTATGTTTGATTACAACATTACTTATTATACCTGTTGTTCCGTGAAATGGCTAAGTTCATTGAGTAGAAAAATCTGTGTAAAAAAGCGCCCATTTTTTAATTTAGAAAAAAACCAAGCTTATTTATACTGTAATTTAAAGTACAAAATAAACCGAACTAGTTTTTTTCTACCACTCAGACAAGTATACGCATCTCTCAGTCAACATGTCAATGAATAATGTATTTAAAAAAAGACAAAATCAACTTATAATTACTATAGTGGTTCATTAAAAACTGTGATTGAAATCCTTAGATTTGTATGTATATTTGTATATTTTTGATTGCCGTTTTATACTCATAATAAAAAGTAAAACAATGTTATTCTATATACCATACATGGAAATTCTAGCAATTTCGTTATTAAAAAAATACTTGTCCTCATCACTATCAAAAATCAAATTCTTAACATACCCTAGTAAATTTAATGGAATTCATTTAAAAATATGTATATTATATGCTAAAAAAATTTAATCATTCAAAATTTTTATGAATTGTTTTATATATTTTATAATATTGTAGATAGAAACACTTCATTCCTAAAATCGGAAACATTGTGCTATACCAAAATCAAGTATTAATTTTTTTATTTACGTGATCATTTTATTTTTTATTTTTTTTAACTTAGTTCGAAGATATTAGATGCTAACAATAATGATTCTTAGTAATATTTTTCAATAGTTTTAGGAGTTCAAAATCATTAACATATTTCTTATATTACAATATTTCCGAAAAATGGATATTTATTTTTGACACTAATGTACCGAATCAGCCTGACATTCTTTATAATAAAAATCGTTTAGGATTGGTTTAGAAGTATTCAAAATTTATGTTCGTACCATGAGAGGAATATTTTTTACGTAATCAAACGTCGTTTTATCATCTCTCTCCGTCGCTAATATAGTGTCTAATTTTGTAATTTCAATACTATTGTTTTGTATTTATACGTATTTCAGCTTTTTCTTCATCAACATCTAATTTATAAGATAACTCTTTAAAAGTTTGAAATGAAGCATGAACCTTCATTATTAATTTTTTGGAACTTTCTTCTGTTCTTATAACAGAATTTAATAAAAATCACTTAAATTATTCTATACGCTCAATGAAGGTTGTAGGAAACATAAGCATATAATGTATTCCATCCGAACATTTTTTAAAAGTAATTAGTGCACTAGAATTTAGAATAATCCAATTTTTATAAATCAAATTAATTTTTATTTTAATACAGTTCTGACCAGAACTGGGTTTTATTACAGACACATATTTTCTAATTCATATACAATTATTCTATCTACCACGAGAATAGTAAGAAACCTATAGACTTATTTTTCAAAAAAGAGCGTAAACTTATTCTCATATTTATGAGTTTGATTATAACACATGAGTATTACAATCGATTATCATAATAATCATAATTTTTAACTCAAAACACTTATATATATATATATCATTAAATTAATTTTTAACACTAGTTTTAGGAATATAATTTCTAATAATAATTAATGGACGTTTTGTTAATTTATTTCTTTTGTTTTATCTTATTATTTAAAATTTTTTACTTTTAAAATTATCGCAAGTTTATTTACATTTATGTAAAATGTGATAGTATATTTTTTCCTTTTATCATCGTGAACAAGTTGTTAGTTGTTTGTCGAGCATATATTATTGTTAAGATATTAATACTTTCATCTTCAGATATATGTTTTACGTTAAAAATTACCTTTACAACTTCCATCCTCTCTTCTGTTTCAATGTATTTCCTATAATTAAATTAATAAATTAATTATTTGTTTTATAAACACCTGTTATTTCTTTTACATTTTTTAATTATCTTGCAAAGTTTGGATTTTTTCTAAGTTATTTTTCCGTAGTGACTGTTTTTGCCTGGTTTATATCATTTTGTTCTTTGAAGAGATACTTTCTCCCTTTAATCATTTGTATACTACTTTGATCTTGCACTGAAGTAGTTCTCTTTCTTCATATGTCCCACATTTCATATTTGACTACGTCTTGTCCAGAATAGCTTTTTTTATTTTATTTTATTAACTATTTTCAACTTATTCACTTCCAGCTCTTCAATTACTTTTTCATCTTCTGCGTCGCCTGTTAGTTTCTTATTTAATGCTTCTCCACCTCCTACATTTATCTAATTATATACACATAACTTTAAAATGTGCCCACCACTTTTTCTTTAGAATATTTTGATTTTTCTTTATTGACCATTTCCAGAATGTTTTACCTGTCTTGCCTCTTCTCACTTCTTCCATATTCTTTTATTTTTTTCGTTTTGTATTTCAAGATTTCTCTGTATTTTTCTCTTCCTTAAATGCACTTTTGTATAAAACTTATTTCTTTTTTCTCCACTGTGTTCTGTCACCAAGTGTCTGTCAATCCTAATACGTCCATATTATACATAAAATTTTATTCTTATTCCCATTATTACCAGTCCTGCAATGCTTCTGAAACATTTTCAGTTTTTACTTGGTTTATTTATCAATTTTAGTACTATTTTGTATTGAATCTACATTTTTTCCATGCTTCGCATCCTTTTCTGTAAAACAACTCCTTCTCACTATACATCCACGTGTTATTCCCCTCCCCCATTATTTTATTTTTTTAGTAACACCTATTTTCACACGTTTAGCTGAACTCGTTACATTTAACTTTTATCACTAAAATTTACCTTCAAAGTAAGTGGCATTCTTGTTATAAAAGATCTTGATCCTAAACAGATTTTTTTTTAGGCATGACCGTTTTCCTTATCACTCTCATCTTCCAAAGTAAATTCTTGTCACATCTATAACTACTTCCTTCTCCTTTCCTTTCTCTCCTTTTTTCAATTCTGCTAGCCTCTTTGAATTCTTTTTAACCTTCTCCTCCAGTACGTTCATCCTGCTTAAAAATTACTTTTCAAATTCTTCATTAAGACTTCTACCATCTTTGTCATCCCATTGTCAGTTATTTTCGGAATCTGGGAAAAACTCTCGTCATATCTATGCTTTTTTCTCTAGCCTATTCTCGTTTATTAACAGGTTCGAGGAAAAAGGTTTTTTTTTATTACTTTTTCTTTTGGCTAACACTGAATACCTGTTCAGCTTGCCTTTTACCTGGTACCATTATTTATTGCAATCCTGATTAAAACTTTGAATTTGCTAAAACCTATCTAGTTCGTGCTGCTTACTTTTATTTTTTAACTTTAATTCTATATTTCTCTATTTCACTCTTCATAATAATTGAATTTAAATTATCTCTTTCTTTTAATCTATATTGTATGATGGACACGTTTGAAGGTTATATATCAGTTGGTTAAAATTGTGATTTTAGTTCTGTTTTAATTAAGATTATAATTCTCACTTAAATTTCAGTTTGCTTCACGTTTATTTTGATTTTAAGTTTAACTTACATTAGTTATAGTTTTAATTTTATTTACAATTTTTAAATGTTACTTTTCATTTCAACTTTTTATTTTAAATTTCGATTTTCCCCGTTTTATCTCCGCCTGTACTCTAAACAAAACAATGGAACTTCACTATCGTTGATACTTTTTCTTTAAATTTTGTTTCACTGCACCATCAACCTCATTTTTCAACTTCCCTCTAACACTTGTTTATATGACTTTTCACTGTATCCAGTTTTGGTCATTTTCTTTACTCTCCCTTTTCCAACACACTATTTCTACCTATTTTTTCCATTTTTTTTATCGTTTTTTCTCACGTGTATCTTATCTTATTATCATTCTCGTCGCAGTTTTTCTACAATCTACTCTCTCTAACCTCAATATAGTGACCTCATCGTGAACAATAGATTTGTATATTTGAATATTAAGTATTCATAAACTACTTTCAAACTTGAACTATAATATTAATCCAATATCGCATTTAAATACATAAAATAGAATTGTGAAAATAAGACTTCTAAATAAGTATTTATGAATCAGTAATAAAATATATTTTACGAACACCCGTGCATTAAAAAAAAAATATTAATATATTTTACTGAACGTTTGCTGAAGCATCAAATAAATTTTTGCACATATAAGTATGCCAGATTATCTCGTGAAATGATATATATATATATATTGCATGGGTAAGTCTTACAATTGCAGAGAAGTTTTCATTATTTTTACAAAAAAAATTATTCATATCTTAAGACCTTAGTGTACTGTTAATAAACCAAGTTACATTATTTCCAAATCACTTACTAAATGAATTTATAACGATCATTTATATAGAAACATATTGCAATGTAGCTAATTATATGCCATCACATTAACATTGGACAGTTTTATTAAAAAAACAAGGGAGAGAGATATGTACCTTCCTTCCATCTTCCATCAATAAAATTCCATTAATAAAATATAACCGAGGTTTCCAGTTTTAACAGAAGATTTTGTTTACTAGTTGTAGAGGCAGTTGCGCGTGTAACAGTTAATTGAACTGGTCATTTAGAAAAGTCCGAATTGTTTTATTAGATCTTGTAATAGTCATCGAAGATATGGGACAAGCTAGTATTGTAAAAGGCAAGGGTGAGTAGTAATATAGATGACGTAAGATGTTGAAAAGGGCCTTCTATATAATATTTTGGAAGTCCCGTTACTATAATTACATTGCATGATTTAATGTTTTATCGCTTTTTCCTACAATGGTAATAGATTCTAGTTTCATTGAATATATCCAGATTTAGTCGGCTATAACGAAACATAATTTAAGAAGTTGCGATGTAGCAAAAAAATTTCTAATACACGACAGCATAATAATAATCTTTTTAATAATTATAAAAGTTAAATTATAATAATCATAGAATATTTGAAACATTATAAAAGACAAAAAAAGAATAGAAAAAAAAGAAGGCTTTCTATTTACCAACATGTGTAAAAGCTGTACTAATATAATCATAAAAAATCTGATTATCAGACAAATAAGCTGATATCAGGCACAATAAATGAATGTTAAGTGCTCCATAAAAAGTTATATGTATCTAATACACATAATAATATAGAGTTCGAATAATAATAATATATTTCGAAATAATATTGGTACTATTGTATAGTTATTAAACCGATTATTTTCGGGAAAAAGAGCAGAAACAGTATTATTCAGGTGTAAATAAGAAGTTTTGAAAAATAACACATTAAAAAACTTTTGCTAAAAGCCAGATATATAATAAAAGACCAATCCTTTAAATTTATCCGTCAAAAAATAATGCTAAATATAATACTAAAAATATACACACACTCACTGTTAACCAACATAACAATCAAAATGATAAATAATATAGAAAAGAGATCGCAGCCACAATAGATTACAAAAACTAAATATACATTAAATTGCGTTACCTTAATAGTAAAAATGTTTAGAGTAGTAAAAAAAACTAAATAAAAAAAATCAAATAAATGTAATCTAAATAAGAAAATCATTTGTTAGTGATAATAATAACCTGTGTGTTAGTTCAAAATATATTCTACCTATTCTAGATGCATCTCAAAATTATCTAGATCAGAAAAATTAATAAAATTAACAAATTATGACTGCAAGGAACTTAACTTTCTGCACCCTGTACAAATGAGGAAATACAATAATATAAAGACAAAAAGAATGAAAAATGAATGTGACCCACACAGTCTGAAAAATTCTAAATAAATTTCAAGTCATTTGATAGCTAATCCTGGATAATAACAAGTAAAGTAATTGTAATCTAAAGAAACATTTATTTTACTATGACTTGTTAGGTTATTTTTTATATGACGTTACAGGTTCAGATGATTTACATGATATAAATATTCCATTATAAGATCTTAAATGTAGGTTAACAAGTACAAAATATATATGAATTTCATAGCTTAACAAATCCATAAATTCTTAACGATACTTCTGAGTAATAATTTAGTAATAAGACTTCTAATTAAATAACATATAATACACAAATTTCATAGTAAGGTAAAAAAACTTAAATTTAAGGTTAATATTTCGTAAAAATAATGCTAATTACAAATTTTAAGCATGATTCAATGAGTAGAATGTAAATATTGAATATGTAGAAAAGAACATTAGAAAAAGATAAAGAAACAATCTTTCGCTACTTTTGCGTGAGTTGGTGCTCTTTGATCATTGAATTACCAGGTTTAAAATTCAAGCTTTTCAGATCTTCTTTTCAGATTCTTTTCAAATCAGCCTTTGAGTCTTGCATAGAGTTGATAATTTTTTGTGTAAGTATAGGTTCAAGCACCCTTAGCACATAAGGAACAATACTAAAGTTTCTTTGGAAATGCTGATAATAAAAAAATATCTAAACATACAAGAATATTATCCTATTAAACAGTGTCAATTAATTATTTAATCCTCATCTATACTTGGATTGAGTCTCATTTCTTGTGGGTAGTATGAAATCATAAAGCAAGGATCTAAATATGTTATACCAATTCAAAGAAAAACTTTATTTGACATTGTCAATTAGTATTTCTTCTATATTAAAAATGAGAATACTTTAGAAAAGTATTCATTGTGCTTCTAAATTTGTGTTTAATAAAAGACAAAAGAACTTTTAAATTATTCATAATTTGACAAAAGATTCATTACATCTTTAATGTTTATTCAAATTTATTATAGGTAAAATATATATGCGTGTGTACACACACACACACACATATATATTTGCAGTATTAAATAATGAATGAAAACACAATATAAATTTATAATTTTAATTTAACAAAAATTATTAGGCACAGTGATGCTTGTATTATAAATTATTACAATATTTTCTACATACCTAATTTTATTTTTTGTATAGATTTAAAAATCGAGTATAGTAGATAAATTTAACAGATAAATTTAATAATTTCTTATGATGATGTTAAATTTTTTTATAAAATTATTATAAGTAAGTTTTAATGAAATATAAAATCAGCATGCATTGCACGTATTAATATTTTTGAAATTATTATCTATATATAATATTTAATCTAGTTTGAAATAAATTGATTATACTATAAAATAATTTTTATGAAATAAAAGGTACATTACTTTTTTTTAAATCCATAATTATTTTTTCAGTTAATGATGGTCTTACTAAATCAACTCCATACTATAGTGGATCATTAAATGCATTTGGTAAGATTGTAAAATCAGAAGGATATATTAGGCTTATATCGAGGAATCGTTCCTAATGTTTTAGGATCAGGAACATCTTGGGGTTCTTATTTCCTTATGTAATATTTTTGATTTATGAATATATCAAATGGAATATAATTGTTTTGTCATATAAAGTTTGTTTATATATAGATACAACTGTATAAAGACGTGGATACAAGATGGAAACACGAATCAACCTTTAGGTCCTTTGATGCACATGCTTGCTGCTGCTGATGCTGGGATTCTTACATTGTTGGTAACCAATCCAATTTGGGTGGTTAAAACAAGGCTATGTTTACAATATACGGAAGATGTGCATCTCTCTGAATCAAAAAGATATTCTGGAATGATAGATGCTTTAAAAAAAATTAGTATGACTGAAGGAATTACAGGATTATATAAGGTTTTTTTTTTCTTTTTTATTAATTATGTATCTCATACAAAAACATTTAAATTTATTTCATTCAAAATATTACATTTATTATTACGTTTTTGTATATGTTTGTACAGGGCTTTATACCAGGTTTATTTGGTGTTTCTCATGGTGCAATACAATTCATCTTTTAATTTGTAAATTAATTTGCAAGTAATCTTTTAATTTGTATTACACCTAAACCACTTCCAAACAACGTGATTCACAATTTACAGAGAACATATTTTTAGCAAATGATAAATTTTAAAAGTATTTTTGATATCGTAAAAGACTAAATTCTAATACCATATAAGCAATTGTAAAAAGCGACATCGTCACCAATTTAGGTATGATTTTTTACAAGTTACTCGAATGTATTCAATTAGATAATAGTCAATTTATGTTAAATATTTACAAATTACATCTCCAAAATAAAACACCTTGACTTTTTCTCTGGGAGTCATTGTTAAGAAGCATGGAATATAGGAAAAATAAGCAAATTCGATGATATTCCGTTATACATCGTGGCATGACACGTTTGTTAATGCGTTGATGAACTACTACTGTCTTTTTTATTTTCCGGGTGGATTCATATATTTTGTTGTTCAATATTTTCTAGAAAAACCTTAACGGCTGTTCGATGGCTTCATCGTAGCCTCAACAGCCGTTTAATTAATTCTTAGAAATCCGTTCATTTTTTCTTCGATTTGTACGAGTGATCTTTTATTATTTTCGTGCATCGGCCCATCATAAAATAGGCCTGGATACGTCGACCTAGAATCGATTTAGAGTGTAAGAATGTTACCAATTTTTTGTTAGATCTAAAACTTTTTTTAAAATTATAAATACTAATATTAGAAAAGGTAGAATAAATAAAAAAATATTGGAAATTGGATTGCATATATATTTGCCAAAATATTTTCAAAGTTGATTCAAACTCTGAAACAATAACATCAGTATTGAAATCATACGAAAACGACATAGAAATACATACACTATGCATCAAAATCGAACAGCTCACTCCAGACTGTAGATTTATAAATATAAATGTAATAAAATCAAGTGATTATTTTTCAAAAAAAATCAAATTTTTATAAAATCAACCTCGATTGAATCATCTAAACCAAGAACGCCAATAAATTTTTAATATTAGCAAAGATTTCAACGACATATTTTTTCTGGAAAACTATATTTTGATTGGTCAGACACAATATTTCATATAATCTACAAAAAAGTATTTTGTATTACTAAATCTACAGTATCCACATGATCGATGAAAATATCTTGTAACATTAAACCTGAGACCATACTAAATTTTTTATCCAAAAAATGAACATTGTATTATAAAAAATATGGATTATTGTGAAAAGATGGTTTAAGGAAGATTTAAGAATAAAGTTGAAAATATTTCGTGTGCTTGTAGATAATATGTAGATAATAATAATATATAATAAATAGAAATAAAAAGAAATTGAATAAAAATAAAGGCTGTTAAAAAGGCAATTAATTTTGAAGAAAAAAATAATAAACAGTGAACACATGTGAATCTTTAAAGAATGCATAAAGACAAGTATATAAGAAGGAAGAATATTTGAATGTGAATTAAGGATAAAAGTGGGACACAAAACTACAGTGTAAAAATTATAAATATTTCACATAATGTTAGATGTTAAGCTACTACTGAAGATAAAAATAATATAGGAAACAATAAAGAAAACAAAAGTAGAAGAGTAAGGTTAAATTTGAATAAATGAACGGGAAGCTTCAAAAGAAGTTAAGCACATCATAATACAATGCGAATAATAAAAAAATATGTAATGGAAAGAAGGAATAAAAAGAAAAATAAACATGGAATTAATTTAATAATGAAATTTCAAAATTGCATACATTTCAAATTGGTAATGAACCGAATAATTAGTAATAATTAATAAAACAAACAGTGATTGATAGAAGATAAAATAATGTAGCTTACAGGGTTAATTTTTACATTATAGATTAAAACGAGTTTTTTTTTATATTGTGTACAAGAACACGCAGATTGTGCAATAAAAAAAGAAGAAACAAAAAAGCAAATTATTAAGGAATATAATGTCACATGATCAAAAGCAATAAAACGAAAGAATTATATGAAATGGAATACGAAAAAGATGAACATATTTATAAGATTTACTGGACCAAAGAGAAAATAATAAAAGCAAGAAAAATGAAGCAAAAAAAGAAGAAAAATAATCAACGTGAAACGAATTAACGAGCAAGTTTACGCAACAACTAATCTTTTAACCAATGAGTAAATAATTATTACATCGATTAATTATGTACTCAGTGTATATTAACTTCACTCGTATCTTGTGTAATGTGTCTAAAATTAAATTATATTTTTCGTCTTATATTTCGCACAAATAAACATTAATAAAAAGAAGGGAAGTTCAACAATTAGTTATATAGATGATTAATTTTCATTAAGCGAATACAATAATTTATCAAGAAATGGCAACTTTATCAAAAAAGCTTGGATAAAGCATTCAATTGATAGTTGATGGTTCACAGACCGTAAAATAGGCTATTGTATAAATAAAATTGAGGCTAATATAATGTAAGTTTGCATCAGAGAAAATAAAATAGCGGTATTTTTTGTTATTATACTGCTTTTACCGTAAAAAATGAAAATATAGAAATCAACTCTTATCAATTATTATACTTTGAAACAAAAATCTTTGCAGTATCTGATCTGTTGTCAGAATTATTAGTAGTAAACATGGAATCAGTAAACTAGATTTACAGAGAATTTGGTGAAAAAATGAGTGGAATTCGGAGTGTGTGTAGGGTTCGGGTACTTGAGTACAAGTCATTTATTTTCTTCTTCTGTGTAAGTGGTAACATCTATAAATACCACTATATTTAATATTATACTTCTATAGTATCTTTTTTAGACCATAAAAGTATGTATAGTGTTCGTTTTGTATCTCTGAAGTATACTACCTTTGTAATACAAGTTCGATTTAGAAATGAAAATATTACATTAAAATTTGAAAAAATTTGAAATATTTGAATAAGTAGAAATATAAATGAAATTAAACAGATTTTTATTTATTAAAAATTTTACTAACTAGTCTTAAAAACATATTATTATAGAAAATTTTATTGTAAAAATAAAATTACATGTGCGCAAAAATAAAATTACACGTGAGTAAAAATAATTAGCTGTTAGCAACATTATATTATGAAAAAAAAATTAATTAATAATATGTAAGTCTTTGATAAATAAATACTAATTATAATATGATTTTATTTATTATAGCTAATATAATATCTAAAAAGTTATATTCCTAAACATTCATAGTTCGCTAAGACTGAAAAACTGTCATTAGTATCCTAGTATAACGCATGCGTAAGTTCGTGCATCGTTTTATCAGCGACTATGTTCACATAGTATGTATATCTACCTCATGTGTAATAAAGTCTAATTTTACTAGTTTGTTTCTAATCTCTGAATACAAGATTTATATTATATATATATGTTTGATGCTGAATAAAATTAATTTTACAAAATATTTTTAATAAAACTGTAGCAAATTGTAATATTACAGAAACATTACAAAAATAATAAGACGTAATATATTTTTTATTCAGGAATTATTTGTTGCATTATTTATTAGTATAAAATCATTCTATAAAATGGATTCCAATAAAACAGAAAATATACCTAAACAAGCCATGGTATATATTTGTGGAGGTTTGTTAAAAGTTAAAATAAATATATTTTAAATATTATATTACTCTATTTAGTCTGTGTGCTGCAAGATATTAAATATAATATATAATACAAATTTAAATAACGTTAAATAATTTTTTTATAGAGTGTCATCATGATAATGAAATTCGACCTAGAGATCCTATTCGTTGTAGAGAATGTGGTTATAGAATAATGTACAAGAAACGCACTAAACGTCGTATCCTTTTAAATTAAAATTATTTAAATACTTCTAAATTTTATTTAATATATATATTTTTACTTCATTAAAATTATACATTTTTAATTACAATAAAAAATTTGTAGAATATTTTTACTAGTTTCATAATTAAATTTTTTATAATACTAAAAAATAAAAATTCAATAGTTTGGTATATTAAATTTACCAATATTCAGATTTTCTTAGTTTATATGAATATAATTTCATATAAGTCCAAAATTAATACTTGATACTTAAAATATTAATTTTTATTGTTGTACAATTATATTATTAAGTAACAAATAAATACTATCTGTTGTTTCCTTAACATTTATTATAGTTGTCGTATTTGATGCCCGATAAAATATATTATAATCTATTGACATTTTAAAAAGAAATAAAATTGAATGAAATAAATTAAATTTTTATATTGAAAAAGAACATGTGAATAAAATTAAGTATTTAGTTGCATATTACATTATATATTAAGTTACTTATTATTAATATATAACAAGTTCTACATTAGAATTGATAAAATAAACTTAAACATATTATTTAATACATTTATATATAATTATTTAAATATGAAATTAGATTATAAATTTGATTTAAATTAAAATATAAGTTTTAAATTCAAATTTTCTATCACTTGACTATAAATCAAATAACAAATTAAACAAAAATTCGTATTTATGATATGTATACTAATCATTAGCGAACAATTTTTATTTAAATTATCTTTTATTTAGTACTTTATAAATTATCAATATTACAAAATATTTAAGCAATAGTTTTTAGATTTACAATAAATAAATTACAATTTATTGGTAGTTATAACAAAGATTTAAATTTTTACTTTTGATGTAACTGGAAAATTTTAATAAATTTGACAAAAATCACACGTATGCATATATAAATTTTTTTAGGTCCCATTTTCTGATATTCATTGAAAAATCTAAGTTCTAGTAAAAAATAATGTAATATATGTGATTCTTTTAATTAAATTTAATTGGTTTAAAATTGCCTTTACATTAGTATCTATATACAATTAGAATTTAGATATATTTATACATTTAATTACAAAACAACAATGTATGAATTGCTCGTAAATAATGATACAAAGAATATACAATTCAATAATCTATTAATTTAAATGAAATTTAAAGTTTATAGGTATCAATAATAATTTAAAAATTATAAAAATTTAATTTCAAATAAATTCTAATAATGAATCTGAAAGCAACCAAATCAACTTAAAGGATTTTGGTGGTTATTCATGACTTAAAAAAATATTCACCTAGTTATTTAAATTGAATCAATAAATTGTTAATTATTAATCATATAAAAATATCTTCACATAACAAATATTAAAACCCCATAAAATGTAAATTTAAAAAATATATTTTCAATATATATATACAAAAAAATGTATTTATGCACGATATATTTTGATTAATTGTTGGCTTTGTAATTGAACATATGTATATTTTGGAAGATCGTACGTAGGAAAAGTAAGATATTTAAATATTTTACAATAATAATACTTTTAATGATATATTATACTATTTTGGCAATAGTTTTTATGACTTGATCTTATTATAACTTTAAATTTTAGACATCAAATCTAAAATTTTTGAATATCAAATTTAAAAAAAAATTTCGATATTTAATGTTCTTATTAGTAACTTTAATTTTAAAAGATTAAGAGCTTAAATTATTATAATTCGTATATTATTAAATTCTGAAATAACATTTATACCAGATATTTTAATTTATATAATACAATAAATATATTATATAATTATAAATATCTCAGATTGGCTTTATCATAAGCTTTGTTGCTTTCGTTTTACTCTTAAGTATTATATTTTAAACAAATCATTTTTTATTATTTGAAAGTATTTAATTTGAATATAAAATAAATAAAAGTTGATCGTTATCAGGAATGGTGAGAAACATTAATGTTTTCTACTTTAACTTTTTAATACATTATTCTCTTACACATAAATAAGATTTTTAATTCTATCATGCATATATTATATTATTCTAAAGGAAGAGAAGTCAATTACCAACGACTTAATGTATCAAAAATTTAAGTTTTTGTTTACTAGATCATTTTCCAAATGTTAAAGAAATTTATTTAAGAATTATCTTAATTCTTGTATAAGCTTATTAATAATTATATTTTTTAAATAAAACTTATTACTATTTAAAAATGTAACTCATAAAATTATAATTCATAAATTATAAAAAACAATGTTTTTCCTAATTTGAGTATCTAAAATATAGTAAAATACATACAGTTTATAAATTGGTTACAATTTATAAATGAATTAAAAATTCATAAAAAATAATACTGGTGCTAAAACTAATAAGGTATATATTTAACAAATGGGTATTATGTAAAACAGCTGTATTAATTATTCACAAGTTTCAATAAAAAATAAATAATAAGATTGAAGAAAAATATTATATATTTTTTATTAATTGTTATCATTAATTGAATCTATCCACAAAAATTATATTATAATCAATAATACATTGGGATTAAAAAAAAATTACTCAAGAATTCGGTTGTTATTATAAAAAAACTTTATATTCTAATATTAAATTTATAGTATAACTAAGATAAGTCTAATTTAAAAAATATAAATAATTTATTCTTGAGATTGATAAATTTTGATGATTGATTTTATCCCCAATGTTTTCTGAAGTTAAATGTTTTAAGGAATAAGCATATTTCAACTTGATTTTTTATTATTTTTTTCACTGTTATTAAATTCAAATTAAAATTTTTTTAGAAACATATTACCATTAAATTTAAAAAATTCTGGTTTGTTTTATTATTAAATATAAACAAACGTATTTTTCGTGTTTTGTAATATTTTTTATCATATCTTGGTGAAGCATGGTACAAATTTTCATGTATACGCATATATGCTACTTTTGATAAATATGTAATCATTAAGATATAGGTTTGAATACTCTGAAATTTTCATGTAGTATTCATACATCAAAATATGCTTTTTCATTAAGGGTAATTAAATTATTCCTGTTTAACAATAAGTATTAAATTATCCTTACTGTTAAATGAATTGCATTTTATTATAAAAATGATAGAAATTAATGAAAAAATGTCATAGTAATTTGAGTTTGTTTTCAAATTAATGGTGTGATATACAGTACTAAGTCTATATTTGTAGAACTTAAAAATAAAAAAATTTTTTTAGTAAAATATTGAACAATTTTAATTTGCATGAAATTGAAAAAATTTACTGTTTTTTAATTTACATAAAAATAATGAATCATACACATTGAAGAGTTACTTGACACTAAGTAGCATCAATTTTTTGTCCACCTTCAGCTTTTTTTACCATACACATGTCCATTCTTTTGAAATTATAAGTATTAATTTTTTTTTTTTTTTCATCTTCATAATTTATTGAAGAATGAATTACAGAACTATTGTTCAATTTGATATTGTGTTCTATAACGCAATGTATGTGCAACTCACTCAAATTTCGTAATGAAATTGGACATAAGTGACACTTGTACAACAAACTATTTCTCATCTCATCGAAGTTAATGTTTCCTAAAATCGTATTATTTGATTGAGTACACCTTGTCATGTAATAATTTTGAGATAAATGAACTTCTGTACATTGAGATGTTGAATGAACAGGATTGATTCTTTCTCCTTCGTCGGAAGAGCTATCACCACCGCTAGTCACGTGATTTGGAAGCATTCCTATGTCCCATTGTTCAAGTTTACTAGGATCCTTTTTAAATAATTTTTGAGCCATAATCTAAAAAATCAAATAAAACAGTATAATTATAAATAATTATTTGAAAATTATAAATACATATTAATATTTAAAATTTTTTTATTCAAAATTAATTAAAATGAAATTGATTTCATTTAAACTTACTCGAAGACTAGTAAGACTAGTATCACAGTCGTTCGTATCAATGTCATTTAAGTTCACGCCGGATCTTTCCATTTCAACATATGTGCCAAATGGTAATTTACGAAGGCATTCAAGTTTCATAATGTGCATTTTACTACGAAGATGTTTTGCTAGATGCCCATGAATGCGAAATGCTGATTTGCAATCTATACATTTAAATGGTCGAGGATTGCTTGCAGTGGCAGCTCCAAATGTTGATGTCATGCTTACCTAGAAAACAAATATAATTTAAGAATTTTAATTAATAAGACATAAAATTTTTTATTAATTTATTATAAATTAAATTTTTTTTATAAATTAAATTAATCAAACTTTTTCATTAAATAATTTCATTGACCAATTTTTAAACATTTTGTACATTGATAATATCGCTATATTTATTCATTCGGTATTGTATAATATAAGTTTAAAAACTAGTAAATAATTGAAAGTAACTGTACTACATTATTCAAATATTAATTCGCTATTTCCATGTGGAATATGAGTATGAAATCACAGAAATTACATCATCTAAATAACTTTATTTTAATTGAACAATGTATATATTAAATTGTAACAACGATATTTTTATTTAAAATGAATACCTGATCGAAGTAATTTAATTTTTGAATGCAAAATTTCTATTATAAAAGTTGAAAATTTATCCATTTTAGTAATAAAATTATTCGTAAAAGCAATTAAAATAAACCGAGAAAAATAATAATTAAGATGAGTATTTTTATATATTTTTATATATAAATACTTTCATCAGCCGTACAATCTCTCTATTTGTACCTTATTATGATGAAGTGTTGATCGTTCATGTTTAGTAAGGTGACCTTTAGTACGAAAAGAAGTTCCACAGCTTTCACATTTAAATGGTCGTTCAAAATAATGAATGTTTATATGAAGTCTCAATTGACTTGATTTGCTGAATACCTTACTACAAATACCACAAACACTTCGCGTGTCTTCAGTAATACTGAAAAAAACGGCAAAAAATATTTTAAAACGAAGAGAGATGGCTTCTATCTATTTTTGGGGTTATTCTTGTTATCCTACCTTGCAAAATTAGAACCTCCTCCGACTGAAGGTACGGTTACTCGAAAACCTGGTCCGCCGACTACCACTCTGCGTGGGGCTATTTCTGGACCTAATGGTAACCGCGGTGCACTCGAACCTGCCCCCTGTCCCGGCAACTCAGCTACTAAACTCGCGCGTTCTGCCACCGATACCAGACTAGCTAGCTCCGTTACAGGCTCATCAGGTTGACGTGTTGTCAAATCGATGGGAGCTGCTGGCTCCTCAAGTCCACGTGATATTGCACGTTCATATGGATATGTGGTTGGTCTATCTGTAGATATCAAGCCGGGCAATCGAGATGCAATTGGTCGTGCCAAACTTAACAGTCCTCGAGCCGCTTCACGTTCTTCACCACCTGATTCCTCACTTTCAACTTCGGCTTCAGGCTCAGACTCTTCCTCAGAGGTGGAACCAGTGTCGCTACTACCTTGATCTTCAGCTATATCGACCTGTCCATTGCGTAGCATCCGTACTTCAGTACATTTCTTATGGTGGGCTTTAGACTTCATGTGTTTTGTAAGATTACCCTTTGTCTTGAAACTGCAAAAAGATTGAGATTAAAACGCGCTTACACCATAACATTGGAAGAACCTAATCTTACCTGAAGGCGCAGTGAGCGCATCGGTAGGGTCGCAAATCTGTGTGCGTGCGTACATGCTTTTTAAGCATTGAAGGCTTCTTGCAGCGGATTCCACATTCATCGCAAACGTAGCGACCACAACCTGCAATAAGCGTGGGTGAGATGCCCATTAACGGTCGGCCGAGTCGCTGCCCTTCCCCAATGACTTTCAGCTTACCTTTACCACGCACATATGCGTAATCTTCATTGCTTTCAAATCCACCTTCAAAAAGCCTAAGTCTCCGAGCTCGTTCTTGACCATCGCTCTCAAGACCGCTATCTGGACTACTAGGTGTGCGTGGTCTCTGCGATGAATGTGTAAGAATATCCTCGTGACGTCCGCTTGCAAGCGTATACCCAGTAAGTCGTTGCCGAGAATCGTATCGAGCGAACTCTAATTCTGGAGGCGCTTCTTTACAGATTTTCCAATTGGAGTACATAGAGAGGCCATTCTGCTGGGTTACGTACATTGGTTGAGGTCTATTAAGTGTACAATAAAAAAGCCTTGTTGAGCACTTCAGACCCAAGTAAGTGTAAGCGTGACCATTTAGATATAACTGTCCATATGACTTTTTGGGTCGTGGTGTTTCCGGACTGACGAGTGGTAACGTATTATGTGTAGGTGTAATACCATGATGTCGCTTCGGTGTGAAACTACCAGGTTTAAGAGGAAGCGAGCTTGGTCGAAGAAATTTGCTCCCAAAAGGTGGCGCAACTACAGTAACTCGAATAATTTCATTACCAGATTCTGTAACCTTTAAACTAGATATAGGGTTGTGTGTTTCAGATGCATGTAGAACACCAAGACTAGGTGCTAAGCTTGGTGGTGAAATGTTAGGCACTAATGCAGTGAGACTAAGGTGATCGCAATGGTGTAGTCCTGGTACATGTGTTTCAATCAGTGGTTTTTGTAGCATAGTACCTCCTGAATGGAGACTTGAACGCACGACTACCGAAGCAGTTTCGGAACCAGATACTGGACTCAGACTAGCTGTAGGTATTGCATCCGATGAATCATCCAACCGCGGCTCAATTCGCAGAGTCTTACTTTCTCCACTACGGTCTAGAATACGTACCTCACCGCCAAACATGTGAAGTGCACTGTGTCGAGGATATTTTGATAATTCCTCTAATCTGGGTCGTTTGCGAACATCGACAAGCTGCGTATGGCCAAGCACTGGGCCTGGGGATGGAAGTGATTGTGGATTTATATAATCTGATTCAAATTCGAGATTAACCTCACACTTGGTTTCAGGTTCTACCTCTGGGTCGAGCTTAGGCGAAGTTTCTATATGAATAGTATTTTGTGCATTGAACTCGTGCCAGCGCTTACGTGATAACTCGACTTCCGTAGAACTCTTCTGGCAATGTAGAATTTTCTCTATTTTTGGGTTGAGCGCTTCAACGATTGTTCGATTATCAGTAATGATACGATCTATATGTTCTGGTAACAGTTCAATCTTTGTTTTCCCATTAGCTTCAACTAATGAACAATGTTGCAGTCCCGTATGGAATTTTGGTTTATAGATTTTAGTTGTTCTTTTACTTAAATTTTGACAGGAAACTTCTGGCAAGTATACTAAAGATGAAGAGGATGGAAGGGACGATGCTAATGATGGAAGCAAAGGTGGCGGCGTACTTGCGCCGTTGCTTGCACTATCTGAAAGGCTCATGTCCGAGTCTTCCGAAAGCTGTAAAGTAGCCTGAATCATCTATAATATACAAAAATCTATATTATTAATAATTAGTATATATCAGATCATATTAATGTTATTGGCAAGTTATATTTGTAGTATCTATTTGAATAAAAAATTTTAAAATATATGAATTACCTTAGTAACATCAGTGCCTTCCATCTTAAGAGCATGAGTTCTAGATCTACAATGCTTATAAAGATTAGATTTTGTTTTAAAGGCGAATCCGCAAGGCACACATGGGTAAGGTCTTTCGTTTGTGTGAGCTCTGATATGCTTTTGTAGAACGCTAGGTTTTGTACAAGAAAGGGTACAATATGGACATACATAGCCGGATCTACGGGAATCTCCAATTTCACTAGTGTTTGTTGAATTAGAACTGAACAAGCTATCCCTTTCCTTGAGTACACTAACGTGTGAAACAGATGCATTGACAATAGGAGTAACATACTCACTAGTGGCCATTTTCTTAAACTTTTTATGTAAGTACTTTGGTTCTTCATCATTGCTTTTACTGTTGTGATTATTGTAATTGGTGTTATTATTATTATTGCTACTGCTACTATTGCCGTTAATGATATTGTTGTTGCTAGTAATACTAATGTTGCTACTACTAATGTTACTGTTATTGATACTGTTACTGCTGCTGCTACTACTATTGCTGTTGCTGTTGCGGTTGTTATTGTTCACCAATTGTGGATCGGTCATCGCCACAGTATAAATTTCTACAACAAAAATATAGGAAAAAGACTCATGTCATTTATTTCAGTTATACAAATACTAATTTAAAGAGTAGGAAAAAAGTCGTTCATGTTTTTTCACTGAAGCGTATCCACATATATCTATTCATATATATTAAACCTTTGATTAATTGAAAATGAAAAAGTATTTTAAATAATGAATACTAATATTTTTATCAATATTATTAAGTTGTACCTAACATTTCGAACTAAACAAAAAGAAAAAAAAGTATATTACTTGCATATCATTAGCTAATAACAATTATTAAATAAAATTATCACATACTTATGAAACAACTAAATATAATTGAATCAAAATTCTGTATTACTTCATAAAAAGTTAATCAATAAAATTTTTTGGCCAACTCATCTGAGGTATATTAGCATTGTTTATTGACTAGTTGGTCTAATTATTTTCATGAGAGATTTCATTAAAGTAGTTATTTCTCAAATCTGTAAAATTATTGAATATACTTTTAGCATTTCTTGAAACAAATACTATATATGTATATATTTTTTATTTTAAATAATTGTAATTAATTTCTTTGTTTAGAAAGGTGTAAAAAAGATTCTATTGAAATTATTTACTTAGGTGCTAAATGGACTTAAATTTAATTCTACTTAAAATTTCATGCATTTTGTAATAAACAAATTTATGAACAGCATTCAAGTAATTATTAAAAGATAAAATACTGAATGAACAAATATTTGTAATTAGATAAAAGGCAAACCGTGAGTCGTGTTAAAACTATTAAACAAGCAAGCAATATTTTAAATTGCAAAATTAAATTATATAAAGAAAGACATTTATATAAAGAACAGAAAAATGACAATATAAAAGAGAAACAAATAGAATTTATAATGCATTAAGAAGTTAAAGAGGGTAATAAAGAGGAGCATGGAAAAAATTCATAGACAAATATCGTGTACAAAAAATATATAATACAAAAAAATTAAAATTAGAAAAATAAATATAAAATTAAAAGTAAGAGGATAGATTTAAAGGATAAAATAAAACTTAAAAGAAAAAGGAAAAAAGATAAAGGGAGAAGAGAAAGAAATGGCAAATTAAATAAAAAAGAAAACAAAACATATAAGTAATTAAAAAAAAAAAACAAATAGCAAATAAATCGAGTTAGAAGGAAAAAATTGATGAAGTAGAATTTGGAGAAAGAACATATGAAAAAGAAATTAATGGTATAAAATAAAAAAAAAGTATATATAAATAACAAAAAATATAATCTTGAACTTTACTGTGACTAGTAGGAATTGTTCTACTATTGTATGGTTTTCTTGCCATGTCAAGAATAGAATAAAATTATAAAAAAAAAGAAAAAAGAATATATACATATATAATAGAAGATAATAAACGGTACATTTAATGATAATGCATTGAGTAGATGTTAATGATCTCAGCATAAATAGTATTATAAATTACAAAAAAAAAAAAAAAAAATAAATAAATTGAAGGCTTGAAGATACTACAACAATAAGACAATATTCAGAGGCACTCTATGAATCCCGATACTGAAACTACACAGTCAATACATAGCTTTGTATCTTATAATTTGACGGCCTCAAAAATGTCTTTAAAAGAAATTTGAGGAGCAAATCAATTTAATATCTAAGACGTGTGGCAAAATAATTTAAATACATACATGTATAATTTTTTTTTATAAATATATAACTTACATAACTTACGTATTATTAATACAACACACAACTTATGTATAACTTTTGACGAATATAAGGTATTGTTTATAAGGTATATAAAATTGTTTTGATGAAAATGAAAAAATATATATGCAATTTGATAATATATACACATCTCTTTTTTATGATAACGATGGATGAAATAAATAATTATGTGATAAATAATTTTGTTGATGATGCATATATGAATACAAATATGATCTTCATTTACCACATAGCTTATTGCGGGTATACATGATAGAGGTTTACACCTTATTTTTGACTTTAGCTGTGTAATGCTGTATCTTTTCACAATTGTTTCACTTGGTGAGATAAGTAGGGAAGGAGATGAAAGGGAGAGGAACACAGTATGGTGCAGACATGCACACAAACATACATAAATATATACTTGATTCTCTCTCTTTAATCTACCCTTAAGCTTTTAATGCGACTATGTAGATGTAGTCGATGTAGATAGATAGCTCACTTTATACTCTCTCTCTCTCTCCCTCTACCTGAACGTGTAGTATACTTAGGTCTTAAGCCTAATCTCTGAGCAATCAGCTGGTGTACTAATCATTTTCTTATTGAAAATAGATGCAGATGTTGCTTTCAAGCATAAAAACAAGATGAGTTAACAAAATCGTTACATGCTCTTATTTGATCACATCATGAAAGGATCGTTGAAGCTGATTGACAGACAAATGGTTGTATACCATACCAACGGCTTACTAGGTAAACCTGTGGAAGACGCATGTCGTGAACAGACAGTGAAAGAAAAATTTAAAATAGTGAAGAATAGATAAAAGAGTAAAATTAAAAAAGTGAATTAAAAAAGAGAGAAACTGTTAAATTAATCGAAGGCAAACAAAAATGAAGTGTTATAAAAGTGAAAACAGTCCAAATAATAAAAAACAGACTGTGTGGTTATGAAGCCACGTTGCAAAAAAAAAATTGTGCGAGAGCGCGAAGTAGATCGTGGTCTAGATCTATAGTGGATCAATAGTGCTTATAAAAATAAGATTTAGTTTTAAAGTCAATTTCGCAAGGCACACATGCGTAAGGTCTTTCGTTTGTGTGAGCTCTGATATGCTTTTGTAGAACGCTAGGTTTTGCACAAGAAAGGGTAAAATATGGACATACATAGCCGCATCTACGGGAATCTCCAATTTCACTAGTGTTTGTTGAATTAGAACTGAACAAGCTATCCCTTTCCTTGAATATACTAATGTGTGAAATAGATGCACTGACAATAGGAGTAGCATACTCACTAGTGACCATTTTCTTAAATTTAAACAAGACTTCAAGTAAATCCAACATCAGAGGCTGTATCCAGAACTACCTGAAGAGTACAGAGAACACAATCTAACTAAAAAAACAGATATCACCATCTGGGTGGAAACTTGTAATCAGAGCTTGGACATCATAAATTGTGCCACGTTTTAAATAAAAAGTTCTCGACTGCAGTCCACCAAAAGACTGCATGGAAATCAATAGGCATAATGCAGAACAATGTTTTGGGGTACAACACAGTGCGTTCGATGTACAGTTTAGAGATACCGGATATATCAGGAACAAGAGAGGCGGTAAATCAGCCGATAACAAAACCAACTGCTTTCAAACTCTGAATTACTTTTTTTCTCACAAGTATTCATATTTATTTATATGAAATCGTCAAAATTCAGACTAAGTTCTTTAATATACTGAAATATATATAACTTTTTAAAGCCAGATATCGTGAATAACCTGTATAATAATTATTTTCATCGTATTTTTAATTATTATATTATCAATATAAAGTAACAAAATATTTATTTGATGAATTTAACAATTTTTTTTTAATTTCTGAGCTTTTACTTTTTTTATAAAATTTCTCTTATCTAATAAAATATAGTGTAATAGAATTAATAAAATTTTTTAAATTATTAAAAAATTATTGCAATCATTACTATTTAATAATAGTAATTTAGTAATTGCTGATATCCTTTCTTACCTTTTCTTATGCCTGAACGTTCAGTCTTCTTCAATTTTTCTTTCAAATTTGCCATCACAATATTAAATAAAGTGGAAGTCAGAGGGCAACCTTGCCTTATTCGTTTTTTCGTTTTCATTACAGTTACATCATTTATTACATTATCTATTTCATCATTTATTTTTATTTGGATCTTCGTACCTCTATGCATATTTCTCACACAATTTCTCAAGTACCCTTTTTTCATACATTTTCCAACCCCTTCAAAATCACATTCCCATTAATCCTAATCAAAGTATCTTAATAGTTGAAAAATAAACAAATATAACTCCTTTATCTTTATTTAATCGAATATTAGTTTCCGTCTTCAAAACGTAGATCGTTTCGATTGTACCTCTTCCCGAATTTACGTATATTCTTTTCCTCGATACAACTTTGCACTCTATTTTTTATTATTTCATTCTAAATTTTATATCCGGAGTCCATTGGTGTAATCCCTCTATAGTTATATGTGTCTCTTCCATCTCCTTTTTTGAAAATCGACCCTACCAGCGGCTTTTCCAATTTTGTTATCGATTATGTCGTATTTATTTTTTAGTGTCCGATAGTATTCTGGATGTTTTATTTCCTTAGAGACTTTACGCTCGAATTTGTAGACAGATTTAATAATGTGATTTATGGACTTGTTTATTCTCATTTTGTTGAATTTTCAGCATAATTTTATTATAAAAAGAATTTTTATGATTTTTAGATTCAACAGTACTGAATTTATTCCAGTTGTCACCCGTTATTTAACAATAAATTTTATTGGCGCATGCGTAATATAAAAAAATGTCAAAATTTAATTATAAAAATAACTTTATGTTAAAGTAGGAAAAAGTTTATTGTCATTAATCCGCTGGTAATTATTTTATGCAGCTTCATTTCGTGGATGTATAAATGTTCTCGTTGTTAGTCACTTTTTCCTTTTTGATTACTCAAGCTGTTCTGCATGTGTGAATGTAATTGATATTTCTTTTAATTCATATTCTGTCAGAAATTTTTTTTTTTTAATTTAAGTGTATAATATTTATAAGTTTTTATTGAACTAAGAAAGGAGTCTAAAATTTCTATTTCGCAGCTATAGATACTGTAATAGTGATAAATTTATAATGTTCAGATTACATTCTGCATTAATTTTCCCTGTTGCATCTTTGATATTTGATTAATCGAAACAGATTTTTGTATACAAAACAGTATGACTTCTTAAAAATTGTGGAAATTTTAATTTGTATAAATTCCTTGATAAATTAGGTCACCCGCGTCGTTGTATTGCTAAATAGGTACAACGAATTAATGTTTGTTGTTTTTCAGCGTAATATTTGTGGTATAAATTGATACCATAAGTTATTGATTTCAAATATTACGAGAAATCAGTTGTTGAAACAGTTGTTGAATGCTCTGGGCAGTACTTATATAAGTTTTTGTTTTTAGAAAATGACTAGAATGTTATAGGTATTTCATTGTAGATTTATACAACGATACATTCCGCTTTTTTAATGATTTGGAACATGGAAGTCGTTAGTTAATGTAAGCGCAGATGTTGTACCATTCGCTCCAAAGTACACCGATACGTGATGACATCAATGTATAGTGAATTTAATTGGTTTTTGAAATCGTTATCTCTGAATGCATTTTTGTATTGAAATAGGTGTTTAAAAAAAGTCATGAGTGCCTAAGTGTTTAATTTTTGTGGGAAAAGAGTTTTCCAAGGAGGTTTCAAAAATATAAATGTTATCAATTTGCATTTTGTATAGTTTTAAACCATATAGGGTTATTTCTTCATAATTAGTATAGAAAAATTTAATTGTTTTATTAGACATAAAGCATGTAAGTTTATTCTTTCGGAATTTATGATTTTAATTATTAATAAGGGGAGAAAAACTTTCTCAGAATTGAAAAACAAAGTATATTAATTTTAATATTTGAAAAAAGAAGCAGAAAAGAAGAAGTAACTATTGCAAGATTAAGCTGATGGAACACAAGATTAAATATAACTTATACAAAAAAGATTGGAGGAACACACAGAATAATAAGATAAATAATAAAATAAATAGAATAATAAAATTTTTATGATATGTAAGTTTAAAATAAGAGGAATGAGAGAGGTTGTTGATGCAATACGTATATTGAAAACGATAATTAATTTGTAATTAAATAAAGAACAGGGAAAATTTTCATTTGCTTTTTAAATATAAATATGGCTTTTAATGAAATAGAATTAAAGAAAATTCTGATGTAAATTAAGAAATCATACATATAAAGTATTTAATAAATCGCAAAAACTTTATAGATATAAAAAAGAGTAATCAGGATGGTACAAGAATCACATCTGAAAAAAGATTTTAAAAAGTGCAAAGTTCAGAAATAATCACAAAAAATATCAGACATTAACATATACTGATTATATTATTATACTGAAAAAAGGGAAAAAGAATTTCTTAAAATATACAAAAATTACTTTTAAAAAATAAAATCTAGGAAAACCGATTGAAGATAAAAATGAATAATTGTAAATGTAAAAGAGTTAAAATAGAAACAGTTAATCAATTCATATATTAAATGTAAAGATTTCAAGAAAATTACAGGTATGAAGAATACATAAAATTGATGGTCAACAGAAAAAAACATTATACAATATATTTTATTAGATAAATTATGAAACATTGTAGACAGATTGTTTAAAGAAATTTTAACATGAAAATAACAATTCAGTGGTATGACAGAAAAGCTGTCATGAGATCGAAATCTGATTATGTAAATGCACTAAGGAAATCGATGAAGTACAAAAAAAATATGTGAAATATGTACTTAATATAGATATATCAAATCGTAATAATAACGTTGAAAAAAAAGAAATAAAATAGAAAAAAATTTTTACAAGAAAAAGTATTTAAAAATAAGAGAAAGAAGAATAAAACAAAGAGAACAAATTATGGATGAAAAAAGATAAATGTCTAGGAAAGTATTGAATGTTTAAATTGTTACTGAAAGAAGAGAAGAAAGAGAAGAAAATATATGAAAAAAATCAATAAAACTGGGCCAACAGCAAATTTGTATAAATAGAAAAACAAAATTATTTTAAATTATTACGTAGATTATTATTTATTATATTAGAAAAATAAAAGAAGAATAATTTGTAATGAAAATAAAGAGGAAAAAACTAGAAAAAATAGAATAAAGGTATTGATGAGCTTTAAAATGGTCAACGAAACAAGAGAAATAAACATTCATTAATGGGCAGGAGCGTATATAAGTAGATTGTACTATAAACAATATGAAACAATGCTGTACATTAGAGTGCAATTTTACAAGATCCAATGTAACAAGTTAAACAATATTTTGAAGAAGAACAACATAACGTAAATATATTCTATAAGATCCGTTGCAAAAAAGAGAAAAGAAAAAAGCAAAAAGAAAAATATGTAAAATAAGAAGGCATTATTAAGAAAAAAAAAACAGATATTAAATGTTATTAGTAACTTATAGTAGTTATAAGTTATTGATCGTACATTATAGTTATGAGTTTTAAGTGGTTTGAAGATTTTATGAATTAAAACATAAATTAATGATAATCAATGAACAAAATAATCACGTTATATATTGTTTATAAATTAACAACAACAACAACAATAATAATAATATAAATGTTTAAATATTGTAACTATACGCTTTTTTATATAATTTTTTACCACAGCATGCACAATAAAATAATACTCATTAGTACTTTTTTTTAATGCTCTGTGTACGTTAATTTTGATTTAAAAAATTTATATTATGATTAAACCCATGAGATTTCACTCCAAAATAATATTTCAAAATATTTTTCATTTACTTGAAAAACTCAAAATACTTTTCGTATAAATTTTTCAAGATATTTTGACTTAAGGATTAAAAATATTAATAAAAGTTATAATTATTAAGCAGTGAAATTATTACATTGTATTAAAAGAAACTGAGATTTACATCACAGGTAATCAAAAATAGCAATATATTTACAAAAAAATTTTATAATAATTTTTAAAAAAATTATTCTAGTTCTTCAGTTTATCGTTTACATTAGTGAAAACATGGTCATATTCATAAAGGGAAGAAGAAAGTGACATGAATTCCATTTGGTGGACCGAGTTCGGTTATTTTTTCTGTTCGTTATAGTTGAATCTCTTTTATTGGTACCAGACAGTGGAGTTGGATAACTTTTTTGACGTGTTTGAGTGATACGTATCTAGAAACACAAGTTTATTTTTACGAATCGGCAAATGTTAAGGTGTGTCCAACAGGGTGTCGAATAGTGTTCTTGTAGTGTTTGAGTGACACGCGCGCAAAAACAGAAACTAGTATTTAGGAATCAATGCAAAATATGGTGCTTCCGACCAATTAAGATTCTGTATAAGTCAAAGCGACAATCATACGCAAAAAAGCAAAAAACTTGTCGTAGCAAGTATATTAAAAGAATTGAATTTGAATTTTTTCGATTTTATTTAAATAAATATGAATACTTAAAAAAACCAATTTAAATTCAGTTTTTGCAAATTTTTATAGTTATTATTTTAAAATACATTTAAATAAATATATGATAAACGTATATAAATGATTTACAAGTTAGTTTTTTTCCATTAAAATTTATTTAATGAGTTTTTAATTTATAACAAGAAATGGTGAAATTTTTAACATTTTTTTATATTAGTTAATTAATTTCATATATTACAAAAATAAGTCTCCCTCTCTCTTTCTCTCTTCCTGTCTGTAATATTTATATATATCTAAAAATATAAATTGTTGATAAAAATGAAAAATAGAAATAAGCGTTAACAAAACAATAAAAGTACATTATTATTATCATACATTACTACTACAACAAAGGCATAGTTTATAAAAAAATGTACGTGCTCGGGATCTTTTTATCGGGAATTATTTTAATTTGATTTTATCGATTCATTTAGAAAATATATAAATCTTTAACATGATTTGTTATTGTAATTTTAGTAATTATTATTTGAATTAAATAGTTTTTATCTTTCATTAAATAAAATAATTAATTAAAAATTTTGAATAAAAATATGTCTATTATATAGAATTTTTTTCAAGAAATACTCAATATATAACGATGTATAATTCTGAAATGATATTGTGTTGTATCTCTAAAAAGCTTACGATCAAACTCACTAAGAACTGAAGTACGATAGTTATAAATGCACAACTCTCACATGAAAATATGAAAATATGTACTGTAAAACTTATTAAAAATTGGTATAGAATCTTATTTATACATAAACTATATCAATGTGATGCAGGCAAGTAAATAAGTTAGATTCTGAGTCTTAACTTCGCAATTTATAGTTTCATCGATAAATTATTAGTGATAATTGTTTTAATTCTTAAATTGAAACTTATTATATTTTATTATTGGAATAAATTTTGCATTTTTCTTAATTCATGTACGTTTGCAAGTAGTATGCGACGTAGTATACGTGTAGCGTTTATGCTGAGTTTATGTAACTGTGTGTATAGAATGTAAGAGAGAGATAGAGTTATCGAGAACATGTGTGTATGCATGTTCAATGAGTGGTACGAATGAGCGGGAGGCGAACGAAGGGACGCTTCTCAGCATACTTCTATCGGGTCTTCTCCATTAGTCTAGGGCCTCCCCGACTCTTGCACGTTACTAATTACGTAGGGTAAACCTGTGTAACCGATTTATGCAATTAAGATTATAATATTACTGTACTAATTGTATTTGCTTAAGTTCTCTTCTACCATTTACCCTCATACGATCCCACATACATAAATATTAAATAATAATTAAAATGTAACTTATAAATATTATATTTAGTTTTTTGTTTTATATTTTATATTTTGCAGTAGTGTCTTGCTAAAGTACAGTCTTGAAATAAATTGGAAAAACTCTATATTAAACAAGCATAAAACTCTTAAAGTGCTAAGGCTACTATCCTATTCCTGTATTGTGTCATTTTTAAAAATAACGGTTAATACATTTAAAAATGCAAACGTGTATCAACATTTATGTTTAACTATATATTTTTATTTACTACAATTTTAGACATTTTAAAAATAAAATACAATATAAGGAAATATTATTGCTTAATGATTAAGAAATATGTAAATTTTCATTTAATAGTGGTTTTTAAATCTTTTATTTATTTCATTGTGTATACATTTTTTCATATGTTCGTTGCAATTAAATTTTTTTATTTGGTATTAATTACTGAAAATATTTAATTCTTAAATATTTAATTATGAAATTTTATAGTTTGAAGAGTTAATGTATAAATCTGTCATTACATTAATTGTAATAAACAATTGTATGATTCATTAAAATTTAGATACATTCGTTTCAATAGAGAAAATCAATGTTTCATATTTATTACTAATAACATTTACATATATTGAAAAGTTAATAATTAAAGAACTATAACATATGACAATAAATTAAGATTATATTAAGAAAAATATTAAACTTACTTAAACGGTTGCACCAGGAAATTCATGAAAAGAGCGTTGGATTACTGAAAAAAATTTTACTTAATCAGAAAAGTACTTTCTTAATTACATATTGTTAAAAAATTTTTTGATTTAATAATAAAACTTTACTAGATATTAATAGTATTCTAATTACTGTCTTAATAAAAATAAATTACAATTTTTACAAGAAAAATAATTGTTTTTACACAAAAAAACTATTATAATTGTACTAAAAAAGTAAAGATAAGAACAATAAAATTCAAATAAATTTTTGATAAATACATAGCATAAAATTGTACTTTTGGCAAATTTACTATATTTATTAACAATTAAATATAATCAAAATTTATAGAAATTTCTGTAGTATCGCAAATTAATATATACTTAATTAGAATACTTAAGTAGACAATCAAAAATCAGAATGAATATATTTTACCGAAAAACAAAAAGAACTTAACTTCGTTAATACATCATTAATACTATTTATTGTTTAAATAAATAGCTATAGCAACGAATGCACATAAAAAAAAGATATTAAGAAATATAAATTTAAATTGTTTTATAAGATATGATTTGTAAATGGTGAATGCAAATTGTTTTATAAGATATGATATGTAATATGGTGAATGAAAATTATTTTATAAAATAAAATATTTGTATGTTTAGTTACATATTTATATACATAAAAGCATGAATTATTCCTATTTATCACATAAAGTTAATATTATAAAATATTAAGTCGTTATATTTATAAAATATTATTATATAATTTATTACTAACTTACCTATACTGCGTTAACTCTAATTATATGTTATATATATGGATTATTTAATAAATATATACGATTTATCAACATTTTTCAAAACAACATTATCAATTAACCTTTAAAAATTATTAGGATTTTGAAATTCTAAAACTTATCCTATCACCTATTGATATGATAATTATATATTATTTAATTTTTAAGAACATTGCTCAAATAAAGATTGTATTCAAAAATAAAAATGAACTTTTGTAAAGAACTTCATTCTTAACATAAGTATTTATCAACCCACCATTGTTATTTAATAATAATAATAGTTTATTGAACAATAATTATTATTTACACATTCACTCAGTACTACTTTTATAATATTTCTACCTCTAAATATTTACATTTTGACGTTGAACAATTCTGTCTCTATATTTATTCAAATATCCAAATCCAAACTTATATTATATTTATATTTATAAACATTTTTTTAATACATTTTTATTCTTTTCATATTATTTTTACTTATTTTTATATAATTATCGTTTTTCTATCGACTATTTTAATTATTTTAGCTCTTTTACCCTTCATTTATAACTATATTCACCTTTTTAACACTTTTATTTATGATTAAAGTCACTATTTCTTATCTCCACTATATCTTTTTCTTTTCTTCTGTATTTTCTTCATTCTCCTTCCTCTTTCTTGTTCTCGTCCAATGTATTTTATATGGTCTGCCTAGATCCTTTTTATTGTCCTTGAGGCATTCTTCCCAGTTCCATGATTGTATTCCTAAAACATTGCACTCTTCAAATATATGCTTTAATGTCTCTTCTTTTTTCCGTATAGTCTCCAACGGTTTTCTTCTACTTTTAACCATGCTTTGTTTGCGTAATTCTTGTTGCCCATCCTGAATCTTGCTAAAAATTCTACCCCTGCTCTTGTTTTCTCCCTTTCTCTTTTATCATATATACAAACCCCTTTTTGCCATGTTCTCTAAAATAATATTTTTATTTCCCTTGTGTACGTCGATCCTTATATATGTGACTAATCCATTTTTGTTTTTCATGACCGATTCATATATGCATTACTTCTTCTATTAGTTGTTCTAAGTTCTCCGCTTTTTCTCTACATGTTATCCCTGACCATCCTATGCTATGTCAAATTTTAACCTTATCACTGTTAATCTTTTATCTTTTTTGCTCATTGTTTTGCAGTTCTCCATTATTATTCCTTCTTCAATCCTATATATTATATATTTCTTTGCTGTTATATTTCTTTCACCGTTCAGGATTTTATTTTCGTATTTCATTGCTCTCTTTGCCGCTTTCGACTCAATTTTGCATTTATTTGTTTCGATCATTATTATAGTGTCTGGGGTGTTTTTGTCAAATTCCAAGCACCACTTAATGTATTTTTTTTTAATTATATCTATTTCATTCGATCCTTTCCATCCCCCTATCTCTGCCATTGTTGTATAACATATTCTTGTATAAAAAAATCAAGAAAAAAGATTTATAATTTTATATATAATCAATTTTTAATATTGTAAAATGCATAAGTTTGCACATATTTTAGCAAGTTATAAATATTAATACCAATCAATTTTTAGAGAAAGTAAATCTTTTTGTGAATAACATCTATTAAGAATCTATGTTAATATGTAAGTATTATATTACAATTATTTATAAAGATTATAAAACAATTAGTAATTAAATTTAAACATTAACATATTATCTTTTTTATAATATATATGTATATATTGACATAATAAGGAACGACAAAGGAATTGTTTATAAAATTTATGAATTAAAAATTGCTTAAAAGAAAATTAAAAAAAAAATAAACAATGTATTTGCATTGTTCATAAACTTCAAAGAAGTATTCATTAAATAGATAAAAAATCATGTAATTCATAACAAAGCAGATACAAGTAAACGTCAAATACATAATATAATCAAAAATATATAGAAAAAACTAGCATAGCACAAAAAGATAGAACTGTAAGAGGGGAGAGATAAGAATATCTTCATAGTTTAGAACTGATTAAATTTCATACAATAATTCTAAAAGAAAAAATGAGAAAGAACATAAACATAATAAATAAAAAAAATTAAGTTATACAAGATATTATAAGAAAATTAATACTCCAAAAATAGAATTAAATATAAATAAAACAAGGATAATAAAGTTTAGTAAGCTAGGTGGAAAAACTAAAAAAAAATAGAACTTTACTAAAAATAAAATTAAATAAAAATAGCAATAAAGTTTGTATAGATTAGATACATATTAAAATAAAATATAAAAAATGGAGAACAGAACACCAAGCAGAGAAAAACTTTAAAATTTTTTTTAGATGATAAAATTATTTCAAGGTTTAATTAAAAGTATTATGATGTATGTATTTTAGAGATGAATTAGATCTAAATAGTATAGGATATACAAGAATAAAAAGAGATAAATTTAAAGTACTAAAGGCACGAGGTAATAAGGAGATATTGAAAGAAAGTATTAGTGTCTATATTAAAGAAACAGAATTAGAAAAGAAATAAAAACATACCAGCAAAAGACAATTTTAAAAGCATCGAATAGCCATGTAGTTATTTGAAAGAAAAATATGAAAAAAAAAAATTCTTGGGATCACTTTTGCAAAGCTCAAATCTAACTCAATGCAAGTGTCAATAGCAAAAAAGAATTTAAAACAGTGAATGAATGTCTAAAGAACGTGACAAATAAAGAAAGAAGAAATAACTATTAAAGTTAACAGAGTTGGTATAAAAGTTCAAAATAATAGTGTCAAAAAAAAAAGAAAAAAGTGAATAAAACATGAAGTGTCAAAAGTGACGTTAAGTGTAGTGATGCGGAGAATAAAAAGAGAAGAGTAAGTTTTGACAAAAACAAAGATGGAGGCGTTTGTGCAAAAAATAAAAAAGTCAGTTGGTCCAAAAATAACATAGCAAGCCAGAGACGAAAAAGTAAGACGCAAAATGCGCAAATATTTATAAGTTTTAAGGTGAAAAAGAATAACAGAATATAAATAGATATGTTGAAAAAAAATATATCCATTATATGATAAATAAAGGAAAGAATAGACAAGTAAATCAATCTTCCGGAAAGACAGAAATGGGAATATAAGGAGATAAAAAAAGTGGAAAGAATAGAAAACTAAAACACAGAGTTCAACAAGTGAAAAAAATATTTACAGTAGAATATGTGAATATTCTGAGAGTACAAGAAAATAAAAAAATTAAAAGGGAGAAGACGGAAACTAAAAAAAGTATTGCATCTAGTAGAAAGATACAGAGGGAAGATAAACTTTAGAGAGAAGGAGACGGATTACAACAACAATCACGACAATAAATAAGAAAAAAATAGGGAGAAAAAAAATAAATTGAACTGTAACTAAGCTATGAAAAGAATTGTAACGGAGACTATCATGAAGGTGAAATAATGAAAAAAAAGAAAGAACATAATATTAAAAGGAGCAGTAATAAAAGAAAAAAGAGATCGGCAGTATGAAATATAAAGAATAACAAATTATAAAGAACTTTTTAAAACTCAACATCTACGCAAATGGAAAAAAGAAAATACAAAAAATACAGAAAAATAAGAAAAGAAGGATGTGAAGTAAAAATAAGATTCAATAAAATAATTATGGAAGATAAAGTAATATACAAACAACATTATAAAATACAACATTATAAATATACATATATAAATATACAACATTAAATCGGAAAGGTGGTTTCGGCCATAAAATAAAAAGCGTGTGGAAGGGGTGTATAAGAAGAGTAAAATAGATGGTAAACATCAAATAATATGGATGTAAGACAGGAAAAAGGGGAAGATGGGTAAAAGAGTCAGAAGAAGGGAATGGCTGAAAAAACGAAAGCAAAGAAAAAAACTAAGAAGAACGTTTTAGAATGTGATTAGTCTAAAGAGGATGGTCATTAAAGGATGGGCTTTGTCCTGAACCAAGATGTGATAAATGATAAAAATTTACAGAAATGCGAATTGAAGAAAAGAATATAAAAAAGATAGAACAAAAATTAAGAAAGAATAATAACTCTTATTAAGTACAGCCTAAGGCGGAATACGCTTTATAATGAAAAGGTTAATAAAAAAGGTAATAAATAATTATAAGAGAATTGAAACAAAGGAATATATAAATCTATCAGTGGTAATTAACAAACAAATAATAAATGTAAGCACAAGCCGGCAAATTCATTTTTTAAACTAATACTATATATACTTTTCCTCTACTTTCCTCGACATAAATACCCCTTATAGTTACGACTATTTTTTATGTACATAAGATCTATTTAGACATTCATGAAACAGTTGTTCTTCGCTTCTCGATATACGAGCATCGAATAAAATGTTATACAAATAACAAAATAAGGTACGATAAATAAAATTCTCTGCTTTATAAGTTTGTAGTATTTATAACCTTGTAACTTACAGTTGACTCCTACAGTGCAAGAGTGCAGTTGTGTGCAATAAATGAATATAAAAAAAAGAAATTAATAAAATAATAGATTAATCACAAAAATATAAAAGCTGCAATAAGACAGACGAAATTAAAATAAGCGGTATAATTGGTAAAATCCACCGTTTTATCAAATTTCAATACACCGTTTCAAAATCCAAAAAGAGGTTCAATCAACTGAAAAATCCATTTAAGATTTCGAATGTTACAACAGAGGCCATAAAATACGTTTAACTTTAACCGCACTAGATCTGTTCAACAAGCCGGAGTACGACGGTAAATACACGCTGATAAAAGACACGATAATTCAGCAATTATCGAACTCGGATGGGAAGAAAATTCATAAAATCCTAACACTCATTTATTTAGAAGACCAACCGGCGTCTCAATTTCTGCGGAAAATGCAATCAATTTCCGAAAACCTAAAGGTAGTAGATGAACTGCTCAAAACGCTATAGCTCAAGCGCTTACTGAACGATATACAGCATACGTTCGCTAATATAATCTTAGCGACCTTGATGAAAGAGCGGATCGCATTCACAACAGCTCACAAATTGAACACTATCTGGCCGTAGTAAAAACAAGCAACCCCAACACAGAAAATAAGAAATTAGAAAAAATTTGAAGATATGGATTTAAGCCTGCGCCGAGTAACACGGCAGCTGAGAAGTCTGAGTCACGGCCGTAGCACAACTTGATCCTACATAACCGCAAGAAGTAATTCATAAAAACAAGAAAATACCGGGGTATAATATAAGTCTTTCGTCCCCGGTATTCTCTCGTTTTTATGAATTACTTCTTGCGGTTATGTAGGATCAAGTTGTGCTACTAAGACTTATATATATATAATATTATGTTATACTTATATTACTACTTATGCTGGTATCGCGATTTAACTAGAAATCAACAAGTGTCGCGAACTGTGGTCGATGAATTAAAAAAAATAGACCAGGCGTCTTTAATCGCAGCAATCCATAACAAGTCGGGAATACGCCATATTTTCATAAAAGATAATAAGTTTGACAAATTTCGTCTGGCGTTTTATATTGGTAGTTGTTGACTTGCCCATTGTAGACTTCGATTTTTTAACCATTTATGGATACCTCGTAAACCCAAAAAATAGAAAACTTATAAACAATGTAATTCAGCTCACCTCAATCTGTGGAACTGTAAATGTTGCAAGTGGAATCAATCCGAATAGTTTGTGAAAGATTCTTCATATCATAAACTGCTCATGAAATTCCAAGACATCTGAAAACCTCGTAGTGTGAATCAACCGATATATAATAGCTAATAATTTCATTTTTTGTGATAAAATGTATTTAGGAAATGAAATATCTTGAAAAAATGTAAAGTGATAATACGTAAGACCACAAATTGTTTTATAAAATTGTAATTCAAAACAATTAGCAAGTGTTTATGAAATTTTGCAAGTAACAATACACTGTCTAACTTTTAGCAATGAATAAATAAGATAAAAATACATTATATTATAAATATATAATAAACCTGACGTGTGTAATACCAATCACAAAAAAATTCGAGATTTTTTAAAAAATAAAAATTTCTAAAAACTATACAAAGCATCATAATATCATTAAAAACTATTGCATAACTATATCAAATAATAATAATAATAATAAAACAAAATGATTAGTAAAATTTGTCTTCAATCTATTCAAAGAATGCCTCAGTCCTCATCTCTTCACCACTTTGCTGGGTATTCTCAACAAAAATAGATCTATAGTCACATTTAAAGAAATTGCACTAATTTTATCGATTGTTTATCAAATCAATTTATTTTTACATAATTTCATTAGAAAACTGACAATATACGAGAATAACGGCAACTTTCATTAAAACGCAATATTTCGTTAAACATAGGAATTAATTAATTTGCCCAAATTAAAAATTACCAGAATTTACCAAATTAAATTTTAGTATTAATAAATAATTTAGTATTAATAAAGTAATTAAGTAAAATTCTCTTTATCCATGAACTCAAAAGCTTTTATATTTTTTTCTGTGCTTTCGATTATAATTTTTTTTTTTTATTAAACATATGAAATTTAATAATTTATGTTTTAAAGTTAGTTAAAATATTTTTAATAAAAGATTTTATTTTGAAAAAATCAAGCTTCCAAATATAAATTATTAAACAAATTATAATTATATATTTTAAAAGAAAATAGCCAAAATTTAATTTAATTATTTTAATCAAAACGAAATTTTATTTGAAATTTGAAATGTCGAATGACAGTTTTTGACATGTAAATGTTGAACAAATGCTAATAGTACTCTCTCAAGCTGAGATGTTTCTATGCTTGACCAGATTCATTAATTCCATATGTGATATATTTAAAAGACGACTATTTTATTCTGTCTGCATTTGTTTTGATAACAGGTCTAAAAAATTAAAGAGTAATAATAAATTTAAACAAATTTAAATACTATTTTAATCAAATATTAAAAAATATTTATAAAAAATATTAATAATAAAAGCTTCCTACTTCATTAACAATAGCTGGTACTCCCTATTTTTTTAAAAATGACGTGGTTGTTATTATATTGACTTGGATCTGATAGGTGGGCTCGCGAGAGACGCATACGTGGGCAGTTAGAAAGATAAAATTTGAAATAATAAAGAATAGGGAAAAGAGTAATTAAAAATATGAATTAAAAAAGAGATAAATTTAAATTAATCGATAAAATTGAAGTGTTATAAACGTGAAAAAAGTGTAAATAGTAAAAAGCATAAAAGTGCGGTTATATAGCCACGTGGCAAAAAATAGAAAAAAGTTCAACGCAAGCGCGTAGTAAAACGGTTTTAAAAACGTAAGACAAAACATATTAAAAGTCAAAATGAGTAAGACAAGAAAAGTAAAAAAAAAATACTTATAGTGCAGACACTCAAAAATTTGCGAAGATCTACCATATCGAGGTGAAAAAAGAAAATTGCATAACAGAACAGTAAATTAAAGTGAAATTGAGTAGTATTGAGAGAAAATTTGTATTTAATGATTAAAATTGTTTCCGAATGATAAAAATAAGTAAAAAGTGATGAAAGTTTAAGTGAAAGAGTACATAAACTATTCATGCATAGTTTTTAAGATAAGTTTAATATGTTAAAACTAATAAGTTGAGAAAATGTATGAATATAAAAATGTATCAGAATATTGCAACGTACCATAACAATTATATTGATCTATTTAACAATTTATTAATGAATATAAAGTTTTATATTTTATGCTATTAATAATAGTTTCTACTATTTCAAGTCCACATATGTAAACAATTTGGTAATGTTTTTATAATGTATTTTTTGTAATGAAATTATAATTATAGAAGATATTTAATTAAAAATTATTATACAGCTATTTTTGAATATTTTAGTTTATATTGTTTACTACATTATTTGATTATTTAATAAAATAAAAAACTATATTATGTTAATAAATTTTATATCATTATTTTCAATACACTTGTGATAATTTGTCATGTTTCTTTATTTCACTATGCATGCATTACCCGCATTATAGGTAAAAATCATTATATATTTATAAAATTATATTTAATTCTCATATATGGTTACTAATTATGTTTGTTTTCATATTAATTGCTTTAAAACCTGAAAAATAATTTTGTGTAATCGAAAATATTGCTATACTGCCTATTAATCTATTTCTATATATAAATAAAATTCAGCTCTAGAGCGTAGCAATAAAATAAACAGGGCGTAAGAAGATTTAAATAAATTAATAGAGAGAGAGACCAAAAGAGAGGAATAGAGAGAATAAAAGAATAGTAATGTAAAAACGGAGGTGAAACTTCATATATCAAATTTTAAAAAAAGACTACAGAATTTCGTCAAATATAAATTTTTTCATTAATCGTTTGCTTCGTTCTTACACTGTACTTGACCATATTTTATTATTCATTCTATCTATGGAAGTACGAGAAAAATAAAAAAAAAATTAACTCAAAGTATATAAAAGGTGGCCTTAGTCCAAGCGCTTGAATATTTCGACTCGCGTAGTTAGAATTTTAGAATGTGTTTAGTATGTACTCGTGCATTTGTAAATAGTAAAATTTTTATTGTGCAATCTGTCATTGTAAAAAATTACTAAATATCCTGAGTTTCTATGTATTCTATACTATTTGTATAAATAACATTACAATAATTTGGAGTGCTTTTAAATCAAATTCATAAAAAATTTTATTTTCATAATACTGCTAAACTTTATAACCGTATTATTTGTCATTATTTAAAGACAAATGTTTTAAATTTAATTTAGGGTTTTTTAATAAGAAAAAAGTAATCTAGAAAAAAAGATATGTATATTAACCAAAGTGAGAAATAGAGAGTGAAAAAAATTGAGTATAAAATATGATAAACAAGAAAAATAAAAATTAAGTGATATTACTAATATAAAAGAGAAAGGGAAATCATATATAGAGCGAGAGAAACAAAATACAACATTTAAAAAAATAAACGAAAATAGAAAGAAATTAAAAAAAGTTACAGAAGACCCCATAATATAAAAAATATATGGTTAATATTAAAAAAAGTATGGAAAAATTTTAATTAGCATTTAATTAACTAATTATTATTATATATATAAACCTATACTACTATACTATTTACAGGTAATAAAAATACGTTGTAATAAAAAATTATTAATTATTATTATTATTATATATATAAACCTCTACTACTTATAGCTAATAAAAATAAGTTGTAATAAAAAATTATTAAATTTCGTATAATTCTTAAATTTTTTAAAGTATAAGTTAATTTTTAAACTTAATAAAGAATAATCAGTTGTAAAGCTATAACACATATACTCGTGAAATATTTATATTATTTAAAAATTATATGGAATGAATTATTATTAATAGTTTTTGATTTCACGTTATAATTATAAGAATTAATTGTTAATATATTTAGTTATAAAAGAAGCCCATTTATAAAAAAATATTTTGAATATGATGAGAAGTAATTAAAAGGTAAATACAAAGATAGGTTCGTGGAATATCACAAGCGCAAGAGCACAGAGAAATATTAAAAACATAGGAAACAAATATAAGGGGCTAAGCTAAATAATCTATGTGACATTGAGAAGGCTGCATGATGTTGTGCAAAATACAAATGCATACATTCATTGTTTAAAATAGATCTAGAAATACAAAGAAAGGATATTACTATAAAGAAAAAGTAAAGTAACAACGGAAATCAATTTTATTCTAGTTATATTTTTAAAGTATCTTTAATTGTAAAATTTCGGGTATACCAACAACAAAAATGAAATAAAAAATTATATTTATAAAATAAATATCATTACTCAGATTGTAATAGTTGCTTAAAAAACTAAGACAATGCACAAACCACCATTCGAAATAATTTTGCATATTCCGCTTAAAATATGTAACAAATGTTTGTAGGTGAAAGGAATTTTCAAACTACAAAGATAAGAGTATGAATGTTCGTTGAAATGTTTTATTCATAAGCGCATGAAAGTAGCTCGTTTTGATGTTTGAACATGAGCAACGAGGACTAGACTGCCGTCTTGGGTGCTTTTTGTGCACTTATGCGCCCCTTTAAAGAGAGAGGTGTTTATGACGAGGAAAACCCAAAAAATGTAAAACATACCTATAACTAGTGATTACATGTTTATTATTTAATCTTGCCGGCTATCCAGTGACACGCTGCACGGTGGACTATAAGATTAATCAGGCCCTATCTCAAACTGTATTGAATCGAAGCTTCTATCAAGCGTTTGCTTGTCACATGTTAAATATAAATATTCGTGAATAATTTACAAAGAAACTTTGAATATGATATTTTATATAATAAATGTTCGTTTCTTATGCTAACATAATTTAAATGAAAAAAATAGTATATTAAAACGCTAAATATTATTAATAATTATCTATGTGCCGAGTTTGTACGCGAGAATGCCAATATGTTTGTACATTGGGTTATTTTTTTCAAAGTTTTGGTTTTCATTCTCCAATTAGAAATTGCATTCAATTTTTAATTCATATTATTTCTTTTTGATATACTTTAATAATCAAATCAACAATAAATATTAAAAACAACATCTTACAACACATCAATAGCAACATATTATTTATGCATCCTGTGCGAAATTACTTATGTCATAAATAGAAGTATGCGCTCCGTTTTTTAAAATCTCAGACTCTTACTTTCCTACATAAAATTTATTACGTTTTTCAGTTTCTATCGTTAAATTTTACTATACTAATAGAAACTAAAAAGTGCTAAATATTTTTATAGGGGTTTATTCACAATTATTGATAGCCGTATATATATGCATATGTAGATTGTAGATTTTTAAACACATTCAGAATTAAAAAACCTGCAGCGTTAATAGTTTTTTTTACATTATTTAATATTTTAATAATATTTGTATAATAATAAATTATTATGTCTATAATATTAAAAATTGATACTGAGAATTTTTTTATGAATTTTCGAAATAAGGTTATAATAATATTATTTTATGAACTGCTTAAATTATTTTTCATATCTTTAAATGAAATTTTAATTTTTTTAAACTTTGAACGTTTGCAACTCAGATTCATACTAAAATAAATATTCTACTTTTCTTTTTTTAAAACAATATGCGTTTTTTTAAATGTACACAGCAATATCAAAATGAAATTTTTTATATTATTTGATTAATAATTTTATTATTAAATAAGTTAAAATAGTAAAACAACATATAGATTTTCTTCATTTTATAAAACAGTAACATCTAATGAAATATTATAATTATGTAAATATATTTCTAGAGAGTGTGTCACATAATATAGTTAATTTTTCACTACAATATAACTTAATAATTACATTTTATTCGTCTATATTTTTAATAGAGATAATTAATATGTATATATTATATAGATATAGATATTTTTTTATACTATTTAAATTATTGTCTCCTGTATAAACTGTTCTATATGAAAATTTTTGTATCTTTAAAAACATTGCTATGTTGCAAAATATCGATGAATAAGAATACATAAATAATATTCGGCTCAAAAGCATAACAATATAATACATCGATAATAAGTCTAATACTAGTATTATGTAGTCATAGAAATACAGGATGAATGAGTAAAACGGAAAATAGAGTGAGAATAAGCTTATTAAAACAAAATAGAAAACCTAATATCAGTGTTAAACATAATTATTTTTATTTACTTTAGCTATGGTTACACTTTACTTTCTTGTTTTTTATACATTCACTACCTCCATCAAACATGAAAAAAATTGGGATAAAATAGTCGATTAAAAATATATAATTGTAGTCTTGTTAAGAATTCGGATATCTCGACTACTGTCAAACTTTCAAAATACCTTTATAATGTAATCGTGTATCTTTTAAAAGATTATTATTTGATTTTAATACCCACATGCTCATATGTATCTAATTATATTTTTAAAATAAATACTTTTAAATAATGAACACATTTTTTGAAGAAAAATTTACTCAATGTCTCAAATATCTGTTTGCTTCAACAGACAGTCATTTAATTAATAACAAAATATTTAATTTTATATACTTAACATATCGTGTAAATCTTCAAAAAAGAAGCAGGGTGTATAAAATGTTACAGAGAAATTACATTAATGGATTCAAAATAAAAAATACATACTAAAAAAATAAAAAACTGTATCTTTTTTGTATAATATATTCCGTGAACAAATCTAGTGGGATCTTAAAACTATGGTTATGTTCCCTGCTTTGTATCTTTTATTATTTAAATTTTTAAGAATGAAATTTCCGTTGTTATTTTCAATATATTTCTTAATATACATGTTTATGATAGTATAGTAACAACAGGGTCGTTTAAAATTTTACATAATTTTAATATGTTGATCGTTGGTAAGATTTATCAACTAAATTGTAACTATATATTTGTTGATTTTCACTTGTTAAATAGAACATTTAATATTAAAAATACTCTAGACAAATTTAAGTATTCAATTTTGGTATTGATAATAATTTAATATATGTAAAGTTTTATTATATAATAAAATATTATTAATTAAATAAAACTTAAATAATAATCTTAAGTCTAGAATTTTTGCATTTTAACCTACTTGTAGGAATACTTTTTATGTTCTACTTTGAATTATCATGACTTAATATAAAAAAAAATTATAATTTATCGTTGAACATATTCCAATTCTGAGTAGTTTTATAACATCGAGTATTTTTAATTACTAGCATGTAAAATTCTCATACATATTTTATAGCTTGAATCCCTAAATATAGTTTGATATTCCCATTATATATGTACATGTATGTTTACATGTAGATACTTATCATCCCAAGTAATCAAATGACTTAATTCTAACTAACTCCAATTATAATTATGTAAAAGAATACTTGACACAATCGTATAAAATGATTCACCCGATGATCTGTTTATGAAATTTCTATACAATATCTAGTTCTAGTTTAACATCTCAATTTAAATTCTTTGCCTAAACTTTTGGTAGTAACAATCATTACTGGATAAACAGAATTTAACAAATTGAATTTCCTATTATTTTTTATTTAAAAATTATTAATATAAATTATGTAAACAGATCATTTTTCGATCTTATACCTCTTAAATTACATAAATTTAACTTTTTCAAGTAATAAAATCGATTTAACAAGTATTTAGATATGATTCATAAAAATTTGAATAAAATAAATCTTAATCGTTAAGCAAATATTTTATATCTAAAACTATAGCTTAATTGTTACGTAGGCCGTCATTTGTATGCAAGTATTCTGAAAGAACAAAGCTATACTACTTCTTGCGAAATACATTCCTTTAATTACTCATGTTACTTTTTGCTCGTTATATAGTTGGTGACATAAAAACTATTTATAGATTTATAAATATAATTCCTACTAAGACTATCTTTTAAATTAATCTCAATAAAATTTTTCAACATACAAGATAATAATTACTTTAAATTTAGGAGGAATAACTTATTCTGAATAATAATTTATAGTATTATAATAAGTATTTGTTCTTTATACCATAAAAATTGTAAAGACTTTTTCGTCAAATGAAATATTTACTTTAAAAAATATTATTTTAATATTTAATTTTTTTAATCTTATTTCTGATAAAGATGAAAATGATCAAACAAAATGTAAATAAAATTATTCAAAAATTCTATAAGATTTTTTTAATTTTCATTATAAAAACTTGCATTTTTAATGCTCGTATCAATTCCACATATTCACACCTGCATTAAAACATTACAAATTTATTTTAATTTTATCATTTTCAATATTAAGGCAATTTAATTAAAAAGGACATAATTATTATATTATAAATAAATTAATATTTTTTGCTTTATATTAGCTCATACTTTTGTATCCCTTAAACACAATTAAATATACATTTTCTGTTTTATTACTAAAAATTCCATATATCTAGGATTTCTATTAATATTAATACCATATTATTTGAAAATCATTTAATTAAAATCAAAACTTTTGATAGACATGTAAATCCTTTACTTCTATAAAATCAATACCCATTAAAGTGACATAGATTATCTTTAAACTGTATTTTCGATATTTTATTATAGGCCATTGTATTAATATGTTATTATGTATCAAAAAAGGTTCTATCAAGGGCTATGAAACATCAGAGCAATTTTAAATCTTATTTTTTGTCAGGAAATAATGTTTGTAAATTTACTGCTTATAAATCGAACACTATAATTTGTAGCATAAATTTTATATACATTTTTTGAGTTTTATAGTTATTAGTTGAAATAATTAATAACATTTTACTATTGAACTTTCACTATTTAAGTTTGTTTAAGTCACACTATTTCTCAATGCGTTTTAAACTGTTACATTGTACTAGAAGAAACGATTTAATAATTATGGAAAGTATTAGCTACAACCAAATATAAAATTAGTAGAAGGATTTATGGTAACAATGAGGAAACGATCCACTATCCAACACTAATCGCATACGGAAAAGCCTAGGTTATATAAATATACATTACAATGCGTACAGAAAAGTCACTTTGTTATCATAAAATGAAGGGCAATCCTAAGTGGACAGAGAGTCATTTTGACATAACTCTTTTTTGATAACTCTTGCTTGTTTACTTTAATATTTTGCTTACCTCCTTTATAAATATTTATAAATTTTCTGTAAAATCCTTTGTAAATTTAAGATTATAATCAATTAATTAATTATATTTTTTACTCCTCCTACAATTTTAACTTTTCAAATTTTAGCTAAAACGAACATAAAGCTCATTAACTCTTAATATTCGAATAAATGAATTCTTCATTTAATAAGTCAAAGGCTACATTCACATTTAAAACGTCTTCTTAATTAACTAATAATTTAGTTATTTATTCAATTTCATTAAAACTATTATAAAATATACTTTCTTTTCACCTTGTTACATTCAGTTTTTATAACTTATACCAACTTATGGTCTTTTCATGTTTCTAAATAACTTAATAAAATATAATTTTCAAAATCAAGGAAACCGAATTTAAATCAGTATTGATTAAATAAAAATCAGAAATGAAAAATGAAAAAAAATAATTATTAATTTCTTTAAAAAAAAATAAATAAACAACATTAAATAACTCCACTACAGAAAATCAATAAAAATTCGTAAAAGGAAAATAAGCTATTTTGCACAATTTTTGATTAACAATCGTTTTAAAAATTATATTTTCGAGTGAATATATTATAATTATGTAATATTTATTACTTATATTATTAAAAATATAATATGTTACCGTGGTTAAATATATTTACTTTGAATTTTTAACAAATTATATTATTTCAAATAAGCAGCTTAAAATTTAGCAATATACATTAAAAACCCGTTCTTATGCAGGGCTTATAATATTCATTATTTTACTAAATAATTATTCTTCATTTACTAAAACCAACTTTTGTAAATGAATGAAAATTATTTAACTTGGTTAGAAATTCACTGAGTAAAAATGAATACAAAAATATATATATATTAATTAAGATCAAGTAGTTGAGTTTACTAGAGGTAAAAATTTATTAAGATATAAGGCAATACACTGAATCATCATTACTATACAGTTTCAAATACACTGAAGTCGTTTAAAAATTATATATAAAAAATAAATAAATAAATAAGTAAAAACATATATGATTTAAACCTTATATTACCATATAGTATGTGAAAACTAAGTGTACATGATAATATACATGATATAATAAAACTTCATATGAAACTTTTAATAAATTTTTTTTAGTAAAATACATAATAGATAAGTACGCTGATATCTGGGATTTGGAAAATTTTAAAAATTAGTTAGATCAATTTCAATAAGGAACTATATTTTACTAATCAAAGAAAAAAATAGTAATATATACATTTAAAAATATACAAGAAAATAAGACTGGAACTACTTTAAAAGTTTTACTTTTTTCTTAGATTTTATTTTCTCATTTTCTATTCGACTTTCATTCAATAAAAAAATAAAAAAAGTTATGCATAGTTTATGTACAACATAGATCAGTAAAATCTAAGATAGATGATAAAACTAAAAAGTCTAGAAAAATGTTAAAAGTTTCTATATTTGAAAAATAATAGAAGACTAAATTTTGATTAATCCAAATATTAGTATATTCTTAGTAAAAAATACTATTAGTAAACTGTTATTAAAAAATAAAAAATAGAGAAGAATACACTAAATAAACTAAAATGTTCACTAATTTCATTATCACATTAAGATCCAATAATTCATAAAAAAGAAATGATAAGAAAACAGAATAAAAAAATACAATAAAGAAGAAATTTAATTGAATAATCGTAAATAATTTTTTTCTTTTAATAAATAAACCAAAAATAATTTTATGTCAACCAATTTTATAATTATAATCACAATAATAAAATCGTACAATTTGCGTCTATAAGTCATACATATTGCGTTTCAACTAAATGTAAAAATCACTAAATTTTATAAAAAAGTGAGTAAATAAAAGGATAAAACATACTAGAATCATACAGATTTAATTAAATTAAATGGATTTTAAGAGAATAAAATGGACATTATACAAAAATTTTCAATCAAAACTTGTACAACACATTTTATATATCGTCTATACATTATTTTCTCATATATACAACTCATAAATATTTACAAAATAAAACAAAACAAAAACTGGTACAGAAATTAAATAGAAATTGAACAAGATAAATAAATTTGTTTCTATTAAGAATTTGGTAAATGTTTACATCTTAATTTATTTAAAATTGATAATGTATGCATTTAAAGAATAAAAATTTGCTGATTAAGATAGGTTTCTTCCTTCTTCCCTTAATTCTAAATTATTTTAATTCTAAATTCAGTGACAGCATTAAGCATATCAAAGTTAATAATCACTAATCTTTGGACATTTGTCAAGTTGGTTTGAATATCATCACAAAATATTTTTAACAAAAATTTAATTAATAAATATCATAACAAATATTATTAAGAGTTTACAGTTATTTATTTATTGTGCGACCAAATTCAGCACATACTTTTTAATAAGTAATTTAAATATAAAGCATAACATTTATGATTATTGCTTATAAATTTATATATATTTCTTATATATACAGATTGTTCAGTTTTAGGAATATTATATTAACATAGGTAATAAGTTAATTTATAATATAATTATTCATGTATAATTTAGAAATAATTTGTTCCATCCAATTCTTTAAATTAACTTTTTTAGTTAATATATATTATGATCAATAATTTTGAATTGTTCAAATTTATAATTATGAATTTCTAATTTATTAGATTCTTCTGATTTATAGATAAAATACATTTATAAACTTATTAATATATTAAAATAAAAACATTAGATTGTATTTCAAACTTTACAAAATTACTAAGAAATCTAACCTATTAATAATATATCAATAATTTACATTATTATTCAATTGAAAAAATTGAATTTTTTAAAAATTAAATTTAAATTCATTTATTCATTTTAAGCTTGTAATAAAATTTAAATGCATAAAACTGTTGATACTAAGTATCTCTAAATTTATAGGTAATAATTTTTACAAGAAAAATAAACTTACATATTATTACTACTTACAAATTAACTTTTGTACTACTTAAATAAAGAACAAACAAATTTAGGTTAAACTTTATTTATTTTTAACCTGTTTATTCTGAATGTTTTTTTAATCGTAAAATAATTTTAGTTACATTCTATTTATATTTAAATTAAAATATTAATTTTTTAAATTATAAATATAAATTTAGATTTTAATTTAATGTTTATATATAAAAATTTTAAAAAATAAACACTTTTATAAAAATGTCTGAAGAAACTACTACATCAAATTAATAAATTAATAATGAAAATAAAACAATATATTTATAAAAATAGTCTATTCATAATTTTATAAATTAATTATTTTTTAGTCAACAATAAATAAATAAAAAAATTGTATTACTTTTATTTGCAACTAGGCTTTGAAAGAATAAAATATAATATTATTAGCTTTAGATAAAAAAAACATTAAAAAAATTATAAATAATGTAAATTAAAGAATTAAAAAAATTTTAAATGATTTAATAATATAAATTAAAAATTAAAATAACAAAGTGGATATAAATATTTTAATTATCTTTAAATTTTTTAAATAAAGATATGTAATGTAAAAGCAGAAACAATTCTAAACTACATATATAGAATTATGTGCAAATTATAAAATTAAAAAATTCATAAAAAAATATAATTATTGAGAAAAATATATACCCACAATTGAACTACATATGCACATGCAATATAAATTTATAGCATTATTTAAATTCTAATGTTAACAATAAAATTCAAATTATGACGAAATTATTCATTTATAACATTGAATTAAAAAAAATTTTAACATTAATTTTATTGCAATTCTTTAAAGAAATTAGTATACTTATGAAATTTATTCATATTCCAATTTATAAAAATTATAAATACTTTTTTTTAGTCATATTCAATTGTTTTGCATATTTATGAGTATATTTTTAAGAATTTACCTTTATATTTCTTATTTTAAGAAACATCTAAAAATTAATTTTTCTTTTAAGAATAAATTTATATAACTAATAAAACAGCTGTTATTTAAAAATCAAAAATTCTAAAAACATATTTATTAATTTTTGTATCATAATAATATGTAAGTATTAATGCGATAAAATTATAAATATTGTCAAGTTATATATTTAATAAAGAATAAATTTATAAATTCAAAAAAAATTTTCATCAATAATAAAAATATTTGAACAATATCGAAAAATATTTGCTTAGAACAGATTTTAAACACATAATATTAAAGTCAATTTAAATAAGAGGTTATATTTATAATTAAAAATATAAATAGATGAATAATTAATTAAAATTTGAATCTGTAGAATGTTAACTTTAATATAAAAGTTCTGTATAACTTATTTGTATCAGTTATTTAAAATTTATCAACAAAATTATATTATGTAATTATTAAAAATTATCTTTCTTTATTTTGAATGTAATATTTTTAAAATTATTTAACTTGATTATATTTTATTATTTCTAACTATGAATATATACATAATTATATTTAAAAATAGAATTATATATATATATATATATATATATATATAGATATATTATATTCAAGAATTTTCTTAATTCTATATACTTTATGTTGAAATGTTGATGCTTTCATTTTGAAATATTATTTATTTGTTCATTACATAAGAAATTTTCATATAATTATATGCTTTACTTGCAATAAAATTAATATTTTTACACCAAGTAGTGCCAAATAATTTTCATATATGTATCGCGCTGCGCGCAATAAAAACAGCATATTTTCATCTTTCTTATAGACCCTTGTAGATAATGAATGAAAAAACGAGAAAATTTAATGTAAAATGAATAGAACGATATATCGGAAGGGATATTTTTGTCTATTAGATATAAATTCTTAGCTATCTGTCTCCCGTTTTTCTACTGACATTTCTTCAATCCCTCCGGTCATTCCTCTAACTCCGTGACTCATTTGTCTGTATTATAAGGCAGAAGTAGCCAAGTGAGTCACGGAGTGTAATTTATGACGCGTTCTTTTACTCTTCTAGTTTTTCTTTATCTCTCTCTCTTTTGCACGATGCTTGGAGAATCCCCAGATCTTCTATGGCTTCTCCGTAACCTGAACGCAACATAAGCATCATCCTCAATTTTCTTTCTCTCTCCGTCTCTATGCGTACACACGCGCCCCTACACACACACACACTGTTCACAGCCGTGTAAAAGATTTAGTTAGATACCTCCTTTGGAATGTTGCCGTAAATCTGGACTAGTAATAGTTGGCTACTGCTGTTTTGTTTAAGCATATATTGTCTTACGCATTCAATAATAGCTCATTTAGTGGGTTGTTTTCATTTATTATAATCAAAAAACCTATAATTAATTCATAATTTCGATAAACATCAATTTTGCACATCACATCTTAGCATTTAGAAAGTAAATGAGCTCGAAATTTAAAAAAAAAACTGTAAAGTTAGCATAGGCATTTATTATAAATGCAGTTATTGAATACTTCTTTCTATAAGTAAAAAGATTTCTAACAAGTTATATTTTTTCGATTTTAGTTCCGACATACAAATATATTTTAATGCCATTAAAGAGTATCAGAAGCTTAGAATGTTGCAATTTTGTCGTAATATTGCCGACTAAAAATATTTTACAACATTGTCGATTTGAAATTCTGATTATATAAATTATCATCCGTTTTAATTTTTTGTTTTTTCTCGTTAAAAATAATTCTACTTAAACAAGAGCTAAGGTAGAAAATGGAAAATAGAAAATCGTGAAAGAAGAAAATTGAGATCTTACGGAAAAAGAAAGAAGTGTGCAAAGTATTCACCTGTTGTCATGGCAACGCCGCTCACTTGTTACTCCATCACTATGGCGTGACCACCGTTTCTGACGGAACCAATAACAGCAACAGCTTGACAGACCTCGTGCGCGCCTGAAACCATTATATGCGCCTTTTTAACAGAAAAATAGAAAGATGAAAGCACTACAGGCACTCGTTAAAACCGGCTTTCAACACTGATACGCTGGCACTCGCATTTAACACTAGCGCATTTGCACTCTTCTTTTTTTGTTTTTTTATTTTTTTCTCCCTCTAAATCTGAAGCTCCGGCGTCGCTTTACTTAAACTATAGACAGTAACCCAGAAGTAGTAATAAGACTAAGTTTAGGCATGACGATTAAAAACGATAATATCAAATAAGTGTGCAGATCGAACATAAGAATAAGCGTACACACTCGCTTTGTTTACCTCGATCGTTCAGTCTCCGATTCCCTCTCGCTCACACACTTTTGACTCGTCTCACTGCCGCCACTGTCTATTTCGAGAAGCGTCACTGGCAGCGTTGCCGTCACTATTTATCTTTTCGGTGAGGCGACGTCAATGATACGCAATAATTAAATCTTTGGACTCAGTCCTTAAGGAAATAGAAATTACCTCCATGGAAAAAAGTTTACCCATATGCAAATTTTTTAAATGGTTTGAAAATAACTGAATTAATGATTAAAACCAACTTCTACATAAGATTTTCGTTTTCTAAAGCGCTGTTGTCAGCGGCAGTCAAGTCTTCATAGGCTTACTTGCGCCTCCACTTTTCCCCACTTCCGTCGCCGTCACCGCCCGTTCTTTCTGTCTCGGAAATTTCAACCACCGCATGGTGCGCCGTCTACCGAGACTGTCGATAGTTTACTGCTTTCTGAGAAACTCGAGTCAATTCCATGTATCAAGCGCAAACTTAAATTTCTTTTCAAAGTATGAAAGAATCCAGAATGGCGAAGGGGTGCACCTCACCTTTCGCTTATCGAATATGCGCCAAGAGCAAATAGGATTATTATTATGTCTCCCAAAATTTAAATTTCTAAAACTTATTAAATTTTCACACTAGTTTTTTGTCTATTTCATAAGATATTAGTATTAACTTTTTTAGCAAATAATTAAGTAATTTAGCAAAATTTTGTAATAAAATTTATTATTACGTTATGTGTGAGTATTTAAATCTATACGATTTACGACTGCATGAAAAATAAATTACAATATTATATAGGAAATATACAGTCTTATGAACAAACTGCAAACTATACAAATGATGTAAAATCTCGAGTAGTATTTACTCGCTGCTACCGACGACATCAAGTAATATTTGATGTCGTCGTTGATTGCCGAACATCTCGGCATTTTGGTTAAACAACACTCTTTCTTTCTCTCCCAATGTCTCCCTGTTTTGTACCTATTCCCTCCTCCCCATTGCCAATCTTTCAATTCTATTGCGATGGCTCAACAACATAATTCGAAGAATGGCACTACAGTCTTATCTGTTCTTCTCTTTTTATATTGCTGTGCTTAGACCTATATAATACTCGATGGTATATAAAAAATTATTTTGAACTAGATCATTGTTTTTTCCCCTCTGTTCCTTAAATTTCTAATTGTGATTCTTTTCAAATTTAATATAACTATTAAACTCGTTAAACGTGTTTAAAAGTCTTAATAGACTTTAAATGGTCGATCTGGTATCGTCAGATACATGACGGAATATACATGATTTGTTGTACGAAAAGAGGCTGTCTAAAATTTCGTCTTTAACTTTCACTTTAAATATATATATATATACACAGGAAGATGTATTTCTCTGACTTAAAATTAAAATAAGGATTATTAAATATTCAAAGATAAATTACGAATTTCAAACTCATTCTAATCAAATTCAGCTTAGAATACTTCTATAAATTATACTTTAAAAAAATCTTATATGAATTTTGTTTTTAAGTAGATCAAGGATTTTAAATATTGTGATATTTAATTTTTTTTCGAAATGTGAGAATTATTGTAGTAGAGCTAAAATCTATTTATTTTATGTATTTAAAAAAAAAATATTAGAATTATCAGATTAATCGTTAAACATTTGTAATTTATATATGAATAATAATTTCATTTTATATATATTTATTATGAGGTTGCTAAAAAATTAGTTAAATAAATTTCCTAAAAAATGTTTGAATAAGAAAAGACGATTCTTTTAAATTACTTTTAAATTTGTTATTGTAAAGAGAAAAATTAAAGTTATATATGAAAAATTAATTATTTCATCAATTACATAATAGAAATTATAGTGACGAAACTGAATACTAATCAAATTTTTTTAAATCAACAATTTAATTTTATATTGATACTTTGTAGAGATTTATATTAAAATAAAGATAAAGCAATCGAAAAAAATAAATATTTAAGGTTTTTACTTAGAATATAATTATTAAATTTATGATATCAAATGTCTATTAACAAAAATAGTATTTTATAAATGAGATGGTTACTTAGTAGTTTATAAAATTAACGTCATAAGATATATTAAATTATTATTATTAAGAAATTGATATAATAATATAATAAAATTTTATGAAATGCAATAAAATTTGATCCATGAAAAATCATATAAAAAATGAAAACATAAAATTTATTACAATATTTATTGAATAAAATAGTTGTAACAAATCGAATCTTTAAATAATATACACTTATAAAACAAAATTTTATAATTTTTTATATGAGCTTCATTTTCAACTATTCTTACTGCTAATAATACTAATATTAATATCAATTATTACATATTCATTGATATAATACAAATTGTTATTTATTTGTTTATGAAGACGTACTAATTAAATAAAAAATTATAACTTACTTCAATTTTAAACAATTAAATTTTAATTATAATATATTTTAAAAAATTTGTAATTGTTATTTAAATTGTTATAATAAAATTCTAACGTAAAATATATTTAATAAATAAAAAACAATAAACTAGTAAAAATTAAAATTTTCTTTTAAAATTAAAAAAAATAAGGTTTGGAAGTTAATTATGGTGAATTCTACTTAAAAATAATTCCATGCATTAAAAAAAATAATAAAACATATAATAAATTTTATAAATTATCGAGTATATAAAAATAAATAAAAATACTGTAATATTGAATATATTAATTTGACAAAAAATTATAAAGAAAAATGATTATTTAAATAAATTTAAAAATGGTACTGGTATTATCTTACGTTTGAGCATACAGCTTTTCTTTAAACGAGGAAACAAAATGTAATACGGCTTTATTATTTGATTCAGTAATGAATGAAATATAAAATATTATACGTTGAAATAATTTAATGAACCTGATTTTTAACTGAAGATTAGACATTACTTTTCTTTCTAAACATTATTCTAAGATATTTTAATTAAAGATTTTGTTATAAAAATAATTGACTTTTTTAAACTCATTAAAATTAAAAGATGATAGTTTAATTAGAAACGTAGGTTAAAAATGTCTTTTCTTGTAGAAAAGAATTTTTCATATTAATTTTGCTTTACTAAAAATTTTAAGTAATTATGTTTATATAATAACTTCATAATTCTTCTTATATTAGTAATTTTTTAATATCTTTGGATGATAATAAATAATAAATATCACAATTCATAAAATGTAATGTATTTATGTACAAATAGAGAATTGTGTATTCTCTATATTTATAGTTTATAATTTTTTAATGTAAACCAATTAAATATTTAAAAAATTAATAGAAAATAATTTCAAAATTTTAATTAATTGTAAAAATATACAATATAGAATTAAAATTTTTTCTCTATTTTAAAGACAAATTGGATTAAAAGTGATACGATAAGTTATATATAATTTATTTTTATTTTGTTTATTGAGCAACGTATTAAACATTATTATCATACACACATAAAATGTATATAATTTCTTACAATAGAGATTCTAGAATAATAATTACATTTCGCCTTAAGCATAGAAATTTAATGAATTAGATACATAATACATTCTTGAGAAATCGATCTTTTACTATTGTTCTTGTTCCTTGTTTTTCAATGTATACTTGTGTACTATCTGTTTTCTTATTTGTTACCCATTTGTTTCCTCTTCATTTTCACTTTTGCATCTTTCTCTTTGCCAAAAAATTTTTATACAACTCGCTTACGTCTTTTCTATTCTATTTGAACGTTTTCTTCAAATCATTTGTTTCTATATCTAAATCTTTACAGTCCTCCAGACCATGTTCCATTATTTATGATGCATTATTGTACAAAACATACATTTTTTCCTGTTCTGGTAGCTAGTAATTGTTTCTTTTCTTTAACTTTCTATTATATATCTTGCTAGAAATTTCATTCTCAATTCAACTCTCATTTCAAATTCGGTTCATACACCTAATGGAAGTACTTTAATCCTTTAATTATCAAATATTTTTTTATGCAGATTTTGATTTTTTCAGGTTACTTATACAGGTTTACATTTGTTAGTTTTTCTTCATTTTTTTAACCACTTTCCAGATCCTCTACTTTTTTTCAAATTTTTCAGCAACAATGTAAACCTCCTATAGTTTTCCAGTTTTACATTCTGCATTCCTCGTAGCTATCTTTCATGATGATATTTCCGTCCCTGAAGTACTCTAATATCTTCCCATTTTGCAGATTCATTCTTAAGCATTTTTGTGATAAATTCATATTGTTGCTGTCTATAATTAATATTAATATAATTATTCTAACCATGTTAAATTTTGTTTTCTATTACTCACAATGCATTTATAAATAGTTAAGTGAATCTGTTTACATTTAAAATTTATTTTCCTGAAATAAACTTTACTGTTTCCTTTAGGAATCTTTACAAATCCTTCAAGTCTCCATCCGTTCTATTAAGATTACTTCACTGTCAGCCCATAGATTGATCTTATTTTTTCTTCACAATTTGACTCTTGAGATTATAGATTTGTAGCTTTTTCCTGAGCTTGTTAAACTCGTCTTAAAAACGTGAACTCAGCCAACATCTTTGCGTAACCTATTTATTTGTATCAATATTATCTATTATATCATTCTTTTAATTTTATTTTAATATTATATTTCTTTGTGCAATTATCTACTAGATCTGACTAGTCTATCCTACCTTTTTGATGTTTACTCTTGTAATCGCCTGCTTATATATCTTGTAGAAGGAGCCTTCATGCGTACAAAGTCGCTGAATAGAATTCTGTCGTTTTATACAGTCGATCCTGTATCGCAGCGTTCACTAAATAAATGTCAACAACTTTCTTACATCTATTTCTAAATTGTGTTTTGTTTTAAATTTAGCCTATTCGATGACTTTGTCTATTCTGTTTTTTTTATTTTTCCAAATAAATTTTATAATAAAAAACCATTATTAGAATCAGTTTATAGTCTCTTCATTCTAGGCTTTTCTCTTTCTGGAAATCAATATAAAATACTGTTTTTTTTTTTAACTCTCTAGTATGCTTTCGTCCTTTCAATATTTGTTCAGGGACTTAACAAATTCCTGAGCAGCCTTTTCACTATCAAACTTTCATATTTCGTTAGTTATTCGTCTTCTGTAGGGCTTTTTTTGCTTTTAGCTTGAACATTACATTTTGTCTCTAATTATTCTGGAATAAGTCTATTCTTAGCGATACTGACGGATATCAGGCGCCTTTCTTTTGACAGTTCGCTCTTTCCAGTATATGCAGTTAGGGACAGAGAACACAAGATACATGTATATTCAATTTTATTTTATTGTTAACTATTTTTTTTTTTTCTATATCTTGTGTGTTTTTTCTTGTCTTTTGTTTTCTTTATTACTTTACAATTTTTTTTTGCTGCTCATCTTCCATATTTCATATATTTTGTTAATCGTCCTAATCCCAATATAGCCGACTGCAATCTCTCGTACAGAGGCTGATGGTCTGACAGCGTTCTATCTATATCGGCCTGATTTCATCTATCAATCCATTTATTTTCTTGGTTCTTAATATACAATCTAGTACTGTTATACTGGATCTACAACTAAAAATGAAATTGTTATTATCTTCGTCGATGTTTAAGATTAATCCCCTTTCTGTCATCAATTCTAGCAACTCTTCTTCCCTCTTCATTTATATTTATCTCCTTTCTCAATCGTCCTCGTATTCGAATCTCCATAATTATTATTAAAATTTTCCTTTCTACTCTGTAAATTAATTAACTTGTTAAATTTTCCTTATTATTTGTCGTTTGCAACTATCCCACTATTCATTGTATACCGCTTTTATCTTGAATTTCGCGTATATACATAATTTGTATAAGCTCGTTATTGTACATCACGTATTATTTTCTTCTTCTCTTATAATCTTGTAATATTCTAGAATTTTCATGATTCACATAAAATCTCTGCTACCTTTCATTCTATCTAGTTTCAGTACATTCAGAACTATCGTCTCTACGATTTCGAATCGGGTTTTGCCTCTCTCAGCAAGTCCTCGGATTCACCGGATAGAAAACCACTCAATCTTTTTTTCGTAATAGCAGCATCTTTTTTTCATTATATTTTATTGATTTGTGCCATAATTTCCGTCTCTTTATTTTAACTCATTACACTTGGCTTTGATTAATGTTTTATTTCCTGCCCTTATATGCTTTGTCATTTTTAATATTTTTGTGCCTTTAGTTTTCAAGTATTTGCTTCTCATAATCATTCGCTTCTCTATTTCGATTACACAGATTGTACCTACCAAAACCTGTCTCCTCTCTTATTCATATTCTCTTGATATTCATTTTCAGTTGTAATTTTTATCACATATATGTCTTTAATGTCTCTGCATTGTACTTCCCTCTCCTAAATTAAACTATTGATTATTGTAACGCTCTTTATCCTTGTTCTATCCTTCTCTAGCAATTAATCCATTTGCTTAATTTTGCACTACTTCTTTACTGACATCAACCATCTTCTCCCTCTTTTATATTTAACTGTCTAAATTTATGGTTTTTTATTCTATTGCCTGTCAGCTGTTCTGGCTTTCTCATTTCGTTCAATAACTTGCTTTCTAGTTTAATCTAGCTGTCATAACTTCTGCTTCTTTGAGCAATTTCTTATGATCGTTCTCAATGATTACTTTGATAGCTGAGAGATTTTTTTTTACTGTAGTTTTTAAACTTCCTATTTTTCTTCTTTAAATTTTTATTGTACATTGCAAGATTATTAATCTGGAAAAAATTTAAAAAAAAAAAGAAAAGAAATCACTTCTAATATAATAATATAAATCTGCTTTTTATAAACCATATTTGATGATAAAGAAAATGTGCAGTTTTTGTATTTTTTAAATGTAAGGAATAAATTTTCTACTTAACTTATTTTTTTTTAATTAGTTTTTACAATTTTTTAATTATTGTTAGTATATATATTTATGAAATCAGATAAAATTTTTTATGACTTTTGTATTTACTAATTAATTTGTTATAGAAAATTTAAAATAATATTTTTCTATGAATTCCTAGTTATTTTTATGTGTAATAATATACACTACTCAAAATAAATTTTATATTAATACTGTTTTTATCTTTTTTTTTATTGAATTAAATACTGTGAAAAATAGATAGAATATTAATCTAATATTGTGATATATAATTTCCTGTGTGAATATGCAGATATGTGCTGTGAATATAAAAATTTTCTCATTAAAAATTATGAAATTGTTTTTTCATCAAAATGTTAGTTATAGAAATTGTATTTTCTAATTAAACCTATTTCCTTGAAGAATACTATATATCACTATATTTGAAAATATTCTATAAAATATTTGTATAAATAAACATATTAATTAATATTTATGTATTTAATTAATTTTTATTGATAAATTAAAAAATTTCATTTGTACATGTTAATTACACTATATGAGCAGTCTTTTTGATGCAATTAAAAAAAAATAAATGTACTTTCTCAAAAAAGAATAATAGTTATAGATATTATATATTCAATACGTTAATTTTAATAATATGATGAAATCAGTATTTAAAAAAATTCGAAGGTATGTAGCTTATATTTTTGTAATTGACTATTTTTAAATAATGAATTTGAATTGAAAGATTGATTGAGGTAAAGAAAAAAATTTGTATCCAATGTATATAAAATTAATTAATAAATAATTAAAACATCTATTTCGCATGTATGTATACACACAATGAATTTATAGAAAAATGCAATAATATTGACAAAATTTCAGGCATTTTACGCAATATTCGATGTATCTGATTTATACAATACATTCATATAAGATATAGTCGTAAATATCCTATTTAAAAGAATTATTATCTCTTTGGTCTTTGAAAAAACTGATATAATGTTTAAATTAAATTAAAGTGTGCAATAAATGACACAGATTTATGGAGAAATTAATTGATTTTACGACTCCATGGATTATTTAATTTTTTATATAGTTTAATGTAAGTGGGTATGATTATATTATATTTGTAGGCGGATGTGCATAAGTGGCGCGTAAACCTGCGAGTGCGTTTGAATATTTACATACATGGGTTACCATTATTCCGTATAGAATGAATTTAGAATTTGTGCGAATATACAATAACTAAGTTCTATTGCTCTAAAATTTTAATTAAAAGTTTAATCGATTTTTTTCGAAATAAGAATTAAAATTGATGATTTATTAATGCGAAGATTACAGGATTCGGAGTAAGTATTTGTTTTAAATTTAATGATCATAATGAAAGATCTAAAATTGTCTTTGTATATTAAAACTTTAATGTTATACCGTTAACATGATTTCTTCTAGTCTTATATTATATTAGTAATTATTTGCAAACTTAATAAATAATAAATGCAATTAATATTAAAATCGGTAATATATATTCGCACGATTAATCATTAGATATCAATATATTCAATTAGTTAATGTAGAACAAATGCTAAATATAAATAATCGATATAATATTAAATATAATGTTAATTTTGAAGATAAACTTTTCAGAAATCATTCGAATTTATTGAAAATGAATTTTTTCAATATATATATTCTTGTTTGCAAAACGATACGAACTGTTGATTTGCACATCAAAAACATCATGTTTCAAAAGTTTATTAGCCAAACATAACATTCTTTTAGTAAAAAATTCAAATTTTTAATACCTTACAAAAATTTAAACATATTTTGTACTTTAATAATCATGATCATGATGATTATTATTTTACAATTCATACAATATTATTTACATTTTTGTTCATTTCTTAAATCTAAATTACATTTACAGAATTATATTACTTAGTATTATCTACATTTACATGTATACATATATTTATATATTAATTATTTATTACTTTTTCTTCCTTCATTCCTGTCATTCTTTTACTAAAATGCCTCTCATTCACTCTGCTGCTTTCTTTTCTCTCTCTGTTGTAACGAATCTTGCACTATATTTTTATATATTTCTTTTATAATATTCTCCCACTTGATTACTTTCGACTTCATGACATTCTATTTCTCCACAATATACTTCAATGTTTCTTTTTTTTTTATTGCCCAATTTACACAATCTCTCTTCTTTTATTAACTAGTGCTTGTTGTTTTTCATTTTACTACCCCTTCTAAACCGCGCTTTATTTTTTTAATATCTTTATTTCTTGTTTTCTACTTTCTTTCATTTCTTATTCATATTTGTCTTTTTTTTTAATTTTCTTATACAGTTTCTACAATATGTTCAACATCTTTTTCATATTTTGATTATTCTAGTACATTTATCAAAAATTACTGTATTAATCGAAAAATACATTTGAAGGTATACTTTTAAGGTTTCTATTTTTTTCATATTATTTCCTTCTTGAAGTAATTTAACCATCTAGTATTATGCCAAAAGTTTATCTTTTTGATCCCGTAATTTTCTGTCTCCCTTTTCCCCTTATTATCTCTTTCAAAAACTTTTTCTTTTTCTATTCTTAATTTTATGCATTCTGAGGATTTCCGGGTCTTCACTAATTATTATTTTGTTTTCAAAGTTAATTACTCTCATAATTACCTTTATTTCTATTCTGATACAAAAATTCTGATTAAAAAAAGATAACAATTTATGGAACTGTATCTAATCAAATCGAATGATTTTTAAAATAAAAATCTTTTATACAGTGAAATATAAATATTAAAAAAAGAAAAGTTTTTAAGATTATTTTCTAGTTATTATGTTCAAAAATTAATAATTGATTTTTGTTAAACTAAATGTGGCTTACATGGAATTTTTTATTAAATATTAGAAAATCATATTTTAATGGCATATAATTAAAAAATATATCGTATTTTTTGGTGCAATGTATTTATAAAATTTACTTAGAAAAAGGATTATCAATATAAGAAATAAATACATTATTACATCTTCATTTACGAAAATTGTATATTTAATTTAGTATATGGAATATTTGTATGATTATTTACAAAATAGTTTTTAAGTTCATCTTTAATTTCTAGTCAATATACAATTAGTATATTTTATTTTTATATTAATATTATAATAAAACAATTCGTACATTTCGTTTATATCTCTGTAAATTTTTTATAGTTAAATTATTTTTTACATGTATTTATTATATTTAATATTATAAACTTTTATACTTATATTTATATGCATATTTATTTATTCGTTTTTTCTCATGATAGTCTTTTCTTTTATTTCTGTTTCCGTAAATTTTGTACAATATGTTTATATCTTTCTTATCTTTCATTATTCTCTTACTCGATTGCTTTAGACCCCGTGACATTGCACTCTTTCTAAATGTGTTTTCTTGTTTCTTTTTCATTATTGCACAATCTACACAATCTGTCTTATTTTATTAACCAGCTTTGTTATTTTTTATTTTCTTATCCATTAAAATTTTATATATTTAAATATATAATTTTATTTTTGATAATCTAACATTATCATTTAAAAATTGCTGTTACAAAAAATTATAAAATTAGAGTAATAGAATTTATAATTAAGCTCTTAGAATATATTTACACCGAAAGAATAAATTTTATATAACAACACTTGATATTTATATTACAAATTTCTATAAACCAAGTTATGACGTAACTTTGTATCTTGTATCTTACAATTAATAATATCTTGGATTTATATTAAGAAATAGCGTGAGCGATGATAACTGAAAATTAAAAGAACAGTATGCACTGTCGAGATTGTTATCGTATTCAGTTGCTTAAAAATATACGAATAGTTATCACATATTATTAAATATATGCACAGATATTACAAATAATCACTAAATTTTTGGAAATGATTTTCAAAGTAAACTTACTCGTGATAATAGATATATTCGATTAAAATAATTATATATTGTCAATATGAATAAGCAAAGCACTACCACATAATCGTTTTTTATGCTTTGAGTCAAAAACTGGAAAATCAATATAATTATTTATTCTAAAGCAATTTAATAATTTTAGCGAATTCTGGTAAATTATTTTTTTTTTTTTTACGTAACCTATTTATTCATTTTTTATATAAATGCGAGTGACTAAAACATCAAGATAATTTTAATTATTTTATTTTCTTTTGTAATTGTGTGCAAAACATATTTTTAAATGATAACATTCAATAATAGGTTAAATAAATCAAATATTTATAATAACTGTATGTTTTTAGCACAGAGCAGTTTTTACATTGGTGATAACAAATTTAAGTATATGATTAAAAAAAAAGATAATACATAATATATAATAAGTATGGAATACATTAGTCAAGAAACTAAAATTAGGTATTTAATATTTTATAATATTTAATATTAAATTTTTATTATTGTATATTCCAAATATAAATAGTATAAAAAAATTAAAATGAATCATAACTAATTTTTCCTAACAAAATAATAATAATAATGAAAAAGATAAAAACAGTTTAGTTGAGGAAATTCAGAATAAAAAATGAAAAACTGAAAATTGACAAATATATCAATAGCAAATATGAATTAAAAAATTTGTTTTTGTTTTTCTATAATAATTATTTTTTATCTGTATTAATGATAAAAATACTATTGCTGAACTCATTTTCATGAACTAACTTAATTTCAGTATAAAATAATTATTTTTAATTTATTTTGTACTGAAATTAAATAAGTTAAATGAAATTAAATAACTAAGGTTCTGTATAAATAAATAAAAATTGTAGACAAAGATTAAAAAGGCTTTTTTATGTTCAGTGATACTCGTATCAATTATAGTATTTTATAGATAAATAAACTGTATATTAGAGAATAATTCGCTAAATTTATTTTTGACGAGAAGTAGGTAAAAAATAAATAATTAATTTATTTTACTAAATTATTTTTATAATTTACACTTTTCAAAAATGAAAAGAAAATTCATTTTAAAAACATTATCATTCATCTAAATTAAATCACCCTATTGTCAAATCGCATTTTCTTTATTTTCAGTTATGTTAACAAATATTTAATTTTAGAATTTGTAATTATTAAAATCATAAATTTCTTGGTTTTAATTATTTTGAATCTCAAAATGATCAGATATAATGTTTTTTTTGTTTATAATTATAATATTAAATACATATATTAGTCAAAAAAATTATTTTCAAATTTATTAAAAAAAAAGTTTTGAACACTAGAAAAATATAAGATAAATGTACTATAATATGTATTTTTTTTATATTATCTATAATATCATTTTCTGTTTACAAAAATTAGTTTTACTTTAATGAATTGGCATCTGTAAATAGAAATTTATTTGTGTAAAATCATTTATAAGAAGAATAAATAAATGTACAATATGCATCTATATAATATAACATAATGTATTATATATTTTTATGTGAATTTAAGATATAGATAGACAAAGATTATACTTGAGATAATTTTTTTATGATATAATCATGTTAAGTAAAGTTGTAGAAAAGGAAGGGTAAAAAGGACAATTATTCGTTACTATTTGTGAAGTTAAAGACAGATTTCATAACGAGTTACGCCATGCGAAGTATCATGAGAAAAACGAATAAAAATATTGAATATTGTTATTTAAAACTTATACGAAAGAATATGATACGTGTATTCTAAAATTATTAATATTAAAAATAGATGCATTTAATAAACTGGAGAAAAAAAATGAAAACAAGTGTTTGTCGAGTAAAAAAACAGCGTTGGTTATTCATTCTTACATTATACTTCGCCTTATATACAAATTTTCAGTATATACAATAGATGGAAAAAATAAAGGGTTTTAAAACTGTAAGCGTCGCGCACGTGCAGAGCTTATAAGAAAGAGCTATGTTGACTAATCTACGCTCTTGCTACCTTACCGTTCGCCGCTTTTCTTCTTATAAGTATAAACGTTGGTCTCTTTCGATGTTACGATCATGCGTAATAACAATGTAGCTGAGTAAAAGCGCTCTTGCGAAATAAAAACTTGCAGTGTATCCTGGGCTCCTGTGACTTGAGCGCGCGTTTTTAGAATAATGTATAACGCTATATGTCTTTTAGGAGATGATCCGAGGTAGGAGGATTCGTAGCTCATGGTGGCCAAGCTATTCTGAATGTTAAGCAAATTTTCTTTATACTACACCTTGTTGTGAGCTTTGGTAGAATTTATACCTAATTTTAAGGCGCGAAAGTATCTTATTGTATTCCAAGAAAATTTGAGAGCTAAGAAAGCTGTAAAACACATATTTTAGGATCTTATAGAAATTTAATTGTGGTTTCTTAGTAATCCTAGTTTCATCTCCTTCTTTTCTTAATCTTGCGTTCATGGATTGAAAATCATATGGCTTTCATTGTTAGTTATGTAATTATTGAATTTATATTATTTAGATATTACACTTCGCTTTCTCTCATTTTTTCTATATTTTCTTTTTGGAATACAACCCCAACACTTTGTAAATCAAAATCTTTCAATCAACTTTTTTTCAACAGATGACATCATAAACAATTTAAATAACAATACACAACTTAAAAATAAAAATTCATTTTTAATTTAAGTAAAAATTTCGTGTTCTGTAAAGTCTATCAAATACAAATTATATTATAAAATACCATATTAGAATTTTTTATTTTACTTTAAAAGCATATAAAATGTAAAAAGCATATTAAAAAAAAATAATATTATGCAGTAAGAATTATAATGAAATAAAGTAAACAGTAAATATAAAAATGAATATGTTTATAAATATTAAAAAATGGTGCAAAAATTAGATTAATAAATACACAAAAAAAAATAATAGAAATTCATCAAAAAATTAAATAAAAATTTAGTTCAAGGTGTAATTAATTATTTAAATATAATATATTTAATATAAATTATTTAAACATAATCTTAATGAAAATAGAAATACTTTAAACAAATTTTTTCCTATATTTGTTTGAAAAGTAGAGAATATTAAGATTTAATTAATTAATTTAATAATATTACATATTATAATCACATATTGTTCAAGAAAAATAAAAATACTCAAATATGTAGCTATTTTCATAATAATTACTTTATGTGGTGATATCTTTACATTTTATAAATTTATGAATCATATATGGACTATCATGAAATCACAATATATAAAATGTTGATAATATTGTATATTTTATTTTTTTCACACATTATAGTTTCTACATATAATTAAATCTTAATTTTTAGTAAGTCTATTAACAACATTATATATCAATTCGTCTTTACTTTCAAATGTATTTATTATTTCTTACATTCACGAGTCCATTACTTATTCGAATTTGAAGGTTTTCCAACGTACTCTTTTCTATTAATATTAATTTTTATATTATAAGAAACCTACTCCAAAATAGCTTCATTAATTTATTAATTGATGATATCTATATAATTAAAATATTTATTAATAATAATGTATGTCACTAATTCTATAAGTTCATTGAAGTGTTTCGATGATTGCATTGACTTCTATTTTTTTAAAGATTCTTTATGGTTTGAAATATGAAAGTTTTATGTTTTAATCATTTTGCTATAATTTTTGTTATTACTATATTAATACAAATATCGATAATTTATTTTATATGAATATAAAAAAAATACATGAAAGTATATATTTAATTTGCAATTGTCGAATATAACTAATTTAAAGCTGAAATGACAGGAAGTTGTCATTTAAAATTTCTTGTGTTCATCAAACTACATTTTGTAATGAATTAATAAAATTGCTATAATGCAGCCGAACTAAAAATTCTATAATTTTTATTACTACTTTGAAGAAAATTATTTACTATAAATACTAACTACGTGCTTTTTTTAGTATCTTCGATATTTCTTTGCTAATTTTATATCTTTTAAACACCTGGTTCATTTTAACGTGTTTAATACATTATTAAAAATTATTAAAAAAATAATGAATATATTTTCAAAAATTTTATTCAAAATTATAATTGAAAATCTTTCAATAAACTGACATTACTTCACTTTAGCTAAATTTGCTAGAAGTACACTTTAATAATAAACAATAAATACCTTAAAATTATCATATAATATACATTATAAATCCAATTATCTTTTTTAATGTGAAATTTATAAGTGAAATAGTAGATGGTAATAATTATTTCACTCATAACGGTTTTTATTTTTGTTCTGACAAACCGATGTTTTCTTTAGATGCTCTTTAAATAATTATAGTTTCGTTGATTTAAAAAAATAACATAATACTGAAATGTTGTATGCTTTCAGTAATTGCAAAAACTCAATTTCTTGAAAAGTATTACTTATACCTATTTTCTGAAGTTATTAAAAATGCAGTATTATTATCATAATTATGAACGTAATAACGAGAAAATTTAATATTGGGGCTAAACAGTAATAATTTTCTGATAACTTGAACATGACAGAATAGTTTGTGTTAATAGTATTTTGATCCAAGTAATTTGGAATCTATTTATACAACTTTTTGAATTGGCATATTCGTATACTTTCTAAATATTTAATTAAAATATTTTTAACTTATTAAACTAAAAATTACGAGATTTGGTGAATTTTACGAAGATTTGATTTATTCAATTTCTGTTTTTATACGTCCAGTATTATACTGCCATTATTGATAGTATTATAAGAAGTTTGGAGTATTTTCGTATTGTGAACATAAATATTATTTCGTATAAAGGTTCATTAATGTGTATAATATCAACAAGCAAAGACAAAATATAAGTACTCATTTATCAGGGTGAAATATACTATTCCGGTTTTTTTAGACTTCCATGTCTTTTCAAAATTCTTATACTTTTTTTTATCTTATATTTGTAAATTTCATTTAACTTGGGTACTAAGAAAATACAAAGTCTTTTTGTCCTTAAAAATTATGATTTGAAAAAAAGCTTTGTAACTGCAAAACTTGACAGTTTCAGCACGATGTTTATGTACTAAAAAATGTTTACATTAATTCTTAAATTATTTTTTTTACATTAAAACTTACACTTAAAATTGAAAAAGGAAGAAGTATTGTTTTATTTATTGAAATATAAGTTGACATGTGGAAGAGGTTCGATTAGCTGTCAGTAATTTCAAAGCTTAAAATAATAGTTAAAAGAGGCATTTCCATTACTCTTAAAAAGTATAAAACAGTGTATGCATTTGCTGGTATTTATGTTAGATTTCTTGTTATGGTTACACACATAGATAATTGTTAAAACGATTGATACCCTCAAATTACTTTAAAATCTATTGTAATAAATTAAAAAAAAAATTTGGTAACTTACGGATTAATATAAGTAACTAAAAAAATAAATTATTCGTATTGAATAACATAATACGTAATAGGTTATTCTAACACAATAAATATAATGTACGAATATTGTTAACAAATTTTACACATATAAATATTTTACATAAATATAATATTAAACTGAAAATTGTTAAAAGATAATAAATGAATATTTTAGTGGATAAAAACTTTGTAAACAAACAAAATGACGATTAATCTTGGTCTTTTTTAAATATTTTTTTAAGCTATATCGAAAAAATTATTTTATCACTGTTCTTATTATTAATTATTATTATTATATTAATATTCACTGTATTACAATTATATATTTATCATTATAGAAATAATTAAAAAAACCGATATTAGATTTTTTATATTTCAAAAATAAGCGGCAAATCCGATAGTTCTCTTAAACACGACTCGTTGGCAGCACTTAGTGTAAAATTAAAAATTTTATAGTGAATTTTACTATTGCAATGTCATGTCTGGAATAGTGAATTATAGTGGTTATAAGATATAATTTAATATCAGATAGAAACAAGTGCAAAAGCAATAAAGAGTGCAAACAGGAGTCTTGTATTCAGTTATACATATTATTCATATATATTTTAACTAAATAAAAAATGTCAAGCGGTGCTTTATTTGGAAATAATGCTGTTCGAGGTACAAGCAAAAATCTTGTCGAATTCAAAGCTGGAAAAATGACAATGAAAGGGAAAATGGTTTATCCAGATAGTAGAAAAGGTCAACTTTACGTTTACCAAGCAGATGATTCTTTAATGCATCTTTGTTGGAAAGATCGTACTACTGGCGTAGTCGAAGATGTATGAATATATATGCTGTTCTAATATTTTTTTTTTAAATATGAAATAAATATTTTTGAAAACCATTATCAATTAATTATACCTACAAAAGTTTATAGTTTTATTTATGTTTTGAAAGATATTAAAAAAATTAAATTTTATATTTTTTACTTATTTTATTTGTTTATTTATAGGATTTAATTATATTTCCTGACGACTGTGAATTCAAACATGTGTCACTTTGTAAAACTGGAAGAGTTTATCTTTTGAGATTTAAATCATCCAGTAGGAAATTCTTTTTTTGGTTACAGGTAAGATCAAAGATATTGCTATACTTTGTACCAAGTTATAAAAATATTTCAATCATAAATTTATTTGTAAAATTATTTTTACAACAGATGTATTTATTAATTAATTCATTCATTTTTTAGAAATAAATAAATTTTTTATGTTAAATTTTAATAATAATAATAATACATAAAAATTAAATATACTTAAGACCACATATGTAAATAGGTGATCATTTGACATTTTACGTGTCTTAAAATCTTAAAATTTAAATTAATAAATAAACTTATGATATTATATAAGATTTAACAATTCTATTATAAATTATAAATACTATTTCATATATAGTTTTAATTAATTATATTATATACAAAATAAATCATTGATACTATAAGATATTCAGTGATTAATTAAAGTTATAAAGATTTAATTAATTGTAATTTATATTTAAATTGACAAATTTTGATTTTTATTTATAACAGGATCTCAAAACAGATAAAGATGATGAACATTGCAGAAAAATAAACGAAGTTCTTAACAATCCTCCTACTCTTGGTTCACAAAGAAGTGGTAGTACAAATCCAGAAGGAGATTTGCAAAATTTATTGAATAATATGTCACAACAACAGTTAATGCAATTATTTGGTGGTGTGGGGCAGATTGGAGGGCTCGGTAGTTTATTGGGAACTATGAATAGACCTTTTAGTGGAAACAGAATCTCTACAACATCTTCATTAACTTCAGTTACAACGACAACTCCTAGACCACCTATATCTCTTACTCCTGTTCCAGCTATTACATCAGTTTCAGAAACATCTAAAACAGCTGGTAATTTAGAAAATTAAATTTTTGTTTAACATTATTTTTAAATTTCATGGATTACAAGAATATGGATTAATCCTCTATGTTGATTTTTAATTTATAATTATATAATTTAAAGAAGTATTTTTAATTGCTATAATTTGATGAAATTAGTGCTATAAGTTGAAATTATATTTGAATTTTTATTGTGTACAAGTAGACCATAAAATAAATTATAAATTTATACTGCAATTAAGTTAAGTAATAAAATAAATTATGTATTTACACCATAATTCAATTTATTAATAAGTTTAACTTAAAATTTTAATAAAAATTATGGAATAGGCTGAATTTCTATTTTCAAATATTATTAAAATATTTATTAATTAGATTCCAAAGATAACAAATCGAGTGCAAAAACATCAGAATCATCAGTACCATCAACAGCAGAAAATAATCGAATACGACTCAGTGATTTACAAAATTTTTTGTCTGGAATTCCTACGCCACCTGGTACAGAACCAGCAATTCAGGTACTGTAATAAATAAAAATTATATTATAATATATTAAAAAGTTAAAGTTTTAATTTATTATTTTTAATATAAATATAGTCGTTCTTGTAACTATTTAAATAATACTATTTTATAAGAAGTAATTGTATATTATTATTATTAATAATAAAAAATGCTTGATGTTAATTGATAAATGTATGTGATAAAATGGGGGAAAATTTAACAAAAAATTATACTACTAAAGTGATGATTGAAATTTTCTATCATGAACTTGTAAATGCAAATACATATGTATAAATTAGTAATTTCCTTTAGTAGATAACATGATTTAGTAGATAACATTTTAATAACTTGAAATTTAATAATCGAAGATTAAATAATAATTTCTTGTGTTGAAAGAAAAATAATAGAATATATTAATCAATAAAAAGTGATATTCATTTTTTTAATTATCAAACTTGCAAGTGCTTCCAAGAAATTTCAATACATAACATCCAGATATTTATGAGTGTTGTGTTCCATCGAATTAAATCAAAGTCTAACTTATCGATAAGAAAGCTACTGTTAGTAATTAGTAAAATTTATTTGTGCATATTTTAGAAAAGAAAATAATACGTAAAATCTTGGATTAGCAAGACTTTTTCAGTAAATAAAAATTAATTTTTTCTAAGACGGGTTTAGGGTTTGTCTCGTGGCTGGGGTGGCAGGAGCAGTGTACGCGGTGAGTACGGTATTATTCTTGTTCTCGATGAGTTACATCACAGGATTCTTGTCTGGCAGAGAGGTGTAGCAAGTGAGCTCAGCGCGGCCATCCCAGCAGCGATTTCTGCAATTGAAAGTCTGGAAGGTGCAGTGGGCACGCATTTACCAACCGGGGATAATCTCTCCACAACGCTCTCGTCTCCCCAGTTCTCACAGGCCCTATCAATGTTCTGGTCTGCTTTGCAGTCGGGCCAGGCGGCACCGGTTGTCCAGCAATTCGGCTTGGGAGCCGAAGCTGTCAATGCTGCTGCCAACGGCAACATTCAGGACTTTGTGAATGCTCTAGAAACGGAGGCCAAAAGCCAGCCAGTCGTGAACACGAGTGAGGTCAAAAGTGACTCTTCGCCAACCTCGCTACGTCAAGAGAAAGACACTGACCAGAGTAAAACCCAGCACCAGTCTAGAAAAAAAGATGACGATGACGAGGGTATGGCGCTTGACTGAAATTCGTGTCTTTAAACTTTTTCTTATTATAATTTTAATAAAGTTTTATTATAAATTAATAAACCTTTTCCATTTATCAGACTTCATTTTTCATTAATAAATACATTTTAAAGTTAAACTTTTTTAATTTTTTCTTACCTTTCTATGAATACACTATTTCAAGCACCAAGTTATTCAACATTTAAAAGTTTTTGATATTTTTCAATATTAAATAAACTAAAAAGAATTATAAATAATATAAATTATAATAAAATAATTAGTTTAGTTTATATAAAAAAATAATACTTAAATCAAACTTGAACAAATATTTTTAAACATAAAAATTGTTATATAGAGTTTCATATTTTTGATATTTATTTTGGATTTTAACTATTTATACAATTAATTTTTGTATATGATTTATAATAAATCAAAATTTATGAAATACTGTTGTTTTTTATTGTAAAAATTTATATTAATAAGTTATTTAACAACGTATTTATTTTTATTTTATTAAAAATTTTAAAACAATATTTAGTTATTTGTAAATTAAAATTGTACAGTATTTTAAAACAGTAACATGGAAATATATAATACTTTTTACTTTAGCGATGAAAAATCAATGTAATGTCATATTAAAGTATTTAATAATTAGTTTATTATGTGCTTAACTGTTATTCAAATAGCATATATCATAATTTGCAAAATCAAACTAATCAAATTATTAAATTAAAATATGCTTATTATTTTATTATAAACGAGAAATGTATATATGTATACTATTATAATACTATTCATTATATATATATAATATCCTATATATATGTATGTCATATAATAGGATCTAAAGATGTATTTTGAAAAAACGAATTATTTTCATATATTAGAGTAATTTTAATTTTATGTTTTTAAAGTACTTCTGTAATAAACTTTATAATATTCATAGTAATTCTTATTTTATACTTTATTTGCATTTTTAAATAAAAAAATAATGATCTCGTACTATTTATACTGAATTGGTGTTAAACTTTTATTTTTATAATATATTCACTATAAATTAAAACGAAATAGAATATAAATCTGTATTATTTCAGTTTTTAATATTGTAGAAGGAACTGATGCAGATATTTTAATTTTTAAAGATTGCTTTCTATTATACAATGCTTCCTGTATTATAATAATAATTATTTACTACATGATATATATATATATATATTCAAACAGTAATTTACATAGTATTTGAAAAATTAAAAATTAAATTTAATACTGACAGTAAATTATTTTGCCGTTGTTCACAATATACATTAATTATTAGGTAATTCAATGTTTAATTGTGCGAAATTGTAAATATATATACAAATATGAAAAAACAATAATTTCGTAAATAGATAGAAATCTTAAATCATTTAATTTAAAAATTCTGAACGGTAATAAATTTATATGCGTGTACGCCTTTGTAGGTATAATATGTCATTGCAATGTGTGACTGTACATGACAAATTTATGAATTGTAAAGAGCTTTTGACCTTGAATTCGCACTGATTACGCCTCCATATTTACCACCAGTAACATAAGGCTATCTATATATCAACTGTATTATTTGTAAATTATAGTTTCAGTTTATAATACAGTTAAAAAACATAAACTTCTAAAACCAGATTCTAAGAAAACATAAAAAATTTTTCTGTAAAAATAATTTAGTTTCTTAAATTTTTATAAAAATGTTATGTTTGATTTTTATAATTAAAAGAAAAACAATTTTCACCTGCTACTTAAATTAAAATGTTTTTGTTTAAAAATAAATAATTTCCTTTTTTTCGTATTCAAAATTTATACTTTTTAAGTAACAAATGTAAACCATTAAATGTACATTGATTTTGAAAGTGTTGTCAAAATTAAAGTTGAATATTTCAAATTTATTGTAGAATCATATTTACTTTACTTTTTAATTTAATTTACTTTAATAAAAATAAATAAATAGTAAATAAAAAAAAAATACTTTGGAAATGTATGCATCGTATCATGCTATTAAAGTTTCTCGTAGTAGTATCAAGATTCAACCAGAAGAAATAAGTATTCAAATGAATACACAGGCAAATATAAAATAATTTAATTAAGATAAATATTTTTAAGTAAATTAGAATAAAAGTATTTTTGTAATGTATAATGATGATATTTAACTAAAAATTGAAAAAAGCTAATGTGGCAAAAAGGATTTGACTGGGACCAGTATCCTTATATATTGCAGGGAGAAAATTATAGTGATTACAGTAACACTTTAAAAATTACACTTAAAAATAGGCTAAGAATGATTATTTTTTACATACATTAAAGAAACGGATAAATTATGTATAAGATGGAATTAAATCGTATGTTATATTATGTAGATGCATCTTATGAGATATGACTTCTTTTTAGTAAGTTTGCCGTAAACAGATCATGCGCAGAACTTGCAAAAATGTACAGTACAATATAAAAAGAGAGAGAGAGGTGCAAAGTGGGGGAAAAGTCCGTCGACATACACATATACATGTGTTGTAAAATTGTGGTACAGTCTGAATTCGAGCACTCATCAAGTTAATAAGCTGGAAAACGATTTTCAATTTCAATTGAATATATTACGTCATCAATGCGAACATTTCTGAATGCGTAATCGACGAAAACGTAATCAACCCTCCAAGTTCGAGGTCAAGTAGGTCGTTAAAAAAATTGATTTTGAAGAGATTAGTATTAAAATTCTGACTGTACGCGTAACGTACGATGATAGTTTTCAACGGAGAATGAATTACAGTCTTAAACTTTATAATTTGTGCTTTTAACTTGATCATTAATTTCAGTTTTTTATTAAAGACTAAATATAATTTTGTCGTAGAATTTGCACCGTAATTGTAACCAATTAAAACAATTTTTTCGTTGTTTCAAGTAACGAAATGTTACCTGTAAGCATCTCTTCATCTTTTGATAAAACCTCTGTTGACAGAAAAAAGAGAATTAATAGTTTTTAATTCATAATATTTTATGTTATTGTATCATTTTATTTTGTTCTACTGTTAATCGGAAAAAATCGAGTAACAGGGAAAAAGTTCTTATAGAATCGAAAGTTGTGATAGTTTATGTGGCGAGATAGATAAAACCGATTTTTTATCGTATTCGCAAGAGACAAAGAAAGAGAAATAGTAGCAAAACTGTTTGTTATGCACTAAAGAAGAAAAAAGGTACAAAATGAAAATTTCATACAAAATAAATTTTTGTTTTTATATATACCTACAATTTTTGCGGTGTTTCTGTGCAATCTGTGTATAAACATACATAAATTGTAAATGACTAATGCATTATGTGTGCGTATGTATATGTGTTTGGAAGGGGTGTTAGGACCTACGTCAGCATACCAAGCAAAACGCTGTAAGAGACGATGAAACAAAGAGTGTAAGAGCTCAACTGACATAAGCAAGCGTTTATATATATATATATATATATATATATATATATATATATATATATAAGAAAATAAGGAAGCATAGACAGTTGTGATGTTTTATAGTTAAAATAGTATAATAAACTTGACATTAGTTTGCTGATCGACATACAACATTGTTTTTGCTCTCATTTTACTTATTTGCTCTCTCCAATAAATGAATTGTGGTAGGTAGGTTATTGAATATTTATTTTAGTAAAATGCATATTTTGTTAAATTAATTTATTACTACATTTCATGTTTTAATTATTTACGATTTTATTTTAGTTTTAAGCTTTTTGGTAATATTAAAAACTTTATTTAAAGTTTTTTTTCAAAACATGTTTTTAAGAGAAATAAACTTCTTAATTTCATTCTTAATCACTTATAATACTTTGAAAAAAATTTAATCTTAATGATAATTATGTTTGTGTTTGCATAAAAATTTTGAAGAAAAAAATATTAACTAAATAAAGTATAAATATACACGAATTAGAGTTGAGTCAAGGTTCAATTAAAAATTTAATTATAAAATATTTTTTGATTTTCTATGTTTTTTAATCAAAGACAGTGAATCAAAATTACAGTTTATTTTTGTCAAAATGAGCAATATAAATAAAAAAATAAGTCATTACATTTAGGTTTATTTTTAACTTTTTTTCAGTAAAAAATCTAATGTCAACATAAATAAGAAATAAACAAACTATCATTATAAATTCATACATAGGTTATGTGGTCAAAGGTGTATACAAAAATTTAATTATTAATTGTTACTAATATTTATAAAAATATAGTTATAAAAAATTTAGAAAAATATTTTCTTTTTCAGTGACGATATTACGATAATGCAATGTAACAACAGTACTCAGTCAAACAATGATTTTAGGATGAAATAATTTATTCTTATTAGGAATTTAATTAAATCATTGTGGTCACAAGACAATACAATATTTGATAAATAAATATTAGATATAAAGGTAAAAAACAAAAGTGGTGCGTAAAGAAGTGATAATTTTTCTTGATTACACATCTGGGCATTATTTTCAGTTTTCAACAATAAAACAAAAGGTAAGGATGAATTATATAGAAAATATCTATATAAAACAAAAAGTGATAAAAATAAAATTTAATACGAAATTCTAATTTTCAAATAATAATTAAAAAAGGAAAAAAAAAATTAGTAAATTCGCAAAAAAGATAATTTAGAATAATAATTGGACTGCAATATTTTGCAAGACAAAATATCGAACATAAAAGAAACACTATCACAAAAGGAGTATAAAAATAATGAATACACATAACATTTTTGAGTTATATTTTTTTTGTTTTCTCAATCTATATCTTTATTCCATTTTATTATTTGCACAAAAAATTTCAAAAAACATAAAAGAAACACGTATACTTTTTCAAGTATTCTTGTTTTTGTTAATTGTAGAACCATTTACTTAATTATGTACTGTTTTTTTTTATGTTTATTAAAACTATGATTAATTTGAAAACAATAATATAAGGTTATTTGATTTACAATATACATTGTTTTACATTTATTAATGTATTTACTTATATTATACAGAAGTTAATTAGATAATTTGATGTAACTTAGGATTATAGCTTATAATTTTCTGTTACATGTGATAGTTTTATTAGATTAAAGTAAATCAATTATAAATCCTTGGGAATTCAGTCAATAGGCTTAATTGTTATAAATCTGGAAAGAATAATAACTACTAAGATAGTAATAGCTACAAAACAAGTAACAAATATGTACCAGGTCTCTTCATCAAACACATCTGTAAATGCTGGAACATGACTGTAAAGCGTATCGATTAATTTCATACTATATCCTTTTTCTGGGATCACGTATCTTGACATTTTGTCAAAATCTTCTATAAAATTCGTGATAATACAACATACAATAATTACTAATTTTCAAATTAAAAATAAAAATTCCGTTTAATATTTATAATTTTTTTGCGTATAAAACTACCGATTTATTTTAAATGTTCCATTAATTCTTTCCTTTGGTGGATTGAATATTTAGAATATATAAATTTTACAATAACAATAAATGAATGAGCAAGGTCAACACAATTTTTATAAATCTTACACCTTCAATACTAATTGCGTGAGATTTTTATTAAACTTTTGTAGTTTGCCAATTTAAAAAAAAAAGTAACTTACTTATTTCTTAAGTTTATTTGATCTCTTCTTAAAATTCTCAGCTTCTTTTTTTTCAAATGGAACACGAGCACTGACGCATTTGTTAAAAATTTTTAAGAGTTCAAGAGTTGTTAGATTAAGAGATTTGAAGATCAATTTTTCTTGATTTTCTGTAATGAAACAAGTAAATATTTACTATTAATTTATTTAAGAATTAGTATATACTTTATGTTCTATTATAAGAAATATGAAATATTTAACTATATTTTAAATGCAACACATCAAAAATACATTTTACACTTTGAGTTGATTTTGTAATTTTTTCACTACATGATTTACACACAAAAAATTTCACCTATATTTTATTAATTTAGAAATACAAAACTAGATAAATATTTTTAATAAATAGTATGCAATAATTAATGTCACTCAGTTTTTGAATGTGCAGTAACAATAATTTTACCGAGTTAAAAAAACTTAAATAATGTTAGGCTTAATAAATTAACAATCAAATTATTAAGTAATGTAAACTATATTATATAATTAAATTTATTAAATTAAATATAATCTAATAAAAATAGATCGAAATTAAACTGAAATTCATTTTTTCTTTTTTTTTATACATAGAAAATATTCTTATAATGTTTATAAATTTTCGATTATATCGTATTAAAGAAATATAAAACAAAAATGAAATCGCGTAAGCTATATTTAAATTAATTTGTAAAATTATTAAGAAATGAATGTTGTATCTGAATATTTAATAGTTCATCTTAGTTCAAATGATAACTTAAAATATTCGAACAAATCCTTGATCCTAAAACAATGTATTTAAAAAAATGTTTAAATCTGATTCTATTAATCAACTAAATTTTTATTATAGAATTCTTTAATTAATTTTAGATATAAAAATTTTCTATTAATTATAAATGTTTGTGAATATTTTTATTTATTTTCATGAATGAAATAGGATAACAATTGTGTAATAATATAATAAATTAATGTAATTATATCACAAATCTTGAATTAGATGCACATGTTAAAATTTATCTGATTTGTTTAAAATTGTTATACTATCGTAACTAAATACTATAAACATCATTATTGAATTCATTTTTGAAAATTCATAATATTGCAATAGAATTAAAAGTATGCTATTGTTTTATTAATATTATGAAATTCTAACAATTACAAGTTGCATTAGCAAAAAATTTTAAAATCAAAAAAGCTTTATATAGTTTTATATTCGTATTTATATATAATTATATATTTTTAATCTGTAAACTTAAATTATAAGAAGAGATTATTAAGAAAGTACTTTTAAAAAAAGATATTTTATTTAAATTATATTTACGTTTACTTATCAATTATTAGTCGATTAAAATTTTTGCTTTAATAAATAAATAAATATATTTTTTGAGTATAAATCTGATAGATTAATGCAAATATATTTTTAATTTGAGATATATTTATTATTATAGTAGAATCTATTTTTCGAAAAAATAAATATGTAATTGATACATATTTTTCCAAAAAATTCTTACATAAAACTATAAGAATTATTTTATAACATTTTATTCATTTTGAACATTATTTAATATATAATTTAAATATGTTTAAAAACGTAATTTAAAGATAAATATTATATTGTTTATTTCAAACAAATGTTCTTAAAATGTATACTTTTTGATATAAGAACTTAAATGTTTCTTAATGTTTATTATTATTTATATATTATTAAATATAATATAGATTATAATTTATTTAAGAATTATTAAAAACAATTTTGTAGGTATTTGTTATAATAAATCTTATTTATCAATTTTTTAAAGTATAGGCAGATCAACTCACCAAAATTGCATATGATGACTGGATCTGAGCGATCAAAATCATATTCGTTTTTAGTAACACGATGGATTGGTACGCCATACTTTTGATGATGATAATAAAACAGAAAATCTCTAAAAAAAATTATAAATATAAATATGTTTTTTAAAACCTTCGAACAAAAAAAGTAAAAAATTGCTTATTCATAACGTTTAGTGAATTATTATAACTATTTATAATTAAAAATATTAGAAATAAATAGAATTTTTATATTTTAATTTTTGAACAAAATTGGTATAGTCTATTGACAATTATTTAGATAATTACAAAAATTATACTGCATAAACTTTTTTGTGTATAAGTTATATTTATATATACGTATCGTTCATTGTTGCTTTTATTTTAAGTATAATTACATGAATATTTTCTATATCTTCCAATCGTAAAAGTAAGTTGTAAATCGATATCTCAAATTTAGAATTTTTTATAAGATAAAAAAAATTGGTTACAATTGGTTAATTGCTTAAATTGAGTTTTAAGATTATTTTAATGGGTTAGGAAGTATTATTACTCAAATACTTTGTAAAATATAAAATAAAGAATGTAGAATTATAATATAATTTTATTTCAGTAATCATGGCTCAAATGGAACAACTATCTATTTCGGTACCAGATTTAAGTACATTGCGTATAACTACTGCCGTATCTATGCTTGGTAAAGCTTATGGATGCGGTCAATGCACAGGTATGTTGTTATTTTTATGTTATATATATATATGTTTTTTCGTAATTGCTATATATTCGTTTATAAATGAGCATTGAATAAAATTTAAAACAGCAAACCGTGAATTTTTATAAAAGTTTAAAGTCAAGATTAATACTAATTATTGTAGTTTGAAAATTTTACTTTACACATATAAAATAAAAAAATGTGTAATCAATATAAATGTGGTCATCTATATAAATAAAATTTACTAGCAAAAAACTATTATTATTATTATTATTATTAATTAGCATTGTAAATGAAACTAAATATTTGAAAATAAAATTATAAGAAAAATTTGTTTACAAAGAGGTATAATCAGATTACAATTTCATTTTCTAACAGTTAAAACATTAAAGCTAAAAATGATTTTTATTGATTTAAAAAAAGAGCATATAAAAATAAATAAAAATACTGTAATATTGAATATATTAATTTGACAAAAAATTATAAAGAAAAATGATTATTTAAATAAATTTAAAAATGGTACTGGTATTATCTTACGTTTGAGCATACAGCTTTTCTTTAAACAAGGAAACAAAATGTAATACGGCTTTATTATTTGATTCAGTAATGAATGAAATATAAAATATTATACGTTGAAATAATTTAATGAACCTGATTTTTAACTGAAGATTAGACATTACTTTCTTTCTAAACATTATTCTAAGATATTTAATTAAAGATTTGTTATAAAAATAATTGACTTTTTTAAACTCATTAAAATTAAAAGATGATAGTTTAATTAGAAACGTAGGTTAAAAATGTCTTTTCTTGTAGAAAAGAATTTTTCATATTAATTTTGCCTTTACTAAAAATTTTAAGTAATTATGTTTATATAATAACTTCATAATTCTTCTTATATTAGTAATTTTTTAATATCTTTGGATGATAATAAATAATAAATATCACAATTCATAAAATGTAATGTATTTATGTACAAATAGAGAATTGTGTATTCTCTATATTTATAGTTTATAATTTTTTAATGTAAACCAATTAAATATTTAAAAAATTAATAGAAAATAATTTCAAAATTTTAATTAATTGTAAAAATATACAATATAGAATTAAAATTTTTTCTCTATTTTAAAGACAAATTGGATTAAAAGTGATACGATAAGTTATATATAATTTATTTTTATTTTGTTTATTGAGCAACGTATTAAACATTATTATCATACACACATAAAATGTATATAATTTCTTACAATAGAGATTCCTAGAATAATAATTACATTTCGCCTTAAGCATAGAAAATTTAATGAATTAGATACATAATACATTCTTGAGAATCGATCGTTTACTATGTTCTTGGTCCTTGTTTTTCAATGTATACTTGTTGGTACTATTCTGTTTTTTTATTTTGTTTACCCCATTTGTTTCTCTTCATTTTCCACTTTTGCATCTTTCTCTTTGCCAAAAAATTTTTTATACAACCTCGGCTTACGTTCTTTTCTATTCGAGTGGAACGTGTTTCCTTCAACTGCATGTGTTTCTATATCTAAATCTTTACAGTTCCTCCAGACCCAATGGTGTTCCCATTATGTATGATGCATTATTGTACAAAACATACATTTTTTCCTGTTCTTGGTAGCTAGTAATTGTTTCTTTTCTTTAACCTTTCATTTATTATCTTGCTTAGAAATTTCATTCTCAATTCAACTCTCATTTCAAATTCGGTTCATACACCTAATGGAAGTACTTTAATCCTTTAATTATCAAATATTTTTTTATGCAGATTTTGATTTTTTCAGGTTACTTATACAGGTTTACATTTGTTAGTTTTTCTTCATTTTTTTAACCACTTTCCAGATCCTCTACTTTTTTTCAAATTTTTCAGCAACAATGTAAACCTCCTATAGTTTTCCAGTTTTACATTCTGCATTCCTCGTAGCTATCTTTCATGATGATATTTCCGTCCCTGAAGTACTCTAATATCTTCCCATTTTGCAGATTCATTCTTAAGCATTTTTGTGATAAATTCATATTGTTGCTGTCTATAATTAATATTAATATAATTATTCTAACCATGTTAAATTTTGTTTTCTATTACTCACAATGCATTTATAAATAGTTAAGTGAATCTGTTTTACATTTAAAATTTATTTTCCTGAAATAAACTTTACTGTTTCCTTTTAGGAATCTTTTACAAATCCTTTCAAGTCTCCATCCGTTCTATTAAGATTACTTCACTGTCAGCCCAATAGATTGATCTTATTTTTTTCTTCACAATTTTGACTCTTGAGATTATAGATTTTGTAGCTTTTTTCCTGAGCTTGTTAAACTCGTCTTAAAAACGTGAACTCAGCCAACATCTTTGCGTAACCTATTTATTTGTATCAATATTATCTATTATATCATTCTTTAATTTTATTTTAATATTATATTTCTTTGTGCAATTATCTACTAGATCTGACTAGTCTATCCCTACCTTTTTGATGTTTACTCTTGTAATCGCCTGCTTATATATCTTGTAGAAGGAGCCTTCATGCGTACAAAGTCGCTGAATAGAATTCTGTCGTTTTATACAGTCGATCCTGTATCGCAGCGTTCACTAAATAAATGTCAACAACTTTCTTACATCTATTTCTAAATTGTGTTTTGTTTTAAATTTAGCCTATTCGATGACTTTGTCTATTCTGTTTTTTTTTATTTTTCCAAATAAATTTTATAATAAAAAACCATTATTAGAATCAGTTTATAGTCTCTTCATTCTAGGCTTTTCTCTTTCTTGGAAATCAATATAAAATACTGTTTTTTTTTTTAACTCTCTAGTATGCTTTCGTCTTTCAATATTTGTTCAGGGACTTAACAAATTCCTGAGCAGCCTTTTCACTATCAAACTTTCATATTTCGTTAGTTATTTCGTCTTCTGTAGGGCTTTTTTGCTTTTAGCTTGAACATTACATTTTGTCTCTAATTATTCTGGAAATAAGTCTATTCTTAGCGATACTGACGGATATCAGGCGCCTTTCTTTTGACAGTTCGCTCTTTCCAGTATATGCAGTTAGGGACAGAGAACACAAGATATACATGTATATTCAATTTTATTTTATTTGTTAACTATTTTTTTTTTTTCTATATCTTTGTGTTTTTTCTTGTCTTTTGTTTTCTTTATGTACTTTACAATTTTTTTTTGCTGCTCATCTTCCATATTTCATATATTTTGTTAATCGTCCTAATCCCAATATAGCCGACTGCAATCTCTCGTACAGAGGCTGATGGTCTGACAGCGTTCTATCTATATCGGCCTGATTTCATCTATCAATCCATTTATTTTCTTGGTTCTTAATATACAATCTAGTATTGTTATACTGGATCTACAACTAAAAATGAAATTGTTATTATCTTCGTCGATGTTTAAGATTAATCCCCTTTCTGTCATCAATTCTAGCAACTCTTCTTCCCTCTTCATTTATATTTATCTCCTTTCTCAATCGTCCTCGTATTCGAATCTCCATAATTATTATTAAAATTTTCCTTTCTACTCTGTAAAATTAATTAACTTGTTAAATTTTCCTTATTATTTGTCGTTTTGCAACTATCCCACTATTCATTGTATACCGCTTTTATCTTGAATTTCGCGTATATACATAATTTGTATAAGCTCGTTATTGTACATCACGTATTATTTTCTTCTTCTCTTATAATCTTGTAATATTCTAGAATTTTCATGATTTCACATAAAATCTCTGCTACCTTTCATTCTATCTAGTTTCAGTACATTCAGAACTATCGTCTCTACGATTTCGAATCGGGTTTTGCCTCTCTCAGCAAGTCCTCGGATTCACCGGATAGAAAACCACTCAATCTTTTTTTCGTAATAGCAGCATCTTTTTTTCATTATATTTTATTGATTTGTGCCATAATTTCCGTCTCTTTATTTTAACTCATTACACTTGGCTTTGATTAATGTTTTATTTCCTGCCCTTATATGCTTTGTCATTTTTAATATTTTTGTGCCTTTAGTTTTCAAGTATTTGCTTCTCATAATCATTCGCTTCTCTATTTCGATTACACAGATTGTACCTACCAAAACCTGTCTCCTCTCTTATTCATATTCTCTTGATATTCATTTTCAGTTGTAATTTTTATCACATATATGTCTTTAATGTCTCTGCATTGTACTTCCCTCTCCTAAATTAAACTATTGATTATTGTAACGCTCTTTATCCTTGTTCTATCCTTCTCTAGCAATTAATCCATTTGCTTAATTTTGCACTACTTCTTTACTGACATCAACCATCTTCTCCCTCTTTTATATTTAACTGTCTAAATTTATGGTTTTTATTCTATTGCCTGTCAGCTGTTCTGGCTTTCTCATTTCGTTCAATAACTTGCTTTCTAGTTTAATCTAGCTGTCATAACTTCTGCTTCTTTGAGCAATTTCTTATGATCGTTCTCAATGATTACTTTGATAGCTGAGAGATTTTTTTTTACTGTAGTTTTTAAACTTCCTATTTTTCTTCTTTAAATTTTATGTACATTGCAAGATTTATTAATATGGAAAAAATTTAAAAAAAAAAAGAAAAAGAAAATCACTTCTAATTATAATAATATAAAATCTGCTTTTTATAAACCATATTTGATGATAATAGAAAATGTGCAGTTTTTGTATTTTTTAAATGTAAGGAATAAATTTTCTACTTAACTTATTTTTTTTTAATTAGTTTTACAATTTTTTAATTTATTTGTTTAGTAATATATTTATGAAATCAGATAAAATTTTTATTGACTTTGTATTTACTAATTAATTTGTTATAGAAAATTTAAAATAATATTTTTCTATGAATTCTAGTTATTTTTATTGTGTAATAATATAACTACTCAAAATAAATTTTATATTAATACTGTTTTTATCTTTTTTTTTATTGAATTAAATACTGTGAAAAATAGAAATATTAATCTAATATTGTGATATATAATTTCCTGTGTGAATATGCAGATATGTGCTGTGAATATAAAAATTTTCTCATTAAAAATTATGAAATTGTTTTTTCATCAAAATGTTAGTTATAGAAATTGTATTTTCTAATTAAACCTATTTCCTTGAAGAATACTATATATCACTATATTTGAAAATATTCTATAAAATATTTGTATAAATAAACATATTAATCAATATTTATGTATTTAATTAATTTTTATTGATAAATTAAAAAATTTCATTTGTACATGTTAATTACACTATATGAGCAGTCTTTTTGATGCAATTAAAAAAAAATAAATGTACTTTCTCAAAAAAGAATAATAGTTATAGATATTATATATTCAATACGTTAATTTTAATAATATGATGAAATCAGTATTTAAAAAAATTCGAAGGTATGTAGCTTATATTTTTGTAATTGACTATTTTTAAATAATGAATTTGAATTGAAAGATTGATTGAGGTAAAGAAAAAAATTTGTATCCAATGTATATAAAATTAATTAATAAATAATTAAAACATCTATTTCGCATGTATGTATACACACAATGAATTTATAGAAAAATGCAATAATATTGACAAAATTTCAGGCATTTTACGCAATATTCGATGTATCTGATTTATACAATACATTCATATAAGATATAGTAGTAAATATCCTATTTAAAAGAATTATTATCTCTTTGGTCTTTGAAAAAACTGATATAATGTTTAAATTAAATTAAAGTGTGCAATAAATGACACAGATTTATGGAGAAATTAATTGATTTTACGACTCCATGGATTTACGAATCATTTAAATACATACCTGATCCGATTTGTTGAGATTTTGATAAAAAAATTTATTGTTTTTATACTTTCAAGTTTCAATTTTTGTTCGTTTGTCACTAATAAATGTCATTTTTTAAAAATAAAAACTAACTCGAGTCAAAATTACTACCTCGCGTCGTCTGCTAAACGAATAAATAGTATTACTGAAGAACTAACGATCGAGGTTGGAGGTTCGAAGTTTAATTTGACTTGATGGGAAAAAGTAGAGCTAAGCTACGTGTAGACATCCCATGCGCGTGCGTAATTCACGAATTATTGACGTCATGTTGTGTAACACGTTCTAATAACACATGCTGATGCGCTGTTATAACGCACTAACGCAAATTGTTCTATGTTTTTCATTTTTCAAAAATCTTTTTTTTTAATTTTTACCAATTTCATAAAAAGATTGCATGAAAAAAAATATAGAAGAAATCATATATTGTAACATAATATAATTATTAAATCTTTGTTGGTATAATTGTTCAGAATTGTTTGAACGTAAATATACTGCCGAAAATCGAATTAAGCTTTTATAGATAAAAGTTTTAAAAAAACTAACCTTGTTTCCTTAATTTTTTCGTGAAAGGGATCAAACTGCACAGTGATTTTTTTTAATGGTTGTAGCTTAACAAGTTTAACTTGTTTTGCTATAGCACCGATTATTCCGCCAAACTTTAATCGAGATCCACTAAATGAAATAGACATCTTAAACGGCTTCTACGGGTAAGAAAGTAGTATTGTACGTATGTATATTTGGTTGACTTAGTTTATTGTACAGGCTAATAGACTTAAGTTATTCAAAAACCATTCTAAATCATTAAAAGTTTTCAATTGATTTTTAGCATATTAACAAGTTAAAAATTCATACAATAATATAAATTATTTAAAAAATTAATTTTTATATTATATTTTCAATTTAGACAATACTCTATAATAATCACTATAAGTAATGCCAATCACCAAGCCTGTTCTAAATGCTGTAGACTAGTAGAGTGAATAACTGCTACAGCAAATACTTCCGGTGTTGCCATATTTTCATCGAATTATTACATTTTCACAATTTGTCTTGCATTTTTACCTTATGCTAAATAAGCTCAGGAACATGTGAGTCAGGATATATGTTTTGAACTGGATAACGACGTATAGTAAAAAATCTACTTTAAATAGAGAATATAATGTATATATATAAATATGAGCATATACAAATATTGCGATATTTGATATAAATTAATTTTATTTAAATACGTCTTTGCGAAGTCTTGTTAACGTATAAATCTTTATAATCCATATGTTCAAAAGTCCTTCAAAATATTTTCTGATAAATCCTCTGTAGTACTTGGAATTGTAACCTTACAAATTCTTATTGGATCCGTAATTTTAATAAATTTTCAGAAAATACACGATCTTATAAATATTTAACAAGATAAATAATCAAAATATTCAAAATTGGTATATTCTTTAAAATCTATTAAATTAGTATTATTTTATTTATTACATAATTGTAATTACAAGTTATTGTTTGTATGAAATATAATTGCTTCGTACATAACCAAAAATATTATTTTAAAAAACAACAAAGGAAATGCAGAATAAAAATGCATATTTACATTACAGTGAAAATTTTTGTAAGATTATCCACAAGAGGCGCTACAGGGAAATGCTCGGTTGTTTCATAATAAATTGACAATCGAGATGACAATCAACAGATAGAGAATACATACTACGTTTTTAATGTTTCTATATACTACAAATTTATGAATATGAATATTATGATTTGAATTAGTTTACAAATTTGAAGATGCTATGTCTTATTGTTTATATAATTTTAACTAATGATTGATACACTTATAACAACAACTGAAAAGAGATGAATAAATGAACCAGTAAAATATTTGTGTGTACGTCGAGTTTTCGATGCCTTTAGAAATTAAAAGATTAAAGGTTGGCAACACTGTCGAGCACCTGCAGAGTATAAGCAGCAGTAGCTTGTATTTCTGTTCTTCGGTATACGGGTAGGGGTAATTTCGTCGAGTGTGTGTGTTGTGGGGAAGTGTGCTTGCTTTACGAGAAGTAGGCCCTTGACTTAAGGTTTTTTATTAATTAGTGGATAGTGACGACTGAATTGTCATTTTCGTTAACCATGTATCCCGTAGCACCGCGTGAGTATTCTTGTACGTTTTTACAAAAACTCCGAAAGCAAAATAAAGGAGCGTCTTAATTGTTTAGATATGGAAGCCTAGTGTACTAAGTCTAAAATCTAAGTGAACGCGTAGTTATACTTTAGCCTTAAACGCGTGCAATCGATGTTATTTTAGCAAAATTTTTGATTAAATCTTTTAGCGTATAAGCGGAGCGTGGACTCTGGCGTATTACATTCCCTGATGACGCGCTTGTTCGTGCTCTCTCTTTCTTACATTCATGCACATATATTCTGTCTCTCTTACTTGTCCTCTTTCGGTTGTAATGCTGCGCGGAATGACCCCGAATGAACTTGTCGCTCAACAGGCGCATGTATCGTCAAAGGACTTTTGAACGTATGGACTACAAAAAGCAGGGTCTCGTATTTGCTGCGGTCTCGCAGTAATACATTTATAATGAGGTTGCAGTTGTTTTGCGTATTTTCTCTTCTTTTATTTTCTTTTCTTGGGTGCTATGCTCTATAAGCAATATGAAGTGACTATGAAAAAATCGTTGTTTTTTTTGTCCATCCAGCTCTCCGTTATTCTACCCCACTCAATTATAATAGAAATTTTTATTTTACAGCTCCTCCATCAGGATCCACCACGAGTACAGCTGTGGGAGCTGCTGGCAGCACTGGCAGCAGTGTTGTAGTTCCCAGTACACTGGGCCTTGTACCTACTCAGCAAACACATACTCCTCCTCAGCCTCCCGATCTGCCAAGTAAGTTCTTGTAAATTCTATCAAAATTTTAATGAAACGTAATTCCTATTAATTTGTTTATATATTATTTCTAACGTTTTCTTTAAGTGTTTGCATGTCCGAGAAGGCCAAATATTGGCCGAGAAGGTCGGGTAATTGGCTTAAGGGCTAATCATTTCCAAATTACTATGCCTCGTGGCTTTGTCCATCATTATGACATAAATATTCAACCTGATAAATGTCCACGCAAAGTTAACCGAGAAATAATTGAGACTATGGTACATGCTTACAGCAAAATATTTGGTACTCTAAAACCAGTGTTTGATGGTAGAAATAATTTATATACTAGGGATCCCTTACCAATTGGCACTGATAAGTTAGAGTTAGAGGTAAATATAAATTTAATCTGACACATATTACAAGAACTTTTTAATTTGATAGATATGTACTTACTAAACTTTAATTGTTGTTCTATAGGTAATACTACCTGGAGAAGGTAAAGATAGAGTATTTCGAGTGGTAATCAAGTGGGTAGCTCAGGTTTCTTTGTTTGCTCTTGAAGAAGCTTTAGAGGGCCGAACTAGGCAAATTCCTTATGATGCAATACTTGCTTTAGATGTAGTGATGAGGCATCTTCCTTCTATGACTTATACGCCTGTTGGAAGATCATTTTTCAGTAGTCCAGATGGTTACTATCATCCTCTGGGTGGTGGCAGAGAAGTTTGGTTTGGTTTTCATCAGTCTGTAAGACCCTCTCAGTGGAAAATGATGCTGAATATTGATGGTAAGCTTGAGATTTTTGTTGGATTTTTATTGCTAGTTTGTTTTAAATAAATATAACATGATTTTTATTTTTATAGTATCAGCCACTGCTTTCTATAAAGCCCAACCAGTAATAGAGTTTATGTGTGAAGTTCTTGATATACGTGACATAAACGAACAAAGAAAACCATTAACTGATTCACAGCGGGTAAAATTTACTAAAGAAATTAAAGGACTCAAAATTGAAATTACACATTGTGGTACAATGAGACGAAAGTACAGAGTTTGTAATGTTACGCGTAAACCAGCTCAAATGCAATCGTAAATATTTTTTTTCGTCTAAATTTTATTAATACATTTTTACCTTTTAAATATGTATATATATATTACAGATTTCCTTTGCAATTGGAGAATGGACAGACAGTGGAATGTACAGTTTCTAAATACTTTTTAGATAAATACAAAATGAAATTACGTTACCCTCATCTTCCGTGCCTTCAAGTTGGTCAAGAGCACAAACATACATATTTACCTTTAGAGGTATGTTACATTTATTTTTATAATTAAGGTGTAACTAAATCTTGAATATTATACATCATTTGCAAATATTAATTAACATTAATTTATTACATTTTTTCTAATTTTTAGGTTTGTAATATTGTAGCGGGACAACGATGTATAAAAAAATTAACAGATATGCAAACATCAACAATGATTAAGGCTACAGCCCGTTCAGCTCCTGATCGTGAAAGAGAAATAAATAATCTTGTAAGGCGAGCAGATTTTAATAATGATTCATACGTTCAAGAATTTGGTCTTACTATTTCAAATAATATGATGGAAGTTAGAGGACGAATATTACCTCCACCTAAACTTCAATATGGAGGACGTGTAAGTTCCATTACTGGACAGGTAAGAAACCTATTGCAAACCTATTCTATTTAAATGATTTTTAAATTTTATCATTTCAAAATACATACATAGTATTAAAAACTTATTCATTTTTAAATTGTTTTCAATTTAATGTTTATTAAAATATTATTGTGTTATGTTATTCTTAAATATATATTAATGGTAAATTGGCTATTGTGCATGGTTATTAATATATAATTTATATTTAAATTCTAGATCAGAGATTTCTTTTTTATATATTTTAAAAGTGTCTAAAATTTTTTTCTTTTAAGTATTAGTTAATTAATTTCTGTGAAAATGAGAGTAATTTTGTGTACCTTTTTAAACAATTACTTAATTTTTGTTACAATAATTTACGTTACGGAAAATTTATAGCGTTACATAAATAAATTATTTGACTTTTACTTATTTCTATTATTTTTTAAACTAAGAGCTAAAATGATAATGTAGTATTTTTTATAACTATTTGCTATCAATAATTTTGTTTATAACTTAATAAACAAAATCAGTTTCTATTTCTTAATATTTTAAATATTTCTTTTCTGTAGACAAAACAACAGGCATTGCCCAATCAAGGTGTTTGGGATATGCGAGGGAAACAATTCTTTACTGGAGTTGAAATACGAGTATGGGCTATAGCTTGCTTTGCTCCTCAGCGAACAGTGCGGGAAGATGCATTACGTGCGTTTACATCACAACTTCAAAAGATTAGTAATGATGCTGGAATGCCAATTATAGGTCAACCTTGTTTCTGTAAATATGCTACTGGGCCTGATCAGGTTGAGCCTATGTTTAGATATTTAAAATCCACTTTTCAAGCTTTGCAGCTTGTATGCGTAGTTCTACCAGGAAAAACTCCAGTATATGGTAAGTTACCAATACTAAACTTTACTAAATTAGTATGTATATATGTGTATGTGTATATATACTATTATTTGTTAAATTTAGCTGAAGTAAAAAGAGTTGGGGATACATTATTAGGAATGGCAACACAGTGCGTACAAGCTAAAAATGTCAATAAAACATCACCACAAACGTTATCAAATTTATGTTTGAAAATTAATGTAAAATTAGGCGGAATTAACAGTATTTTAGTACCAAGTATTAGACCAAAGGTATTTAATGAACCTGTTATATTCCTCGGTGCTGATGTTACACATCCGCCTGCTGGTGATAATAAGAAACCTAGTATAGCTGCAGTTGTAGGTAGCATGGATGCACATCCATCTCGATATGCAGCTACTGTAAGAGTTCAACAACATAGACAAGAAATAATTCAAGAACTAAGTTCTATGGTGAGGTAAGTGAAGAGTATATACATATATACATATACATATATATATGTATACATATTCACACACACATATATATATATATATATAAAGTATAATTATTACATAATAATCGCTTTGGTTCTATTTCTAATTTTTTATTTTTTTAATAGAGAACTTCTTGTCATGTTTTACAAGAGTACCGGTGGTTACAAGCCACACAGAATTATTTTATATCGTGATGCTGTATCTGAAGGTCAATTCTTACATGTTCTGCAACATGAACTAACTGCTATTCGTGAAGCTTGTATCAAGCTTGAAGCGGATTATAGGCCTGGCATAACTTTTATTGTTGTTCAAAAACGTCACCATACCCGACTGTTTTGTGCAGATAAAAAAGAACAAAGTGGTAAAAGCGGCAATATTCCAGCTGGAACAACAGTTGATGTTTGCATTACACATCCAACAGAATTTGATTTTTATCTTTGTAGTCATCAAGGAATTCAAGTAAATATATTATTTTGATATGCTATTTTGATATAATTAAATCTGAAATTATAATTAAAAAAAATAATTTTAGGGAACATCTAGACCATCTCATTATCATGTTCTTTGGGATGATAATCACTTCGAGAGTGACGAGTTGCAGTGTCTTACATACCAATTATGCCATACATATGTAAGGTGTACTAGGTCTGTTAGTATACCAGCACCTGCTTATTATGCACATTTAGTTGCTTTTAGAGCCAGATACCATCTTGTTGAAAAAGAACACGACAGGTTAGTACCCATTATATTTAATATTTTAATTGAAATTATTTATTCATAAATTGTTAATTTAATATTACTTCATTAATTTTTTTAGTGGAGAAGGATCGCATCAGTCTGGATGCAGTGAAGACAGAACACCTGGTGCAATGGCAAGAGCAATAACAGTACACGCAGACACTAAAAGAGTTATGTATTTTGCATAAATATTCGATTATGTTATTGAAGCTCTCATCAGGCCAAAGAAAGGAAGAAAAAGTTAAGTTAAATTTGATGTTTTTAGATCAAGGAATGTTTCAGCATGTCTTAGACAAGTGAGTGCTGAATAAGAAGCAAAACACGATCAGTAGACTATTCATCTTAAAATACACTCTTGGATGGCCAATTTTTTTATATTTTTTCTTTCTAGGAAAGATTTTTACAAATTGTAATTGTCGATTTGCAGTTTCAATGCAATTTAAGTTTAGGTATAGTTTAATCATGATTTTTATTTGAAAGGTTTTAATTTTTTTTTTTAATAATTGGTATTTTGTGAACAATAAATTTTCGTAGAAAGTAGGTTTTAACTACCAAAAGGGTGCTTTTAGTTAATTATTGTTTTTTAGATTAGATTATTATTTAATATCATGCAAATTTTGCATGTGCATAAATAAATACGCTTATTTTTTTTAAAGACATGCTCTGTTTAGCATTTATACAATAAAAAGTGTAACAGAGTACAGATACAAATCAATAACATGTAAGTAGATAATTTAACATAAAATCTATATTGAACATAATTTTATAAATGAAAAACTTAATTGCACACCTCGATCTCTTGTAAGCTACCTGTGTGCCTTTAATAATTTAATTGGCATTTTATTTTACTGGATAAATAAAAAAATTGGCCATCGCAAGTTATATTTTATGGCAGAGATAAGAGCTGTACAAAAGAACACATGCAAAATTCTAAGTAAAGTATCAGGTTAAATGTAACAAGTTGCATTATTATAAAAATTAATGTGCATCATAAACAATTATTAAATTTATGCAACAGAACTACAGTGGTAGCAAGACTGGTTCAAGAATTCAATAATGTAAAATGTAAACAGTACGAAGAATTCAATTAAGATAGGCATAGATTAGTGAAAAGACTCAAGCCCAATTGTAAGGTCCTTTCAACACATTTTAGTCTGTTTTTATAAAGATATGTTTTTCTGCTCATTTCTCTTTGGACTTGGATAAACTAGAAGTAATATTTGTTTCAATAATACTTTGGAACAATAATAAATTTGTTAAATATTTAAACAAGAGTGAATTATATTGTGTATGCTTGTATAGTTAAGAAATAGTTATCAAAGAAAGTATGAAAAGGACCTCTACTTATTAATATCGTATTTATTATAGTTTTTTAATATTATGATACCTACGTTTAGTCCAATTTTACAAAATAAGGATGATTCGTTAGGTATAGTTGTAAAGAAAACGGAAAATGTAACATAAAGAGATATTTGCCTCTTTATCTTTATATTTGTTTTGCAGTTGTATTAGGACTATAAATAAAGCTCTACAGAGGATTATTGGCAGCAGTAATAATGATGCCAACGCGCGCGTATAATAATAAAAAATCATGTATGTATTGACAAGAAATTACATCACTCATGCTGATCAATGGCATGAATGCGAAATAAAACGGAGCCAAAATAATATTTCATAAGCTATTGTAAAATTATAAGCATTATAAATAATTTTGTGCGAGAGGTGTTGATTTTTAATGTTATTAAGTGCTAATTTAAGATTAGCAAAAACATCAAAATCTTTACTTTAATTAAATTTTGTCAAATTTAGGTAGAAAAGAAAGAATTATAATTAAAAACAGATAGTTGTTTATTTCTATCAACTTTTAATTAATATTGAAAACTATCAAAAATTGTTTATAAACTAATTGTGTTAACATAAAAATCATTCAAAAATCTTTGTAATGATGTCTGTAATTATAATTTGTTCATCTTTTATATTAACCACAAACACTCATAAAAAGTTATTATAATTCAAAAAATTTTAAATTTGCAGTTTTTCAATGTATGCTAACATAAACAAATTTAATTTAACTGAAAATATTTCTTTTACTCAAAATATAAATAAAGATACTAATTTTCTTTTCAATACTTAACATACAAAATTTTGTTCGTAAATATACAAGAATAATTTTGTTTGTAAATATAACCAATACAACTCAAATAAGAAAATTACTTTAAAATATTTAAATCTGATGTTTACTTTTTCACTATTATACTGATTGAATATTGAATAATGAATTATAATATTTCTTATTTGTATATAATAATGCTTTTAATATATTTTTCATTTTGTGTATTTTTCAAACTTCTAATTAAATATTTTTACAAAATATTTATACAAACAAAAGTAAATTAAATATAGACACTAAACGATTCATTAAATATAATAATACCATTTGAAATTAATATAGTTACATTACCAAAAATCCAATCAAAATTTGTATTATTACATAATTTAAAAAATTTTATTTTCATCATAATTTTTAAACAAATATCTTAATATAATCAGTTACTTTTTTTAAGTATTTAACACTTTCTAACTTTTCAATGTCAAAATTGTTCTACAAGATTCAAAAATTTGAATTTGATATAAATTAAATTATAAAATTTTTATTTACATATTATTCTTTTTTATTATTTATTATTTAGTATAGTCAGTAAAATAGAATATATGAAAAGGAAATATGTGCCCTTGCGAATATACGTTTATCACAAACTTGAGAATATATTATTATTACACAAAATATTTATTTGTAAAAAAAAATATTTTTCGTGATCATGTTTTTTTTTTTTTTATATATATATTACGTTTGCAATACATTCAATTATTTATCGTCAATAATTTTAAAGTTGAACTAAAACTGCTATTAATACGTTAAGTATTTTTTTTAAGTATGATGAATTTTCACACTCATAAGATTTTTTTATGTATTATATCTTCAAACTATTTATGATCTAATTATTGTATTATTGATTATTATTACTGTTTTAAAAAACGATTAAACATATAACCGTATTATATCTTATTATTAGTGTAATTAAGATATTCAATAAATTTCTTGTCTACCTAGATTGGAGAATATGTGAGAACATATAAATTGCATACAAGTATTGCGATACAATGCATGTACGCAAATATTTACAAATGTTTATGTAAATATACATATTTTCTTAATATCCAGGAAAAGAAATTCGAATAAAATAAGTTGAATGCACTAATAAAATTTCTTGCCCGTGATAATTACTGAAATATTATTTCATATGGTATTAAGGTTTGAATTATTTCATTAGTATAAAATAAAATATGTTTTGAATATTATTTCACTCAATATAAAATTATTAATTTCATAAAATACATATTTGTATTTATACAATTATTTTTTTAAAAACATTTATTTTTAATTTCATAAAAAAATATCAAGTTTATTTTAATTGTATTATACATCCACATGCTTGCTCTTGATCCTACAAATTATATTTAATTAGAATGTTAAATTTATTTATTTCTTTCTTTTTATATTTCCAAATTATACACAAATACATAATATATTTTATCATCGGTGTATGTTCAAGACAAAAATTTGTTGCTATGTATACAAATTACAAAATTTATAACTTTTCAAGTAAAGGTAAAAATGAATTTAATATTTAAATTAATAAAAAAAATTTCAATCTTAAATCATAGTACAAGTGCCTGACGATAAATAAGCAAATATGTAGAATTCAGAAATATAATTTTTAAATTATACAAATGTATCTGAGTAAATTCTATGTAATATGTATATTATTAAAACATATCTTTTTAAATAATACGCATTAAATAAATCAGAAATTATTTTCTATGTTTTGTTTCTTTTGTTAGCAAACTAAAATAAAACATTTAAAATAGGTAAGATTAAGGGCAAGCTAGTCAAATTATAAATATCTTTATTTTCTTTTATAAGTATAACTTAATATCTTATTGTAATAATAATGAAAATTTAGACAACAAAATTGAATCTAAATTTAAATTTTGTTTTTATAATATTTTTATGTTCAAAATATAATTTTCAAACATTCGAATTAAATTTTAATTTTATAAAATTTATTGAAGTATTTAAACGTATTCTTGAATTATTTCAGATTAAAAAAAGATTGAAAGAAAAAAAAATTTATTTTGATATTTTATTTTTTAACTTGAAAATGTAAAATAAATTAAATATATTACGAGTAAAAATATTTTAATAAATTTTGTGTTTTAACCTTGAAAATTAATATAATCAATGCCATTCAAATTTTCTAAGCAAGCATTCTAGAATAGATTTGAAAGTTCGATCAATTGCAAAGAAATATAAAATAGGTTTTGAAAGTTATAAAAATATATGTTACAATTACAATATCGTGTATAATATTTATAAATAATTAAATATAAATTATTTTATCTCATAATTTATTTAAATTTCAATAATTAGTTAATCTTTTCCAAAATTTTGTAATTAATGAAATTGTTAGAAAAAAAAGTTTTTATATTATTTTTAAAGTATTTGTAGATTTATTAATAATTATTTATTATATATGTTTAAAATCATGATTCAATGTATAAAAAATTACATTCTAATGTTTTTTTGAGTTACCGCATTGGTTATAAACTGTTCATTGAATCTATTACACTATCTGTAATACGAATACTAAAACTATAAGTATAATTTAAAATTTGTTCAGATTTTGATAAAGCTAAAGAAATTTTATTAATTTTGTCTAAGATATACATAAATATATATTTAATTACAATAGAAGTGTGTGTATATTAATTTAATATATTTAACAAATGTAATAAATTTTTTCATAACATTAGCTGAAAATCAAACGTCTATTTTAAAAAATAGTAAATTAAAATTTTTTAAATTTTATTTTAGACACGGATTGTTGTTCACATTATTATGTCAATATTGTTATTAATAGTGTTAAATTAATAATTTATAAATATTTTATTAGATTTTACAATTAAGTTTTAGCTTATTAATAATTCCTTACATAAATAAATTATTAAAGGTGTTTTATTTTTATATTAATTACTTATATTATAAAACTATCACATTAAAATAATTATCTTCAATATTTCACTTATAGAAAAATTACAAAATCTGTACATAGTTAATTTACTATAATTTACATATAATACATTGTAGAATATTTAAGTAATTGACGCATAAGTTATAAATTATTACATTACTGTAAATGAACAATATCAGAGACAATCAAAGTAAATGTCTTTCACAGAACCAAATATTAATTAATAGGAAAAAGAACGATATTCTTGCAAAACTAATAAAAAATATACTGGTGTCAAAATTTGGCAAAAATACATAGAAAAAATAACTGATAATTGTATAACATGTAAAATTATATCATTCGCAATATGGCTTATAGTTATATAATTGATTATTATATTTTGCTATTTAATTTATAATTCAGAAAGAATGTACTATATTCTAAATTTTGTTAATTACATCTTTTATTAAATACTTTATCTATATTATCTATAAGTATTGTCATGGCTTTAAAATTTTTATTTAAATTTTCAATTAATATGTATTTATTTGTAAAGATATTATTATATTGTAATATATTACAAATATATTACAAATACATATTTGTAATATGTATTTTATTTTATTTGTTTAGGATGTAAACATTTTATTTTAGCAAAATGTTATTTTCACATTGGACTATGGATAATATAGAATAAATCGAGAGAAGCATTAATATTATATAACTGAGAAGAGGAATGAAACTTAATATCGAAAAAAACATTTATTTTTTAAAATAATCAATTTCATATATATTATTTATTTCTATACCATATATATAAAGAATTTTACACACTCAAAATATTTTTAACTTAAGTAGACGGTAAATTTTATTTAATTTAGAGATAACAGGAGTATATTCAAAAAACTTCAGTTATATAACATTTATAATTAAAAAAATAATCTTATAATATCATAGAAAATATAAGGAATTTAATTATAATAAGTATAATAAAATCTTATAAATAAAAAAAAAAACTTTACAAATGAATTTTCGAAAATGACAGGATCTTAAAGATATTCAACAAGAATTTAGTATTTAATTTTTTACCTTATACTACATATTGAATATAATATTCCATAACATATTTTACTATAAAATACTTATGAGGGTTCATTACATGTTATTATTAAATTTGTACTCTGTTATTGTGCTTCATTACTATCTATGTTGAATATAGAAAATTATAAGTCTTCTTTCTCAATAAACATATGAATTGTGCACGCACGAATCCATCTTCATTAAGAACTACATTACATCAGATGTGTTCAAGTCGTTGCTAAGAAATTTATCGCTATCTTATTTATTGATTTTTTAAGAACAATTACTGCTTTTTGTTATCGAATGATACGTACAAAGTAATAAATTAACTCTAGAAAAATTATTAAACTTAAATAATACTTTTTTATTTAAAGTTTATTTCTTAAATTAAATCTTTCATAAATCTTATTCATATTTAATAATCCTATTTAGAATATATTTATTCAAAATTTCTTTTTTTTGTGTGATAAACATGGAATCTCATTATTGTTACCTATTTATGGTACAAATTATAATTTTATAAAATTAAATAACAATTATTACCAATTATTCATAAAAGTATCAGTAAATAACCTTTGAACATTGTTCGAATAATTTTAAATTAATAAGCTATCATAGTATATTTTTCAATTTTCAATCATTTATAAATTTCATATCATACAAAATTCTAATTATATAATAAAGTCAAATTTTATATTGTATTTTATATATTATATTTATAATTTCAATATATTAAAAACTCAAAGATATTATTTAATTTTTAACTAAATATTATTTCTTGTTTTGATAATTTCGACGGTCAAAATATTAAAAATTGTGGTACATTATTAAAATATTTTTTTTAAAGAAGAATAATCTTATTATTGACGTCATTTTATTTTTAGTTTTATTCAATTTATGAAATTAAATGTTCAATAGTCTTATTCGATATTCACTTAAATAATTATACAAATGCACACAATTTATAATATTTTTGTCAAATAAGAAAAAAAAATTAAGAAAATACTAATCTAGACATTGTTACATTGAACATTATAAAATTAAGCATCGATGCAATATATATATGTATATATATATATGTATAAGTAAAAAAATTGGAATAAAATTTAATCTGTTTATTACTAGTATTATTTTTACTGGTAGAGCTTAAAATTTAAATATTTTAAAGTATAATTTTGAGTAGTATTATTTTGGAACTATTTGAACTGTTGTCTCATAAAAGTATATATTAAAATAATTTAATATTAATTTTAAATATTATTATTATTATTATTATTATTATTATTAGAATAGTTTATAAATTAATTCGACATTGTATTACTTTTGTGTTATTATTGCGTACTTTATTTTATATAATCATATTTTTTTTAATACTTTTTTATCGTTTTTCTACTTTTAATATTGTCTTTTTATTTTTTATTTTTTGCTATTGCCGGATACTTCTTTATTTTTTCTTTACTTACTACGATGTATGTCTTATAATATATTAATATATTTAAATCTCTTCTTTTTTTTTTAATTATTTCTTTTTAAAATTTTTTTATTGGTCTCTATTTTTTGCACTCTTTAAACGTGTTTCATTGTTTCTTTGTCTTTATTATGCAACCCACATATCTTTCTTTATTTGCTCTCGTTTCATCACATATTCATTACCTATTCTTGTTGTTTGTTTTTATTTCTTCTTTTTTAACCATATCTCTCTAATGACAGTTTTAATATAGAATAATTTGAAAGCATTTTAATTTTTTGCACTTGAATTTCTTTCTGATTTTTGATTTTATTTGTATTGAATTCATAAATTTTTTTCTTCTTTTATTCTTATTTTTATACATTTTGAGAAATCTTATGTCTTTGCTGTAATTGCTTTATTCTCAAATTGTTCGAAAATTTTTTTATAGCTGTTTTTATTTTTATTTTATTTTTTATATTACTACATTTCGTTTTTGCAATTCATTAAATAATTGTTTATGTTTATTTTTTCATGCATCATTATCTTTTATCTTTTATATTTATCGAATACAGGGTTCATTCCACGAATGATATAAATATTTCTTTTTTTTTCTTCTAAAATTGAATTAAATATTATTTGATTTTTCATTCTTTTTAATGTTTTCGATTACTTGGTTTTTTTAATTATTTGCATGCATATTTTATATCACGAGTTCTTTAAACTTATTCCATATTTATTTTATTTTCATTTCCTTTTTTATATACTAACTTTTCTATACTCACTCCTTCTAACAAACTATATATTTAATAGTTAATTTAAGCTAATTTTTGTTAACCTTTATAAATTTATTGTTCTTTATTTCTTCTATTTTCTTTTTTGTTTTTAATAAATCTATATTTTTCTTTATTTTTAGTTTTTATTGTATTTATGTTCATTCTTTTCCTTTTTCATTCCAATATTCTTTATACTATCATTTTTCACTATTATCCTATTTCTATTACACTCTTTTTGTGACTTTATCGATTTTTTTCTCTATGTTTAGTTTCTGTAATTAATTCATTTTTAAACTTATGTTTCAACTTATTTTTCTTTTGTTCATTAACCTCATTTTTTATTTTACTTTTTTGTATTTTTTTTTCTATATTAAGCTTAATTTCATTGGTTGACAGTTCGTTTCTATTCTGTTCTCTATTTTAAGTTTTTGTTATGTCACCATCTGTTTCTACATTTATCATTACATAGTGTAGTTGCTTCTAATTTACTATTATTACTACAAACAACCCACCATATAAAATTATATTTTTTCCTTTCTTTTTTTTTCTATTACATATACGCACTCATGTTTATTTATTTCACTTCAATTTTTTTTATGATTAGAAATTATATTGACCTTCTTTTTTGTGTTCTCAATTCGTTATAATCACTATATATTATTTTAATATCTTCTTTCTCTTCTATTTTTCTACTAAAGTTTCTCAATCATTTCATTCTAAAGTAAGTAATTAAATTTGGTGTATCTTTTTTCCCAAACATGTTGTGCTCAAAAAATTTATATTAATTTTCTTTTTTTTCAAATAATTTTACTTCTGTAATGAATTTTTGGTCTTCATTTTTGACACTGTAATTTTCATTATTGTATGTATTTCTATTTTTTGGCTCAACTCTTGTACATCACAATATTTTTTAATTAGCTGTAAAAATTTTGACTTTACATATTATAGTAGGAAAAAAAAGATCTAAATACTATCTATGCCATTGCGTATATTATAGCTTATTAAACACTCTAATTTAAAATATTATTTCACAAATGATTTTAATAAAATCAAATAAACAAAAATTAAAATATTGATTTTTGTTATAAATTTACATAAATAATATAAAGAATGATAATTAATAGGTGAAATTTTTAGAAAATTTAAAACCACAAGAATCAAGATTGGTAAGAAAAAGATAAGATCCATTTTTTCCACAGACAAGATGATCATAACTAAAATTGAGTTAGAGTTAAGAGAGAGAACTTGTAAGAATTTTTGAAGAAAGAATGAAAGTTTAAAAAAGGAATAAAAATTCTATTGAGATTTTAAATAGGAAATAAAATAAGAACAAATAGATACTGGTTACTGAACGAAAAAATGTATAGATTGGGCAATAATACAAATACAATGGGATACATTTTTGAAAACTGTAAGAATATAGACAGAGCTACCAAAAGATCGGAAAAAGAAAGGCTTCTTTTGGAAAGAAGAGGAAAGAAAGGATATTATTAAGTTATATAAAATTATTTAAAAAAGAGACGTGTAAAATTAACGATGAATGAAAAATAGGAAGATAGCAAGAAGATTGATGAAAATTAAAGAGCATCTAACAAACCAATAGTAGAAAGATGTATGGAAAGAGTAATGGTATATAACATTCAGATATCAATAACCTAGTAGCTGACTTATTAAAATTATAGACTTAAGTCAGTGTGCAAATATTTATTAAGACTCTAGACTTAAGTTATGTATAATAATATAAGTCTTAAGTCAGTGTGTAAATATTTATTAAGATTCTAGATTTAAGTCAAAATGTAAATGTACAATTTTAACTGTAACATATTAATGTATGTAAATCACAATGCATATATTGTTCAATAAATAAACTAACTAATTAACTTTTGAACTTAATAATGTTCAATAATGAAATATATATATATATATCAAATAAAGGTTGTTTAAATTTTTTTTATTTCAATTTAAACTTACTCTAAAATATAAATGGTACTTGGTAATAAAATAGATAGGTACCGTCGATAAATAAATAATTTTATTCATAGTTTGAAGCGTGTAGTGCTTCGGAAACTAGAATGAATACTATGTACATATATAGATTTTGAAGGAAAATCTTCATATAATTACAATTAAAATGCACGTTTGGTAAGTACTTTCCATTATTTACTTATTTTTTTAATAAATTATTATAAGTCTGTTACGATCAAGAATAAATATGAAATTTTTTCTTAATTAATAAATTTATTTAAATTTTGTTAAATATTCTTTTGATTTCGAGATCACTACATAAAAAAATTTCAATATATCGATTTGCCTTAAATAAAATAAAAAATATGTATATTATATAATACTAATGTGTATATTTGAATATACTAGTGCGTTACTAAACATCTTATTGCGTCACTGCGTGTATACTTTAATTATTTAATTTTTTAGTTAATTAATAATTTATTAATAAGCTCATTAAATAAATTAGTAGTTTTTTTAGTTTTAAATATATCAGTTAAGAATATATTAATATTGATTTTAATAAAAAATATTTAAGCTAATTATGACCAATAATAGATTTTCACAAAAAGTAGTAGTGATTTGTCAAAGTATTTTAAAAATGTATTGATAAATAAACCACTTATTTGGTTGGTTGATAAGAATAAATTTATAGTTAGTAAAAACTATAAAAAAATATGTTTATGCAATTTACTACATTATAAGATAAAATGAACACTGACAAAAATGTTCAACGAGAAAAATATCCACTCAATGTTCTTTCGTGTACGTATTGAAAAGCTAATTAGTTTAAAAATTAGTTGTATAAAAATATTGTTTTAAATTTAAAAAATTTTGAATTATTTGAAATCGATTATGAATATGTGATATCGAGAATTAACATAATTATTTAAACGTAACGATATTACGAAACTAGTGAGCATTAATATTAAATAATATATGTGCAAGAATCGTGTTTAACTTTTAAATCAGTAGAAAAATCCAAAGGATAAAATTACCACGATCGACGGATATTTTTATGGGCTTAGTACTGCAAATCAATGGTAAATTGAAATTTTGTAATTTTTACAAATAAAAATTAAAGTTTTTATTTTTTTCTTAAAAACTGTATTTCAAATTGCTTTCTCATATATTCAATCAGTTTTGTTAAATTTATGTGATATCTTTAAAATACAATTATACAGTAAAAATATCAAAAAAATTCCAGTCAATAAAAAAATTTTTATGATAAATTATACTTAAAAAAATAATTTTCTGGTTAGAACTCAAAAAAAATACTTTTAAAAGATTCCACTTTTTACTTTTGACAATTTTTTTATTTTTTATTTAATTAATAATAAATTATTTATTTATTCTTGCTTAATAATTAAATTTAGGAAAAATTATATTTTCTTATTAGTTGATGAGGCAACATTTGAAAAAATATCTTCAAAAAATTGACATTTATAACATAAAAAAATCTTTTATAATATAACAATATTTTTACGTGAAATATATATCTATAATTGTCTAAAAAATAAAAAAGTTAAAAGAGAAAGAAAAAGTTTGAATTTTTTTTAAGTTAAAGAATAAATAAAATATAAAATTATTTAATAATTTAAATATAAAATTGTATTTTTTAAAATTATAGTTTTATATTGGATATTATAATTCATAGTAGTATAAATTATTTATTTATTATTTAGATGAATAATATGATGATAATAATAGATTGAATAAATATATAATGGTATGAAGATATTTATTTATGAATAAATTGTTCATATTTATAAATACTAATACAAAACAAAATTTAACATTTTACAAAACTTTTCAAATTTTTATTTTTCATAATAAATAGTTAATAATATAATGACAATTTGAAGAAATATAATACATAATAAATATATCGAATTAAGTTATTATTTAAATAGATATTTATTTAAAAAATTTAAATATCGATTTTTTTATTATCTATGCAATAAAATTGCACTGTATAATTGAAAAATTACTTTGTATTGCTAGATGAAAGCTCGTACACGTGTAAGCAGTAGAGTTTGTTTTATCTTTGTGATAAAATAAATCAGAACTATAAGTTTTAGAAAGAAACATTTTTTTAGTTTTTATTGTTTAGTTAAAAATTTCAAATATTTAAAGTCATATGATATAAATTTTTCATTAGATTTTTTTAAATATAACCTTACTTTATTCAAATTATAATATTTTTTCAATTTTCATTTATATTTATCTTATTTAAAAAAAATGAATGTAGGAAAAGAGTTATCAGCTTTTGAAGTATATAGTAAAAAACAGAAAAATATTGAATTACAATTTAAAAAATCTAAATTTAATATTAAACGTGTGGAAAATAGTAAAATTGAAAAGAAAATAAATGTACAAAAATCAATGAAGTTAAAAAAAAAAAATACCTCTTATAATAGTCTTAAGCCATTTAATAAAATATCTACAAAAAATTTGAAAAAATTATATGATAATGATTTTATGTTATATAAATTTAATACTAATACGGACAATACATTAAAGAGTAAGCAATATATCCAAACAGCATTTGATAGTATAAAAACAGTAAAATTTACTTTAGATAATAAAGTAAAAGAGTTTGATAGAGAATGTTTAGAAGTTCTAAATATAATAGATAAATCTTTATCAAATCCTATCAAAGAAAGTGAAGAACTATTTAAGTGGTTGATATATCCTTTAAAAAAAGATGAATTTTTTGAGTAAGTTAATTCATGTCAACTATTTTAATGAATGTTTATAAAACAAATTTTTTTAATGTTTAAAATATTTTAAAAAATTTTTTGTTTTGTATTTTAATATAAATAAATAAATATAATAATAAATTGAAAAAAAATTGTTATAAATTTAAATTTTATTTAGGAAAGTTGGGAAAAAAATACCTTTGCATATTCGAAGAAATAAATCAAAATATTATAGGTGTTTGATATCTACACCAATTCTAGATAAAATTTTGAGGAATAATTATGTTTTATTTTCCAAAAATTTGGATATTACATCTTTTACAAATGATGTAAGAGAAACTCATAATCCAGTTGGAAGAGCTTTACCAAGTATAGTTTGGGATTATTTTGCTAATGGATGTTCAGTGCGAATGTTAAATCCTCATACATATATACCAAAATTGCATTTTTTAAATTGTAACTATATTTTTGTTTAAAATGTTTTTAATCATTATTTATTATAATAATTAATTAATTTTTTTTAGCTGTACTTCAAGAATTTTTCGGTAGTTTTGTTGGAGCTAATTCTTATTTGACTCCTCCAAATAGTCAAGGTTTTGCTCCTCATTACGACGATATAGAAGCTTTCATATTACAAATTGAAGGGAAAAAAAGATGGAGACTTTACAATCCAAGAAATAATAATGAATTTCTACCAAGATATTCATCCAAAAACTTTTCACAAATAGAAATAGGAAAACCAATTTTAGAGACCATTGTTAAAGCAGGAGATTTATTATACTTTCCTCGTGGTACAATTCATCAAGGAGACACTTTTGGTTTTAAAAATCATAGCTTACACATAACTTTAAGTGTTTATCAAAAAAATACTTGGGGTGATTTTTTGGAGAAACTTGTACCTATAGGTTTAAAAAGTGCTATTGAAAATGATATATGTTTTAGAAAGGGTTTACCACTTCATTATTTGAGACATATCGGTAATACATATTCTGATAAACTTAACAATGGTTTTCGTCAAGAGTTTTTAGATCAAACAAAATCTCTCCTTCATATTTTACTAATGAAGTATATGAATATTGATCAAGCTGCTGACGAAATGGCAAAAAATCATATTCATGATTTTCTACCACCGGTATTAAATGAAAATGAAAGTCTTTGTTCAATTTATGAAGGAGGAGAAAGAATGATTAAAGATGGTGTAATTATTAATAGAGTTGAAATTAAACCAGATACTTATGTAAGATTATCAAGAGGTCATTGTGCAAGGTAAAAAAATTAATTTATAAAAATTAAATTCTCTTTTTACAATATATATAATACATTTACGTTGACTTTATATTTTACAGATTAGTTGAAGAAAATGGTTTGTATCGATTATATTATTCATGTGAAAATTCATTAGTGTATCATGAATATGAGCTTCAGTTTTTTGAAGTAAATTTAGAATTCGTACCTGCAATACAAAAACTTATTTGTTATTTTCCAAGATATATAAAAGTAGAAGATCTTCCAATTAAGGAATTAAATAAAAAGGTAAAAAAAGATTTTAATTTAAGAGTTTCATATTATATTTAGTTCATAAAATAACTATTTTTTTAGATTCTAATTATACAAGATCTGTGGGAAAAAGCTATTATTGTATCAGAAAAACCTCTATCTATTCTTAAAGATGAATTTTAATCAAAATAATTCAGTTTACTTAATTATTACAAAAAATCAGAATTTAATATTTTAATATATATTAATAAAATTCATAATTAATAATTTATATGTTTAAAATGTATTTAAAAATAAAAGAAATATATCAGTATAATTGTTTTAGTTAGCAGAATATTTCACCAAAATTTTAAAATATTATATTTTTTATATGTTTCTAAAATAACAAACTTTTGAAGTGTTTACAAGGCAATATACTATTACTATTATATTTAGGTACAGCAGAAGGATAAGCTCATTCTGCATTTAAAGTCGGATGCTGCTACACCGTTTATTAAATAATAATTGCGTGCCACTCGCACTTGTGTGAGAATGTTTATATATATTTGACAAGGGCCTGATCCTTTTGGAGCCGGTGTCAAAGAGTTAGTGGTTAGGTGCGTAGGTTAAATAAAGGTGGACACTTATTTTATGCTGCTATTTGATGGTACGATATTGCGGTATGGCGCGAGGCTGGTGTCCCTTGCCCTCGAAGCGATGGGTTTCGCTCGTGAAGGCGTGACATGACTACACCGAGGGCATACGCCCAAGAGCTGATGTTCTACTGTTGGAATATTTTTGACCGCCCAGGCTTCCCGAAATCTCAAGGGTTGTTCGAGATTTCGCCGAAAACTCGTTACCAAAATCAAAAGCTGTTAAATATAATTAAATATAAAAAACTGTAAATAATTATGCGCGTGCGATGATGTTTTACTTAACATGAGCCAGCACGTCGCCTACGGGCTACGTATACACGTACATTTTTCATTTAGTTAGAATCTTATGATCACTTGGAATGCTCTACAATCTCTTGTATTCGTCATGTCTTGCTAGAGTACCTTTTGAGGGAGTTTCACAGAAACACATTTCAAAAGTCATGATTTATTTATTGTTTTTAGTTTTTTATTTTAGTGTATTCAATTTTTTTTAAATAACATTGAGGCATTTGTCTCATCGGTTATTCCTTATTTACGTGAGAAATCTCTAAATAATTTTAAAAAACGCTTATTTCACATACAAAAATGATTTTTGATGAAAGTTATAATATTGCATATCTCAGAATTTCCTAAGCATGTGCCATCATAATTTCCTGTCGAGTTCTTATTGCTACATGTTTTCCTATAAATTTATGACCTTCCACCGGCTACGATGCTATAAAATCTGCAACGAAAGAAAATATACTTTTATTATTTTATTATTTTATTCGAAGTAAAAATACATGGCAAACATTGTATAAAAAAATCAAATTTATGTATAATAATATGTTTCATCATTGCACTAGAAAGACTTCCACTCAGTACAAGTATATCCAAAGTTAGTTTCACATTTCCGTTTTTTTATCAACTTTCTAAAATTCTAGAAAAATACAGTATTTGATGTACAAGCTTTCAGAAAATAAGAAATATTTAGATGTTCTCTACGCATTAAATCAGTTGTTCAAAAACAAGAAATCTTTGATTAATTCTTTTTGGATAACTATCCAGGTCACTGCATTCATGGTTCTCCTTTGGCAACGTCAGTATAAACGTTGAGGTTTAGAGGTTTTTTTTTATTTATATTCAAATTAATCATTCAAAAAAATTTGTAGACACAGGACACAAAAAATTATTGGATCGATGTATTTGTAACTTCTATGCTTTAAATGATTAACCCCTGAAATATTTTCCTAATAATATTAGACGCAAATTCTGATTGAGCTAATTGTAACTCCTGTTATTGAACATCATACGTTATTTTACTAACTCCTTTGACAATAACTCCTTTTATGTGTCCACTATTTTGATTAAAGACTGCTTCAGCTTTTTCTTTTCATCGTTCAATCTTCATATTGTATATGGAGATGACTAAATGGTTTCAGTTTATTGTAGTCTTGGCTGCTTCTTTTACTAGCCCAGTGATATCTTCTACTAATGCAAACTCTTCTATTTTTTAACCTTGATAAGGAAATTCGCTACAACACTTTGATTTTTTACTAATAGTTTCTCTTCAACTATGAAGTAATTTTATACATATGAAACTTTTCGTATTATCACTTGAAATGTAATAAAACTTATTTCTAGTGTATCCTCTGAAGTTCGTAAACTTTTAAAAAGTGAAGATTTTCAGGTTGTTTATATTTCGAGATTCATTTATTTATAATAAAAATGTTGACTTGTTCCTCTTCCACTTCTATTAGAAATATTATGAATTGATGACCGAAGCTAAAGGTAATGTCATTGTTATCTATTCCACCGATTTATCCATAAAGCTGTCAATTTAAATGAATTCTTACATAAAAGAATATGTAGATATTAAACTCCTTATATTATATTAGTTTTTAGTGACTTTCATTGCCTTATTCATTTTAAAGTCCAGAAAATACGATATTTAAAAAATATAAATAATTCTTCCAGAATTATATTCAAGAAGTTAAATATTATCATCCTCACAACGCCTTGAAAGTAATAAAATTTTTTATGAATCAGCGTACTTATTTTCCATTTCTAATAGTTAACAGTATCCATCTTTATACTTATAAAGAAAAAGTTTTACCTGTTGCTTATTTTATTTGCACTCATTTCCTTCTTTTCAACAGGAATTTTCTCAAGAGGTGGAATGTGTAATAGCATCTTGAAAATCTAAAGAAGGAAATTTTTAATAGTCGACTAATTCCATCATGCATCTACATTATTGTAACATAGCCCAAACGTAGTAAAAATAGCTTTAATCTACTATCTCCCCAAGGTAAAAAAATTTTCCTCCTTTTGACTTATACATTTATAGACATCTTAGCTAGCCCAGAAAGATAATTGAGTATTTTTTTGTTATGTTTTTAACCACAGCGAGCCAAGTATTATTACCCGATTTCAAATTGATTTTTAAAAATATATGCACAACTTTTCTTACGTCGTGGAATACATCACTAATAATCTCTATCATGGGTCACATACTTCTATATTATGTGCAACTAAACTTTAGTCATATCTGGTCCGAAAAGTTGATTTTAAAACTTATTTGGCTTAAGTATTTGTTATAATTTACAATTTATTGAGGTAAAAGTTGTCAAGGTCTTCTAAAATTGCACATCATAATAAGGCAGTTTCATAAGGTTCTATAATTATTTTTTACAATATCAAGATTGCTCCATATGCTAATGCTAAGATCTTATTTTGCTTTGTCTAAGTACATAATTTATTCTCAAATACAAACTTCGTAATCTCATTTCTTAACAGGATCTAAAAATGATTGCTTATCAAAATTAGACAAAATTTTAATGTATCTGCTTTTCTAAAAACAACTGAAATTTTTTTCATATTAAAATCGAAATTTACCGAGTTCCTTAAAATTTCTTTATTAAATATTTGTGGATCACATTTGAAAAATAAAATACGTTTGTAAAACTACATTATTGCAACAATAAGCAAAGATATTATGGCCACTTATTTTTCCCGGCGAAAAATATATCTTTAAAAATCAGACTTTAACCTTCAACACAATAATTTATTGTAGAATTTATTGTGCCAACTCATCTGAGAAACTGACTTTCTCTGATATTTTTGCGAAACTTCAATTCACCTATATAATAATTTTTTCTTTCTTTTTTGACATCTCTTAGTTTATCAGAAAATTTTAGATTTTGAAAAAACAAATCTATTCGTGTTAGTTGAAAATGCGGAAATATAATCCTATTTGCATATGAGCTAAGATTTTTTATATTTACAATGAAAGAAATTAAACTTAAAATTAATAGTAACAATAAAGTAAGATTAAGCTAAAGTGCGACTGTAAAAATGTATTACATGTTCAATTTTATATGTAATTTTATATGTTATATAATGTATAACTTTCCATATTAAACTTAACTATAATGCATTAAATAATAACGAAATGATACATTCTGCGATATGGTTACTGTATATGGTTATTTATATATAACCTGACCTGATTACTTAAAGCAGTAACATGAGTACAAACACAGATAAGTATAATAAATAATTTTAAATATTATAAAATAATTGAAAAAAATTTTTAAGATATTTTAAAGTTACAGTAATATTAATTTGAATTTATATTTCGTTGATTGAACTAGGTAAAAGAGTATAAAAGAGTATGTTCATATGGATAGAAAGAAGAGTATTTAAAAGCAACATAAAAAAGACAAAAAGCAGAGAGAATTATAGAACAAAATGATTAAATTTCTGGCAAAGTATTGGATGGTTAAACTGTATTTCAAAACACTAATTAGAGAAAAAAGAAGCGATATGCAAGGCAGTAAAGGAGGTTAAAATAGTCCAATAATAGAAATTATGAATAAATAATTTACAAAAATTAAAATATGCACGATTTATTTATTTATTATAGAAGATACAAAAGAAAAAAATGAGTTTATGAAAAAAAAGGAAGCAAGAAAAATAATTGGGGATAAGAGTGTTACCGAGTTTCAAAATAGATAATGAGATAAGAGGGAACAAATACTGCTGGACTAAAGAAGAAGAAAAAAAGAATAATTAAGCACATTATAAAAGAGTTCAATATAATAGGTTTATAACAGGCAGGTAGGAAAATAGTATGAAAAGAGATATAAAATATATAAATGTATTATTCAGAATGCACTGGAACAAAGAGAGAGAGATGGAGAGAATAAATCGGAGAGGGAGAGAGAGAGATAACGTCAAAAGAAAAGATCAAATATCATAAAGGATAAAAAAATCATATTAATATTTTATTTTTTTATTTGTAAACTAAAAATATAAATTATAAACTAAAAATTTTATATACTATTACTATGTACTACTTAGTGTATAAGTCAAATGATTTATCTTTTTTTTTTACAAAAAGAAATCTTAAACAAGAAATAAATAGAATAGTTATCAAATACATATCTGAATCAATATGAAACATTTTTTTTATTAAGCAAACCAAATTAACAGTAAACACTTTAAGTCAATTTTCACTTTTTATTTATTTTTTTAATACAAAAAGTAACATAATGCACAATATTAAAGTATAGTAATTTATCTCAACATCAAAAAATTAATGCAATGACATCATTTTTACTCATAAAAAATATTTTAGACTCATTTAATTAAATATAGTATTGAAATATTTATAAATATTTATATTTTTGAATGCCCCTTTATGTGTAAACTTTTTCTAAAGTATTTATTTCTATTCACTCAATATGTAGTTACTTAAACTATAATGATATTTTTATTTTAGATTTAAAAAACATTAAAAGTGTTTCTCTAAATTATCAGTAACGTATTTTTAATTAAAATTATTCGATATTTTGTATTAAAGATTATTAAAAACAAGTTTATTTGAACTATGGCGATTTTTTGATGATTTTAAAATAAAACTAAAAGATGTTTATCTTTTTCTCAGTTAATAATAATTCATTTTCTGAACAATTGTTAACTTAAATTAATTTTTGATTTTTTTTTAATGTTATATATTTTATAAAATATAAATTAGTCATTGATATATTAATTCAACTAAGATTAAGAAAAAAATTTTTTCGAATAGTTAAATAAAATATTTTATTCAATTATATATATTGACGGTATTTACATGCAAAAAACTTTAAGTTTTATTACTTAATTAATTGATAAGAAATAAATATAATGTAACATTATTTTATTAAAACATGTTGAATTTATTAAGAATTATAATTCACAGTACATCTATTTTAATATAAACTTTATATATTTGTATTTTTACCAAATATTCTTATTCTGTTCATGTATATCTTTATTTCTACTATGCACAAATTCTACATATCCTAAAAAGCCATCATTATCCAAATCATCTTCTTCTAATACTTTGTCAATTAGTTCTATGAGAAAAATAATTTAAACAAATTATTTGTAAATAATTAATATTTTACAATTAACTTACCTACTATCCAAAACAAATGATCATCGGCTACTGGTTTATCGATTAATTCATAGTTTATTGTATTTTCTTCTACGTGATAATGAAGCGTGTGTTGAATAGCATGTAAAATTTCCAAACCATCTAATTTCATGTCATTATCAATATCATGAAGTCTTTTATATAAAAATATATATTATAAATACTATAATAAATTATAATTATTTTCAAATATATATAAGATATTTTTATTAAATTTAGATTACTTGAAATAATGAAACTCTAGTTCCTGTTTTGTCATATTTGAAATATCCAGTTGATCTGCTAGTAGACCCAAATCTTCTTTTAAATGGCTAAAAATATATAATTCATATTTTTTAATAAACGCATTGCCTAAAATATATGGCGGGAAGTAGAGCGTTTTGTAGTTCAAATTCAATGGTAGGTAAACTAAAAGAAATAGAGAAGAATAAATGACGTATCGTAAAAGGATTAAAAAAAAGAGAAGAAGAAAAAAAGAAACACTAAAAAGAAGAAAAGAATTTGGCAGAGCAGCAATGTGGGTGGTATTGCTTGTTTGAGTGAAAAATGAGAGAAAAATGAGAGATTAAGGTGCTATAGAAATTGAGAAAAATTTGAAATCGAGAATAAATGATGCCAGAGCAAATATTAATGAATGAGTTTTCTTTTAAGTGGAAAGAGTTTAATATTTAAACGGATATGTGTTAAATAATGTGATAAAGAAAGAACAAATGTAGAAATGTCTTATGGAGGTTACTTAAAAGGAATTCGTTAAAGAAAAGAATAACGGAAAAGGTTAGATAGCCGAATTGAGAGAGAAAAACAGAGGAAACACTTTGAAGAAATATATGAGGGAATAAAACTGAGAGAGGTATAGGGCGATGGAGATAAAAAGAGAGTGGCACCAGGGAAGATAGAAAAGGTGAGATAGGAAGAGGTACAGTCGATAATAAAAAATGTTAAATCGCTATAGAAAGTCTGGAGCATGGCAGAAAGATTGTTCAAGACGGAAAATAAATAGTCGTGTTAAATAACAAAATAATAAAGAATAAAAGAATAATGAACAATAAATAGAAGCGAAAATCCCCAAAGAGTGCAGAAAAATAAAGACAGAAGAAAGCATAAAAGGGAGAATGAAAATTATGAAAAAAAAGAATTAGTTTCTGACAAAATGTTGGCTTGTCAACTCATTTCTGAAGAGAAAAATTAAAACGGAAGAAACGAAATGAATAGAAATAGAAATTTTTTAATTAAAGCAATATCAGCAAATTTGGATTAATGAATTATAAACGTTCATGATAGTAAAAAATATACAAAGAATAAATGTTTATTTGAAACGAATGAAAAAGAAAAAGAAAATACGGAATTAAATTATTAATGAGACTTAGAATAGGTAATGAAACAGAAAATAAAAAACAGTAGTTATAGAAGAAGAAAGAACTAGTATTTGCAAGGATTGTGCAATAAACGAAAAGAAATAAGAAAATTCATGTTGGACAAATGAAATGTCACAGGGTCTAAAAATAATAAAGTGATAGAACATTTTATAGGACACATATAAGTATATTATACAATTGGAGCTACTAATTGAAGGAGACAGAGAAAGAAAGAGAGAGAGAGAGAGAGAGAGAGAATGAAATAACAACAGAAGAATTTAGAGTAAGAGAATAGCAGGAGGAATGAAAAAAAATTATAATAAATTATAATTATAATGAAAAAGAAAGGAAAAAAATGAATAATATATATAAACATAAGTTTTTAATATTAAATAATATAAATAGATATAAAAAATATTTAGATTTAATAAATGTACAGAAATGCAAATACGATCTATGAATTATTTGTAAATTAATAATAATAATAACACAAAATTTATTAAAAAATGATAAAGTAGAAAAGTGAAAAGAGATACTGCATAGAAAGGCAATATTAGGAATAAAGAAGAAAATAAAGAATAAGAACCTGTATAATAAGAATAAGTGGTAAGAACATTTTGTAAAATATAAATTAGTAATAAATAAATTACAACTAACCAATGCACTAATTTTTCATAAATAGTAGTAATAATATATAATTATATATAATTAGTATTTTTCAATAATTATTACGGTATTTGTACAATATTTTAAACATCAATAAATCTTATCTACATAAAATTATATTTAATTAATGACTTAAATAAAATAAGAAGAAATATTTTGTAGTCATGTTTGTCTTTCTGAAATACTGTTAATAATTACATAGACCGATATCAGGTTGTAAATATTATAGATTTTTTTGTTTAAAAGTTATCTTAAAAACTTACCTTTCATAACACTGTTATTACTAAAGTAAATTTTCAATTTTGAGTAAAAAGAAACTTAAGCCTCAGAATATTGTGATTTTAACAAATGTAAGAAATTTATAAAATTTTAATTTTGTAAAAATGATTCTAAAAGCTGCAAAAAATTATTAATTATTGATTACCTATATTTACTAAATTTTTTGTAATGGAAGTATAATTTATGAAATAGAAATGCATACATTATATATATTTTGTTGTAAATGTTATTCTAGTAAATGTTATTCTTTAAAATATTACAACGCTAAATTTTTTTATTAAAAATAGCTCTTTATAGAAATTTTATATGTTTTTATTTTAATTATTTACTAAAACTTTTAAAAATTATCTTTTAAGAGTATGAATATATTAGTTGTAAGTTAAAAAGTTTTTAATAAAATTAAAAGGCTGAATATTTGAACTGCTGATTGAATCTCAAAATTACCACGTTTATTTTTTAGAATATTTTTATTTCATTAGTATCTTCTCATTAAGTAAACTGTCTTTACAATAAAATATTAAAGTAATATTTATATTAAAGTAATATTTCCAGAAAAAATGATAACATTAATTTTACGTAATGCTTAAAATTAGATTATACTCAGAAAATATGTTGTTTTGTGAAAATTTTTGCTTCCTTTTGTTGTTAAAATTTAAAAATATTCATTATTTTAATAGGTAACTTTTTAAAATTATTTATTATTTTTAAAAAATAATCACAGAAGACATGTACGTGGATTTTCCTTTTTTTCGATTGAGTTTAGACATCTTTAAAACAATAATTAAAATATTTCTTTCATTTGTAACAAATTTTATTTTCGGCATTGTTCTACACATTCATACAGCTTTATATGTATGTATTATAATTTTCCAAACATGAGCTTTGTATCTTAGTAACACCTTCTTTAAGAAAGAGTTGAATTTTTTTCTATATCCAATACATATATTTTTTTTAATAAATCGAAGTTGTAACTAATAAATTGTTAAAAATTAATCAAATTCTTTTTGAAATCATCCATAAAAAATTTAATTTTAATTCGCTAATATGGCTTTTATTATTATATTAACAAATTAAATTTTTGAACTGTTTTTATATTTTATGCTATATCTAATTATATATTTATACATTATCTCTCTGTACATGTTATCGAATATGGCTTATTTCAAGTCTTTGAATAGCGTACCTTCTCTTTTTTAGTTTTTCCTAGATCGCATTCTTAAGATAAACTAATTCTGTTTTATCCATTGCTTTCTATATTTTGAATTTTTTCGCGTTATTCTTAGTTACACAACATTTATCATCTGACTCATAGTTAAGTATAAAAGTAAGTATAAGTATATAAATATATTTGAAAAATAAGGCCTGCATAACCTGCATATAGAAATTACAAGGTAAATGGTAAAAGAACTTTCTTGATATCAATTTTTACATCCAAAGAAAAATATGGAATTATTAAAATACTTTACGCTAAATTGGCCTTTTTACTCAATAATTTTATCGTATTATATTTAAAACTAATTAGCAAATGGTTTTAAAGTTTTAAAAGTTCTATAATTTTTAATAATTTATAATAATAAATAAATATATATTAATCAATAAACTAAAAAAAATAATATAATAAATTTATTACTGATCATACATATTTTTATACTAATATTTTTAAAAAGTTTCAATATAGTCATTTTATTATAAATTATTGTGGGAGGGTAAAGGCAGCAAGCGAAGCATCGGCAGGGAAGCCGATGCACCGCCGCATGATAGTGACGCGCAATGGTAGCGTGGGTGACACTACGCTTCGGCATGGTGACGTGCCACCATAGGAAAGTGACGCGTCGCTGCAGTATGGTTACGCGCCAATGCACTTCGGTGCATCAGTATTATACTGGCTACGAGCTAGAACACATATATAATCGTGCTGTATATATATTGTATTATCATCACCTTTTTGTACATTAATCGTTATATTTATACTGTAATTAAACATCTATTCATTTATATTCCGTACTTAAACCTCCTCTTCCCTACATTATTATTATTATTGTGATTTTATTAATATATAATTTATACACTTCTATTTACAATTGTGTAAAATTTTATATGTACATAAATAACTTATATTTAAGTTACATTTTTTTATTCTATTTAATTCTTTTTCTACTTTTTGTAAGATATATTTAAATTTTTTTAACTTTTTAATTTGTTATGTATAATCTTTTAACATTGTACAGTTTTTATGTGTTACATTATTTTTCTGTTGTCACCTTTCTATGTATTGATCTTTCACATGTAATTTTTTTTTAACGTTTTCATATTATTTGTTCCATTTTTCTTGTGTATTTAAATTTTTTTACATTTTAAATTTAATGTTCCTGTTTCATAAGTAAAAACGTAACCATAAATATTTTGTCAAAAACTTCTTTTTGCTCAATAATTTCTTATCTCGTTTTTATTTTAATTTATATTGCTTTGGAATAAGTTTGTTTTTTTATTCTTTGAAAATTTATAAGTCATTGCTATTGATTATGTTTCTGGTCATGTTTTCTTTGAACTATCTTTCTACAATGCTCTATATTTTTCTTAATATCATATTTGTATTTTTGATCATTAGATTTGCTGCCTTTTATTTTAATTTGTACTAAAGATACTTAAATAGGTTAATCGCGTCTTTTTAAAAATGTTATTGCTTTCTCCAAGGTTTCTAAGTTGCATTATTTTTATTTTATTTGAATATAAGTTTAAGCCTTTTCTTTTTAAATAATCGCTTAATATTCTTAGGACATTTTTATGACTGTTAATGTATTATCTGTGTGCGTTATTATAAAAAAAAAACAGCATACGCTTCGGCGTAAACCGTTACATTGTCTAATTGTCGCAAAATTTGTCTTACTATACGAATAACAAGTTATTCGTCCGTAGCATTTACCATGTCTTACTGTTCATCAATACATTGGTTATTTTGCTATTATTATAATACTATTTACTACTTTTATTAATAACAATATTCATATTTAACCCTCAGCTATATAATACACTTCAGTTATAAAATATAAAATATACTATTTTACAATATATAAATATTTGTTTTATTACTTATAAAATTTATCCACACATACATCAATGATACTCTGCCTCCACTTATCTAAAAGTTATAAACTTTATCATTTTTCTTATATTTTTATTTCTGATTTTTAAGTTTCTAATAAAATTTGTTTACGAAATTAACTAGATTTTATTAATATCTATTATTTTATATATATTATGGGAGGGTAAAGGCTATCGGAGGGAAGTCGGTGCACAAAGCGGCAGGCTGATGCACCGCCGTACAATAGTGACGAGCAATTGTGGCGTGGATGACGCTATACTGCGGCGTGGACGACACTACGCTACGGCGTGGGTGACGCTATACTGTAGTATGGTAACGCGCCGATGCACTTGAATCCATCATTACTATACTGGTTATGTGTTAGACCACGTATATAGTCGTGACGTATATATCTATATATATATTGTAGCCAACTATCTTTTGCATTAAATATCACTCTAATCAAACACTTCTTTATTTAAAGTTTATTATATACTTTTTTTACAATTATACTATTTTTCACTATTTTACAATTTTTTTACTATTTCAGCAATTTTTATCCTATCATAAATCTTTTTTTTTTTTCTGCTTTTATTCCCTTACGACAGTCATCATTTTGTTTTTTTTTTTTTTTATCAAGTTTCTATATTGTCTTTGTTATTAATTTATATTTATATTTTTTCTATATTTTTTTTCTAACTATATTATTACACTTCTCACTTTTTAAAATTCTTTTCCCTCTTTATCCACTTTCTTAATGAAATGAAATTAATTGGTTGATAATTAGATTCCACTTTATATACCACCTTTATCGTGCCTATCTCTTTTTTAGTCTGTGTGTTCACTATAAAACATAATACAGATGATCCTCTTTTGTTGTCAAATGTGAAATCAGTGCCCTGTTCTCTATTTTTTATTTAAAATACCCATGTCTCTTTCCTTTGTCGATTATATCAATTTTTCATTTTCTTTGTTTAACTTCTTATTCTATAATTTTTACTACTTTCTCATTTTTTACTCTCCCAGATTCCTCTATTTTTATTAAAATTAGTAACTAAGAGTATTATCTTTTTTTTATCTATTTTTATCTTGCTTTTGTGAATTACTAAACTTGCAACAATTACTTCGACCGTTTCTATTTTGAATTTCAATATTTTTACGTTATTGTAATTTTTCACCACTATTGTTATTCCTCTCTTTGTCCTTCCATTTTTGTTTTCGAAGTTATCTTCATTTGCTATTTTTTCTATTATTTTCCTACACCTAAATTTTGATTAATTCAAATTTCTCCAAGTATAACAAAAATTTCTATACTTATTATTCCTTCTTTCCAATCAAGCATCGATCCAGAATTTTACTTTTATCATTTTTTTGCTTTTGCTTTGTCCTATTTTTCTGTTTTCTTTTTTATCTTCTGAAATTGCGTATATTCTTTCCTTATCGTCAAGATAATTTTTATTTTATTTCACCTTATTTTTCTGCCTATTTCTTCTCTTTTTAAATGTAGTTTTCCTTTTAACATATACTTTTTTATCTTTTAGATCTGTTTTCTTTTTCAGTATCTTCACCTAATGTTTTTCTTTACATCTATTGCAATAATTTAATTATTTCTTCTATAAATTTTGAACATCAATTCTTTTATTTTAGTATCTCTATTTATATTGGTTTATTTTTCTGTCGTTTACATTCACACCTCTAATTTTATTAAAATATTGTTTTTTATCTACCCGTTTATTCTTTTCTTTAGCGTTTGATTTATTTCATTCCTTTTCTTTCACTTTTTTCAATTTTTTTCATTTGATATTTATATACATCTATTTTATCTCCTATATCTTCTACTTTATTCATTTTTTCTTTATTTTTTTCCGTAGTTCTCTTCACTTCTTCCTTCAATTTTTATTTTTTTTTCTGATTTTTTCATTCTATTTTGATCTTTTTTATCATCTTCTCAAAATCTTTAATCAACTCCTCTATTTTGTCCTCGCATTCTTTATAAAATGCTCTATTCTCAAGCGTCTCCTCTTATTCTACTTCCTTTTTCATTTTATTTTATCTTATATAAAATTTTCTGTTTATACTTTTTCCAAGAGAAACTTACTTTCTTCCTTATTCAATATTTTTCTAATGTTTTTACTTTTATTCATTTTTATTATATCTTACTTTAATTTTCTAACCTATTCTTTATATACAAATTAATGCAAGCGTCGCTATCTACTTATTGCTTTTTTTTTAAAATAATTTCTTGTATATGCCTTTCAAAACACCACCTAATCTTACTATTCGTTTTTACTCTAAATTTATTTAAAGATTTTTCACTGTAAATAACTTTAAATTTTTTGTATACATTTTTTTTCTTCTCACTTTTTTGTTAACTTTTACCATTAAAAAATTGCTAATTCGCTTGATACTTAATACACGTCATGTCCCCTTATCTTAATCGATTATGTTTGTACTTGTAAGTAATAAAAACATTAATTACATAATTACTGTTTTTTTAAAAACACATTTATATATTTACCTAGTGTCATGAAGAAGTTCATCATCTTGAGTTAATTTAACTTCACCCTGTGGCGCATAATGATGGTGCGAAATGCTGCTTTTAGGGTGATGAGGTCCTCGAAAACTTAATGTAATATTTAAAAGTATATACAGCAATAAGATGTGTATCATCTTTTAACTGAAATTAAAATAATAGTTATAATTACCCTTTGTTTATTAAAATTAATTGCTATTATATTTTTTGTTATGTTAAAGTAGGTATATTAATAATAATAATTTAACAATTATCTTAAATATTAAATTAATATTTAACATAATTAGATATAAGTCTATCTGATCTGTAATAAAAATATGAATGTAATAAATTTTATGAAATAAATTTTAAATAGTTGAAAAATTATGACTAACTTATAAACTTTATGTCAGGTATATATAAACGAATATTAGAGATTATCTAATATATTTGTAATGATTACATTTATATTATTAAACTCATTACTATAAAAATAATATTATTTATTCACATTCATAAATAAATTGTAATGGCTTTGCTGTATGCCTAAGATATGAGATTATAGTGTATGCTGTTTATGAGTGGAGTATAAATTACTCAAAGAATGTAAATTAATTTTGAAATATATTTCTTTGTTAAATACAAAAAAAAATTATATTATTTGAAATATGTAAATAATCAACAAAAGAAATAAAAAATTAAACCATCCAAATACTAAAACTTCCAACTGTCATATTTTTAAGATATTTATGTTATTTGGTCTTGATTGTCGATATAATTTTTTCTTATAGCAGGTTATTGAGCCAGATGCTACTATAAGTGATATTGTAAAAGAAAAAATATTTTTACCAAGAAATAATGCAGTTAAAATCATCGTATAGGGTAGAAGTAACGGTTTTGTAATCAGGTTTTAACTTTCTTAGTAATCAAAATTCAATTTAAGCCAAATATAGATATTTACCGAATTCAAGTATCGCAATCATATTGTCGTCGAATACTTCAATAAATAGAATTTAAAAACAGATCATATTATTCTATATATCAGATGTTGGAAAACAGTCGATTGAAATTTATCCATCGCGTAAAAATGCTATATAGCTTGCCCGCGTCATTAATAAAACATGCTAATAATAATATTCATCTCTCGAATCAAATATGATTTAAATCAATTATACGTGAGTTAAAATGAATAATATCTTCCGATAATATTACGGTTATTATTCCATGGATTTGAAGAAGACTTAATGATTACTTTTTTTAGAATCTTTTTGACTTCTACATCCTTTTTTGTATCACTAGATTTTTAATCAGTATATCTTTTTCATTTATGTGCTTGGTAAAAGCTAATATTGTTTTTAATCAAATTGTTGGAATATTTAAATAAAATATAACACGTGTTTGATTTTGTAAGATATTTTGTAAATTAAGTTTTAGCTGTATGGCCTTTCGGATTTGTGCCTAGTAAAAGACTGCAAGTTTCAGGTACATTGCATTTAATTCTGTATTACCCCAACAAAGGGTTAATCGGCTATTTATAATAAAAACCGAAATCATTACAAGTAACATGAAACTATCATAAATAACCAATTGTCCTTTGCTTCAGTTACTCAAATTTTTGGTTATTTATGATGGCGGAAATATAAGTAAAACTTTATAATTAAAGATATCTAGAATTCTGCGGAATTCTAATATAGATACATGAGATTTTAGTCTCAATCATAAAATTTTTTTCTTGTTAGACGATATTGTCTAATTGTTTTTATTGTTCTGCGAATAAAGATATAAACCTTGTAGAAAAACAGCTTAACAATTAGTCATAGAACTCGTATTTCTTCAGAAGTAAAATATTGTCAATCGACTAAGAATCTAATGAATGTGTATTTGGATAGTATTATATACTGATATATACGTTATAAAGTTACTTATTCCAAATAATTTTATAACTTAGTAAATTTTATAGTAGAAATGTTATTTCAATACTAGTTTCATTTTTTTTATTAAGAACCTTGGAGACTATATTTAAATGACTACTGTTTTGTCTTATTTTGATTTATTATTATTCTATCTTATTTTGTCATTTATGATGGTAAAACTAAACTTAGTTATTTTTGTTCAAATATTCTGTTGTAAATTTTTTACAATCGCACCAAATTTTTCATATGCATTATTGTTGACATTGTTGTATAATATAATCAAATATTCTCAGAAAATCTTTACATTAGCACAAATGTTTATCGAGAAAAAAGTTCCTGAACTCTTCTCCTTATGTTAAAGTTATAGAATAGAATAGACTCCCTTTAGAAGCTCTGATAAATCTATAAGTCTCCGTTCTTCCGTGCAATTGTAAACCTTCTTAAGCTCCATAACTGTATAATTTAAGATATGTAAAAAAATTGTGTTTGGTTTAAGTTGTTTACCAGTTTGCATTTTTCACTTTCTTTCAATAAAATTCTGTTATCTTTTTCTATATTTTGTATGGAAATTTTAACCGATTTCCTCTTCGAACTTTCACAGATCTGCTTTTTGATCATTGGTAATATCTGATTTTTCATAACATTCAGAGAGATCCTTTTCGGCATGAGCAGTGCTAGAATGTTTTTCTGTAAAATGAATGTTGGGTAACTCAATTAATGTTTCTTTTAATTGCTAGTCTATTTTGTACATTTTTTCTACAATATCCTCTATTAGTAATTTATAACTAAATGAAGTATAATTTATATTGATAGAATAAGAAAATTATTAAACAATTAAAAATAACAATATTAAGAAATAAAGATTTAATTAGACTCTATTAAAGCAACATATAGCGGTAATTTCTTATTCCCCTTAATAGCTCGATGCATAGGGTATGTAGTTTATAGACGCACCAAGTATTAAATTACTCATAATAATTATAATACTAATAAATTTAGTAATTTATTTATTTAAAAAAAAGAAAAATAATTATATAAAAACTTTTAAGTAATTAATAAAATATAAAATAAAGAAAATGAATACCGAAAAAAAATGTAATAAATGTTAAATAAATTAAAAATATTCTAAATTTTTGTTAAAGCATTTATAACCCGAAACCTATTGCAAGTCAGTAATCAAATGCAAAAACATCATTAATTTGATCGTGTTCACCGGTAATCGGCGAGGATAACAAACAGAGAAGTAAAAAAATTTCTTTTAGTATAAAACTATGATAAGAGGCGGTATGGATCAAAATGACTTATGTATGCTTAAGATATATCTATAATAATAATGTTTGATTTTTATACAATTGTGGACTGAGAGAAAATTAAATAGCAATAATATAACTTATCAAGGGAACTTCGAGCACTCCAATTGTATCGTCGTAAGAAAGGTCAGTGAATTATTTTCCGCGATTTTGTCATTTTGCGACTAATTTTTCATTGTCCTAATTTTTAAAAATTGTAAATTTAATAATTAGTTAACTTTTCTGCGTATTCTTTTGTGTAGTTAAACGATGGCGCTACTGTCGTCAATGACAGTTACTTTCTCTCGGTGTGTTTTATATTGTTTTTGAAGATATTACATTTTGCAAATTTATAGTGAATATTATATATATTTTCATGCTATATAAAGATATACCCATATATGTGTTTGTATATTATATAGGTATATTTGCTTTTTATTAACTAAAGTACATTTTCATTTTACGATAAAAATAATTCTTTTTGTGTTATTTTTGTAAAATAATAAAAATATTTGAATATTATTAAACAAATTAATTAAATTACGATAAAATCTTTAAATATATTTTTATTAAAAATGAAAAAGATTTTTATTGTCTACTATATAACCTAATTGTTTAATCAAAATTTAATCTTTCTATCTCTTTTATTATCTGTTTAAATAATCATTTTATTTTATAATGAAAATTCGCATCGTCTATAATTTATAAACTATTTTATAATCTACTATATAATCAAGGTTATAGTCAGAATAAATATATTAAGTATTAAGAGACAACATGGTTGATTACTTCATGTAGCTTCTCAATTTTGTATTTGAACTTATTTAATATTGGATACGTATCCAATATTACTTAAATTGACTTCACGAAGTCCAAGACAGATATTATAAAGAAATGCTCTATAAGAGTTTTATAAATGATTAATGACAATAAATTATATTATCTACGTAATGCAGCTAGTAAGAATTTTAAAGGTTATTCTACAAAGTTATACCTAAAAATATTACTTAAAAAAAGTTTTAAGTCTAATTTAAACATTAATTATTAAATAAAAAATATTTAAATATTTAATAAATTTAAAAAAACTAATGTAAATATAAAATCTTACTATATTAAAAAATAGTAAAGATTCTAAAAAGATAGTAACTGGCCTTATATTTATTGCGATATAATAATAATTAATAAAATACTTGACATTTTCCTTATTGAAATACATATAAATTATAACCGTGTATTTAAAACTTTTCAGAACTGTAGAAAATTATTCAAAACTTTTAAATTATAATTGATTATTCTTGTTTGTACTTATATGTTTAAGTATAAATAATTTTATGAAAAATTATGCAGTAAGTAATGAATCATAATGACGTTTTAAAGTCAATAATAAAGTGTAATTGAAAAGAATAATAATATTTCCTTACAGAATAGTATAAAGATTAGCTAATTTGAATAATTTACGCAGATAAATGACTACACTAGGATCTTGTGTATTTATATAGAGTATAGAAAAAAGATTAAAAATCTTTCTTAATCTTTCTTAAAGATGTCTCCCAAAATCATGTTAAATAAAGATTTTTACTAATTGTTTTTGAGATATCAACATTAACTTATATCCGAAAAATAACAATAAATAAAGAGATTGGTATTTTTTCAATATTTTTGATAAATTAATTGTAGAGTACCATTTATTTCTCTCTTTATACAGTGAAAATAAAAATAAATGTTAGAAAATCTCTTCAAGGAGATATATTTGAAGTGAAATAACTCATAATATTTTTATCTTTAATAATTTTTTGTTAAGCAAATTTTGTTTTAAAGTACTGAATCATTCTTTATGCAAATAAAAGATGATTATTTTATTTTAATTGTGAATGAAATTTTAATAGGAAAAATATCAAAAATAAATAATTTTAGAAGTTTTCAGTTCTGGCCCGCATAGATGAAGTTAGTAGAGTGAAAAGAAGTAAGACTCACTGCTGTTGAAATATTTTGAGCAATGCACATTGACAATGGAACCTGCTGCGATCTACGTATCAGATAGAGAAAGAGGAAAAAAGAAAAAAAGAGAGAGATTGAGAGAGAATGAGTAGAGCGAAAGAGAGAGAGAGAAAGAATTTTTCCGCAATCGAAATTCTCTTTTGCTTTCTTCCTTTCTTTGATGGTTGCTTTCGGCGACAGATGGACGATGAGGGGGCTTCAGTAATTATTATACGATTACCCACAAGCCCATTGATTTAGATTGGTTTGCTGTAGCTAGATATACTTTCAAAAATTTTTTCTATCTGCTTCACCATACACATTGACTACTGATTTATATTCACTACATACATTTTTTATTTTTTACGATATGTTTTATTATATTTACCACTAAAAGTCGCTCAATTCATAAAAAGAATTTATATTATTAATTACTTTATGGTTAAAATATTCACTTTAAGCATTTTTAATTTTTTAAAATTTTAATTTAATATAATTTTCTTAAAACTGTTTGATACGATTAAAAAATAAAAGTGTTAAAACAAAATTATTTGAGATACTGTATATGGTCTAATAGATTATATATTTAGCAAAAACTTGTAGGAAAAATTTCATTAAAATTATTTAAATTACTTTAGAATGTTTTAATTTCTATATATTTTTTCAATACATTGTTATTTTAAATCTGTCTAAAACTAAATTATTTTATAAATTATTATTAAATAATCTTTTTCTTATAATGTTAAATAAAAAATTAGATACTCAAATTATAAGTGTCTTGTAATCACAAATTTTCATAAGAAAAACCGCAAATTTTGTGCTTAAAAAAATATTATATATTTTTTCTTACTATATTTAAAGAATCATTTAAATCTAGATGAGTTATACATAAGTAAAATCTATAATTTATAATAGCTTAGTTAGCATTATCACTTATTCATTTATTCAGAGAAAAATTAAAACTCTTTTTTGATCTCTGAAAAAACCTTAAATAGATACAGATGTTGATTTGTTGGAACGATTTAAAGCAGCAGGTACATAGATCAAGATGATGGAATACAGATAAACTTAATTTTGTAATTATCATTACGAACTTATTATTTTATTCGTATAAATTTACAGATTTATTACGACACCGAATTCAATAAACATAGTTGGAGATCGGTATTTTGAGAAAAAAATTTCGAGTTTAGAGGTGTATGTCGAGACTAAAAAATGAAAAAGAATGGGGAAGAACTTCAGAAAACTCGACGACGCGTAAGTATTGAGAATGCATATGTCAGAGGAAGCCCTAAGGGACTTCTTGCTGCAAGTGGACCCCTGTGGCCGGGTGAACACGATGGGGTAATACTTTTTCGGTGTGTCGTTGTCCGCGCCAACTCGCCCTCCTCGGGTGTCGAAATCTATAAATAATTTATATCATTTGGTCCATTCAGCCTACAGCGACAGCCCATATGTACCTGTGTCATCTTACACGCCGAAATATACCCTCTACTATACTTAATGATACTTTATCGTAAATTCTACCAAACTTCGCCTTTCTTTGTTTAACTCAACTTTTCTATTATTCTGTACAACTTATTATTTTATCGTGTATTCTGATAACACATTTTTTAAAAATCTTTATAACAAAAATTTAACTTGTAATTTATTAAAGAATTCATAAAATAGAAATATTAAAAATAACTTATTTCTATTTAGATTTTTTGATTTATAGTATGTAAACTATCAATCAAAGCTATCTTTTTCTATAATCTTAAAATTAGATTTATGTACAAAATTTACATAGGAGAAAATAAAAATTAACGCTAATTTTTATTAATTAATTTGAATAACGCGTTCAAACGTACAAGAAAAATATTAAAGTTTACAGAAAATTTGTTTCATCATAATTTTTTTTTTTAAATATTTGAAATTTAAAAAAATGTTTATTAATAAATTTGATATGTATATAATTTCTTTCTATTTATTATTAATAAAAAGCATTTGTGCTTTAAGTATATTTATTTCTTTAATATAAAAGACAAAATATGTATAAAAGAATTATTTCATTTATGATGTTTAATAATTGCTTTCATTTGTTATTAAATAAATTATGTATAATCTAAAAAAAAAAAAATTTTTTAATTTTTTTTAATTTAAAAATAATTAAAATTAGTACACGGTATTTTTTTATATTTAAAAAAAAAAATTTAATTAATTAAATGAAAACTTCGACTCGATATTCCGAATAATAATAATTTATTAAATTAAAAAGAAATTGAGTAAGATTTAGAACTCTTATTATTTAATTGATTAAATTTAATTTATCATTCAACAAATTATTTATTATTTATTTTTCATATAAAAATATAGGATTACTATACACACTTAAATCATATTTTTACGAAATATCTTAATGTTTAAAACAATTAAAATATTTTTATGTAACTATAAGTCAAATATGGTTATATAAAATAATGAACTACATTAAAAGATTTTAAAAATACAGTATGAATAATTTTATTAATTTATTTTAAATCATATAATTGAATAATATATGATGAAACATGTGGTTACATAAGTATATTTTATTATTTTCCATATTTAAGTACTGTTATTTTATTTTTTATCAATTTTAAATACTTAATTAAAATTAATATTTTAGTAACTTTTATTTTTAGTATCTTCATGTTAGATTTAAAAACTTGTATTTACTTAAGCATAACATTTATTTACAATAAAAAAAATTTATTTATAATTAAATTAAAAAGAACATATTATATTTATTTTAATTTTTTAAATATTTCTACAATATTGATTATTTTTTTCAAGAATTATTTAGAAATTTATTAAGTAATTACTCTATCATTAAAAATATTATAAGATTTTGTATATCGAATTCCATTATATGTATAGATATTTAAATATTTCAGCTTCGAAAAATATATAAGTAATTATACTAAAGATAAAAAATATTTTTTTATATAATTATACAATATTTTTAAAGATTTTAAAATTACTTATAAAAATGATGTAAAAATGATTTATTGCAATAAGGCTTCAGCATATTATAAATTTATTTTCTTGTCAAAAATAGCTTATATATAATACAGTTATAATAAAATTTTATTTATAATTATTTTATATATGAATATATTTAAATACGTATTAAAAATAAATTTAAACTTATAATATAATAATTTAGATGACTAATGAGATAAAGGTCTAATATCTATAAAATAATTTCTGTATAGATACTTGAATAATTAATAAACACGAAACTTCTGTAAAATATGCAAAAAAAATTAACTTATATGATTTGAGTTTAAAATTTATTTACGCATATTTTTGAAATTTTAGATTTTGATAATTTAAAAAATAAAAATTCGATTTGTAACGAGCATAACATTTTTCATTTGCAATATCTGTTACAGATATGAAAAATTTAACTTAATTTACGCTAACGCATATTCTCTAAATTTTTATTATAACTATTATTTTTTAAACAGTGTTAAAAAGGTTGAAAATTTATACACAACAAACAAAAGCTGAGCATTCCCGGTATTTCAATTCCTCTTTATTTCATTAAAAGGTTAAATTTTGTGACATAAGGGTTGAGATTACGCAAATTTTGTAATTCATCTCCATTGGTTTCGAGTAAAATTTTTTAAACTCATGACAATTAAGAATCGATGTTGTATATAAGTTTAATGAGAGTAAACACAGAAATTTCGTTTATATGTCAAATAGCTGAAATATATCAATTTATGAAATGCTTCGATTTTCATTGAAAATCGAGGTTAGGTTTCATCTTCGCGAATAATAGCTAAATAATAACTTAAATGAAACTATTTTCTAATAGCTAAGTATTTAAAAACTAAATAAGTTTATAAAATTGTTGGCACTTACTCTTTTTAAAATGAACAGGGTTGCAGACGACCTTGTAAAAACTTCGAGGGAAAATATTTGCGTTTAAGTCTGGCTCATGTCGCTAGTAGTCAAACAGACAACGAATCTAAACAAGTATTATATTTATCGATGCATTAAAAGCGAGCTTGCGTAATTAAGGAGTTGCGCTTTAAAACGAGAGAAAATTCGTATGGTTCTGTTATGTTAGTTTTAATTATTATATTTCTTATAAATTAACGTTTGAGGTTATAATTTTTTATATTTTTTACTGTTATCGGTTAATATTTATTTAAATATATTTAAATATTATTAAATTATAGATTTTGTCCCTTAAAGTTTTATATTATATAAGCAGTCTTTTACTTAAATTATTAATTATAAACAAAAGTCAAACAATAATAAATATGTTTAATATGTAAAAATAGATACACCGTTTTATTCAATTATATACTTTTTTATACGTATATTAGAAAATTCGCAAATTGTCTTAATTAATAATAATTAATTTTAATTATAATTATAATTAATTTTAAGAAGTTGAAATTTTTTTTTTTTTTTTTTTTATAACATTTAAATAATTATACAATTTGTTCATTTATAAAAGCTAGTTTAATCGTCTTTAATGATATAATAAATTAAATCTTAACGTGAAAACTTATTTATTTATTCAATATATTATTTTACGTATTAATTTAATAAGTATAAAATATAAGGTTCATCATTAGAAAATAAACATTTTGAAAGCTTCGGATTTGTATTGATAATAGTTGTATTATAATAATTAATTTTAGAGATTAGTACAAATAATAATTCATAAACAATAAATAATATTTAATTTTTCCAATAATAAAAGTGTCCAAAAAAAGTGTAAAAAAAGTGTAAAAAAAGTGTTTAAAAAATGTACAAGTGTTGTTTTTAAATTATTGGGTTATCGTTTATCCAAAATTAAAATCTTCCAGTTGTTAGTTGATATTAGAGATAATAAAAGTAGCATTCAAAAATATAAATTTTTCTGTATTGAAATTTCAAATTTTATTATTAAATCTTTATAGCAGTTTTCAACTCAATCTTTTATTTTTTTAATTATGATATGATTAAAATCTTTTAATGTAGAATTAAATTATAAATTTAATATTTATATGTAATTTGTATTAAATATAATAATAACCGGAGATTATTAATCTAAATTTCCAAGCATATACACAAAACCTTATCAATTTTTAGTCTTGCATAGTATTTAAAAATCATAATTAATTATATGATTTTTAAATATTTAATTTAGAAAAATTAAGTGATAATATATTGAATTATGCAAATTTTAGTAATTATTAATATTTTAATTTATCTTACATTTATATAATTTTAGTTGTAATATAAATAGTCTCTTTAGGCTGTAAAATATTGTAAGAAATTGTAAGTATATTGATACTTAAGTTTTGATTAAAAAAAAAATGAACGATAGATTATATTATTAGCATAGATATTACAAATAAAGAATATATTTGAGATTGTAACTGCATAGTTATTGCAATATAATTTGATATAATTTAATGATTTAATTTTAAATCATTTTATGCGGCATGAAAACTTTGGAATAAAATACAAAATTGTTGTTTTATTAATTATTATAAAAGAATTTTTACAAGAATTTAATTCACTCTATATAAATTAGAATCTCCGATTTTAATAATAATTAATATTTACAAACAAAAATGTTAATTTTTTATTAAAAAACTTGCTAAAAATTAATATCGTTTTATTAATAAATGTTGTAAATATTTGTGATAAAATTAGATTTATTCTTATATATTAACAATAAGAAAAATAACATTTTTATGATGTATAAATATACGATTTTTATGATAACAACAACAACAATACAATAACATATTCGTGTTTTTTTTCATGTTTGAGGATTATGATCAAGTAAACTGATATTGTTTCAAGTGGTATTCTTATGTGATAATTTTTACACATGAATAAATCGATTTCATGTGTACATTTATTTTATTAATTATCACAGGCATTTACAGATGTTTAGTTATTTTACGATGTTAGATATTGTAAGTATGACTTACAATAACATTTTTACTATTAGTCAATTTTGTTAATTATTGCTCGTATTTAATACTTTATTTTTCAATAATTAGACATTATTAGTATCTTCAAAAAATGAAAAGTACAATGTTATATATTTTTCATATTTTATATACGTCAACTAATAAAGTTTTAAAAGAACTGTCGGGACGTAAAAAGCTATTTAAAGTTCTTTTTAATTGTTATATAACTTTCTTTTATATCTTTAAATTTTAAATAAAAAAATGAAAAGTATCCATCTAAATCGTAGAATATTGAAACGAATACACTTTTCTTAGATTGCTTTATGAACCTTAACTAAGATTTCATCCCTACACGGTAAGCGGTCCTTCCACTACGGCCAATTGATTTATAATAGGGCCCGACAGTGTGGAGAATCTACTGAAAGACAGTGAAATAAAAATGGTTTCGGTTCGCTTCTCCTCTTCTTGAATGAATATCTACCTTTCTAATGTAATATAAAAAATAGAAAAATATATTATTTGCATCAACATTTAAAAAATTTATATTTCCCGATTGTTCCCAAACATTGTATACTTTAATTTACTTATAATAAATATAGTAAAACTTTGAAACGTTTAGAATAAATGAAATTATAATGGCTTTTATAACTAATTTAGATTTATAATTTATATACTTAATATAAATATAATAAATATAAGTAATAGAAAATATTTTTGTAAGTGTTGAAATTATATAAATTTTTTATAACATAATAGTACATTATTAAGAAAAAAGTTTATTTTTTTGCTTAGTAGTTTAATTTTTCAATTATTTAATACATTATTAAATACAAAATTTGTAGTAATTTATAATATTTTAAATTAATAATATGAATCGTAAACAGAATCAGTTTCATTTAATAAATTTTTTTAATAATTAAAAAATTAAATACATTCGTTACAATACAAAATATTATTAATGAGATTTTATTCACTATATATTCGCCGTATTTTTTAATTTTAACTATTTTCTTATTATATAGATATATGGCTATACTAAGTAAAAATAAAATAGTTTATTGGTTTTAAAATTATATTTAAATATACTGTAGTTGTTAATAATCTTTTCGGTTGTTTTTAACGAGAAATTTTATAAATATAATAATAAATTACGTATATTTTAAATTATATTTTATACATTTAAATATACCTGATAAAATAAAATATAATATAAATTATATTATATTTTTAAACTACTACGTAAGACAAAAAATTTAATGATATGAATCTATAAATAAAAAAATTAATGCATAATTTTTACAAATAACTATCTAGAACGATTATTTATTCATAACCAATTTAAAAAAATTAAATACAGATATGTGTCATTTAACATTTTTGTCTAATTAATTATTTATTTATCATACTTTGATTATTTAAAATCATAATCTCTATTATTAAAAAAATTAGGCTTTTTGTATTTAATAAATTAACAATAAAATATAATATCTAAATATATATATTTTACTAACTTTATTAATAATTACATAATGCGCATTATTTTTCTTTTTTATTCCTAATATTACCATTTTATGATGAATCTCTTTTTCTATCGTTTTTCTCTGTTTATTTATGTCTATCTCTCTCTCTGTTATGATAAATCTTATTTCACATATTAAAATCATTCATTTATTCTTATTATTATATCATTATTTTCTTATAATTGTCTTAGTCTCTATATCATTACAGTCTACTAAAAATTGTTTTTCTTGTTTCGTCGTTTTTATTGCATAATCTGTAAATTATTTCTTTACCAATCAACCAAAATTTATTTTTTTTTGTTTCATTAGCCATTCTATATCTTACTAATAATATCCTCGTTCCTATTTTTTTCTTTTCTTCTTTTTTTCACACATACATTTTATTCTTTGAAAAGAAAAAAAAAGAAAATTTAACCTTTCTAATATAGCTTTTATAATTTATCTTACAAATTGTGATTTTTCAAGGTTATTAGTTCAAAGTTGTTGTTTCTCTGATTTTTTTACCTCTATCGATTCTTATATTATTTTTTCTCTTTCGATTTTTTTAGCAGCTTAACCATCTAATACTTTAGCAGAAGTTTATCTTTTTTATCCCATAATTTACTAATTCTTTTGTCTTTTATTATATCTATAGTCCGTTTATTGTATTGTTCTCAAATTTAATTATTGTTTTCGTTGCCTTTATTTCTATTCTATTTTTTTTGTTTTTCTATATTATGTATTCAGGTGTTTCTATATAAATTAAATAATCATCTCACGTATTATAATTATTATTTGCGTATTATATTATATGTACTTTATATTTATTTATATTACATAGTTATTTTATACTTTATACATTTCTCTGTATATTTTCAATTTTTTCCATGTAATTTTTCCATCTCTATATTTGAGCTTCATATAGTGGTAGATTTTCTTTAAGCCATGTTTCTCCTATACTACATATGTATCCTATTATCATTTTATCTTAAATAATAAAACATTCAGAATACAAAATTTTATTCGCATATAACGTCCGTAAGTATAAACTTTTAAGATTAAAAATAATGTTGTTAGACTACTTGATGATAGCATCTTAATCTTGTAAAGAGTTGTAAGATATAGACTCAAGAAAAAAACGTAGACTATATATCTTTTAAATACTACCATATAAATATATTTATTTAAATATATAAAAATTATTTATTTAATTATCATAATTAAAAAAAAATATAATTTAACTTTATTATGACTTTACTATGAGAATAATAAGGTAGGATTCAAAAGCTATACTTTTTTTAACGAATATATATTTTTTAGAAAATTCAATTAAATTGTAATACTATAATACAAATTAATATGCTTAGACTCTTCACATTCACATCCTTCTATATCAAAGCATGCAAATAAATTACTTTTAAATGCTTATACCTTAAGAATTATTATTTAATTTAGTGTTTGCTATAGATTTCGATACATTTATCATCAAATATACCTATCAATGGGATAAGTATTGTTTATCTTGTATAAGATTTTAAATAAAAGTTTATTGTATATTTGTGATTTATGTTAATATCGTTAGAAAATCTGAATTAGCAATCACATTATTTTATTATATAAAAAGATTTGTACAAATATTAATTTAATTATAAGCAACTTTTGAAAACATTATATATTAAATGTTAATTCTTTTAATGTAATTGTTTTTAAATTTTATATTAGTTTATTTGTTATGAACACTTCATTTCCACTCTCTTCATTTATTCATTAGTACAGTTTATTCGTTAATGTTATCATGGTAGAACACAATTAAAATAATAATAGATAAATTTAATAGATATTTTTTTTTAATATCTTAATTTAGTAATACATATATAAGAAATTAATAATAATAAAAAGTTAAGTTTTTGCAAACTTTTTTTAATTAATTATTATAATAAATATATTTTAATACGAGATAAACTATATATTATACGTATATGAACTGTTGTTACTTAAAACTGTTTATATTTTTAGAGTTATTAATTTTTTAGTATTATGAGATTATTTATACAATTACTATTAATGCGTTATATAAATTATTACATAAAATATTTTTCATCGACAAATTACTTTACGAAATAATTTGTATTTTTAATTTAAAGTTAAAAGTTTCATTTATACATTTTTGGATAAATTTTATTGAGCTTTAAAATACAATTAGTTAACGATAAAATATTTAAAGAAGTATTCTAACAAAGAAATCGACTAAAATTTTAATTGAAGGCTACAATTATTTTTATTTAATTAATTTGATTTTATTCAAAATTTTGAAGCTTGAAATTTAAATAAATACAGACTGTAAGTAATTATATATATATTTAATTCTAAATATATTTTTTATATTTTTTTAATATAAAAAATTATATTATTATACAAAAATTTTATTTATAGTTGATACAAATTTTATTAAATAATAATTATATAGTTTTATGAAAAAAAAAATATATCTATATATATATATAAAATTAAAAAATTTTTATTTTTGCTTTAGAACTCAGTAAACTGTGATCAAAATGCAAACAAATATTTATATTTGACAAAACTTATATGATATAGTTTTTGAAATTATATTTTTATACCAAAAAAGGATTGTTTGTTTAAAAATATTATTCTTTCGTAATGAAATTAGTTACCAAAAACTAAAACCACAAATAATTAGTTAATGATCTTTCCAATATTTTTGATTTTTCAATATATTTTAATATATTAGTATGTTACGAAATATCATACTTGTTCTGTAAATAGAAATTGTGAAAACAAGTTAATTAAAGTCAATTTACAAAAGGAACTCAGTTATTGTTCAATTAAAATGTTCGAAAAAAAGAAAAGTAGAGTATTAAGATAAAGAAGACATTGTCAAAGTAAATTAATTTCCCACAATCGTTATCTTTGCATCTTTAAAAGTTGATCAATTTCATATCCAACCGCTTTATTTCCTCATGTATGTTTAGCTAGATATGCAGGCAGTATATATATATATATATACCCTTTATATATAGAGCTACATATACTTATATTCTTGACAGGTTTTTTCTCACGATTGTATTGAAAACAAAAAAAATCCCCAATTTTTATTATGACTAATTTTTTATTATATCTCACACGTAAGATTGCCTAATGTAAAATGATTTTTAAAATATTTTCTTGATCGCGTTAAACTGAAAGCTAATGTTTTCTACTCAAAAGCTTGGACGAGGTCATGACGGGATGTTTTTCTATGAGAATTGTTAAGCGATTGCTCACGTAGATCGCAATAGTAAGTAAGTAAACAAAAGCATGAAAAAGAATCAAGGATCTCGCAGTTATTTAGTTACTGCCTATATTTTTCAACCATTATTAACTTTTTATAACTCAACGAACTTAATATACTTTTACTCTTTTATGTAAGTTTCCTACCAAGTTAAATTTTCTTTTATGATTTTTCTTAGCACAGAATAGTACTGACAAATAATACTTTAACTTTTTTATTTATTAACTTTTTTGTATTGATTAAAATGTCAATAAATATTATTCAATACTAAGGAAATGAATTATTATAAATTTATTATGTATTATTAATATATATTTATATTATTACTCCATAATTCAAACGATTTATGACACATATATGTATTAATGAGAAAATTTTTCTTCGAAAGATTTAAAAATTAATTTATATTAAATTGTTGTGGGAGGGTAAAGTCCATCGGAGAGAAGCCAATGCGCCAAGCGGTGGGCCGACACGCCATCGCGCAATAGTGAAGTGCAATAGTAACGTCGTGGGTGGTACTACGCTGCCGCATGATGTTGCGACACCATAGGAAGGTGACGCGTCACAATAGCATAGCAGCTCGGCGCTACGAGTACCGTTACGCGTCGCTGCAGTATGGTTACACGCCGATGCACTCGGTGCATCAGTACTATCCTGATCACGCACTAGAAAATATGTATAGTCGTGCAGTATACGTTATCACATATTTGTGTTTTACATTGCTTAATAAAGTATATTATTAAATATATGCAAGTGTTTGTTAACCCTATTAATTACAACAGATTTTAATTCGGAATTAGCAATTTATTTATTAATATATAAATGTTACTTTTAAATTTAAAACAGAAAGACTTTTTAAATAATAAATGCATGCAAATGAATCGAATATATTTAACTTCAAAAACTTGAAAAATATTTCCAATAAAATACAGTATTTGCGATCATTATAAATTTTTCAATGCTCTTCTTATTTTAAAATTCTTTCTTCTTTTTAATTAGTCAAGTCTGAATCTTTCTTGACTGCGTGCCTGTAAGAAGTGTTAGAAGAGTTTTTTTCACATTTTCTTTTATATATTTGATTAAATAATGAAAGTTAAAAAATTGTACCATTTAATTGATTAAGGATTATAAATGGACGACCACTGCTAAAATTTATTGGTTAATATATTTACTTATTAATATGAACTAAGCATATTTAAATATTATTTTTTCATTAGAAACAAAAAATCTATTTCAAAGAGAAGTACAATTGCATGGTTTGCCGTGGAAAATTTGTTTTTTCATTATCAGATTTAAAAGAATTTTTGTATCGGTAAAGATATGGATGATGGATTACGTCTTAGTTATGTATTTTTGATAATTATTTGTTAATAAATCTTCACGTGTCAGTAATTTGATAAGTTACAAATGCAACAGCAAAGAATGAATCAGTCTAAACAAGAGTAATAGATCCGTCCATTTATTGTAGTTTATAATTTTATCAAGAGATTACATGTAAAGCACAGTAGCATATTCTAAATATAAATTTTTCGCTCAGTTTTTTAATGCAATCATAACGTACATAACGTTTAATACATGCTTTTGGAAGATTTTTATAAAGGAATATTCCGAATCTGATTTATTTCTATTGTCCTTAGTTCAATAGTGCGTCGCTGTAATTTTTATAATACATTTTTTATATACGAGAACTAGCTTTATTACGAATTTTATTTCCTCAATGCACGTTTTCTATTTTTATTTTCAATTTTTTTATAAATATTTTGTATAATCACATTCTTAATTTTAAAGGCCAGGAATAAATTGTTATGTAAAGGATTTCACAGTTAATGCAGAATTATTATCTGTGCCGTTTTTGTAATATTTAAGTTGGTCAAGATACTTGAATTTTATCAGTAACATTTATATAATTTAAGTATATTACTGGTTATATATATTATATATATATTAATTAATATTTGCGACTATTTAAAAAAGGAATTAATGAATTACAAATAAAAAAAACAATTTTTAAATTGCTCCGTACGAGTGTTACAATAAAAATAGTAAACAATATTTGTCAATTATTCATAAAAAACTAGTTAAAATAAACGCATGAATTACAAAAAATCAAAAAGCATAACTACATAACGATAAAAACATAATATTTTGTTTTTTACCGATTTGAATAAGTAATTAAAAAAAAAAAAAAACAAGAATCTATCACCTATTAGTTATCAAGAAAATGTTCACGAGGAATTATCAGAAACCATATTTTCTAAAAATCTTAGAACATCAACCAAAATAACATTACGATTCAACTTTTAAGGGTAAACAAACGCGAATCAATTCAACATATTTCTATTTTTTGTATTCATTAAAATTGTATCCTCGTTCATTTCAACAATATTTAAAAAGGTTTAAAGCAAAACAAAAATGAATTCCTGGAGTTCAGGAATTAAATTCAAGTTTAGTTATATTATATATAATTTACAAATAATTTACAAATTAATTTGTTACACCACAATTTTAAAACAAAACTTGAATTTCTGATTGCCTACGATTGGCATGCAAATTTTTTTACCAAAAATAGAAAAAAGTCCAAAAAAGAAGAACGATAATGGAATTATAATGATCAATTTTGAAATTGAATAAATTTGATTATTTTAAAATAATATAAGAATTTACCTAATAACTTGTTAATAATATTGTTTTTGGAATCTTATTATGTAACGATTTTACATAACCACAAATAAATATTTTAAAGCAGATTTTCCTGAATTTGGTGGTTCTTATAAGGCATGGTCAAAACTTTCTGGTGCATTTTAATTTAGTGTTCTGTTAATTTAACTGAGATTTTAATCTATTGATAAAGTCAAGAGTTATTGCAAACGATTGATGCCAAATATGCAGTAGACAAATTGCATAATAACGTTTTTGTAATTGCCATACGTGGTTAAATTATAAGATTAACTTAAAAAAATAGATAGCTTTTCTGAAAGAATTGCTAGAGTTTTTTTTTACAAATGACAACAAATTCTAGGAAATGGAAAATGGACCAGATATCCTTAAATTTAATGATAACAATAATTTCAATCATACAAAGTGTCACGCAAGAAAAACAATTATAATAAAACTTATTATGGATCCGGTAATTATACCCAGTATAATTTTAATAATATAAAATCCCGCATTGATATATTATACAAATTAATTAAATTTATAAAAGTGAAAATTTATTCAAATGTAAGATGTGTAGTACAAACATTATATCTTGCTGCATAGAGCAGATTTAAGTTTAAAGCAAGTTTATGCCGCAGAGGTACATTTGTAAATTATGAAGCTATAGATTATATATTCGAGTAGAAACTGGATAAATAAATGTCTTATTTATTCCATTATTAAATAATGAAAGAAATAAGATTAACAGTTAATTGCGTGTAATATTTGGTGCTTCAGCGGCAACTTCGAGTGATTTATGTTTAAAAATATTTTATAAAAATGGTGTAATATGTAAAAGATGATTTAATAAAAATTTTATTAAGATTTAAGTTTATTTTTTATTATACATTCATTTTAACGGTATTAAATCTCAGTTTTAAAATGTTAATAAAATAATAATTTAAATTTTCAGAGTCCAGAATTTTCATTAATTTTATTTTGATATAAATATTTTCCAAGGATAATCGGACTTATATTTCATGATGCTAGTTGAAAACGTAATTTCTATATAATTTAAATATCTAGTATTTAAATGCATTCCTATGTATCGCTATCAACTTTACTCTTACTTGATTATATCGGGGAGACGTTTTTTATTGTTATTATATTTTATTATCATTTTTTCGTTTTATTTAAAAATTTTTATTTTTTATTGTACTTAAGAAAAGAAAAACTCCATTTAAATTTTGATTTTCCTTTAAAAATTTTTAGAAGATATTTTACTTAGCTTTATGTCTGCACTGATCTTTGGTTGAACCAGGTTGAATTTATTGGATGTGGTAGGTTTATGCTCTTGCTATCCTAGGAGATTTCTGAATTCGAGAATTCTAGTGTAGAAATTTTTAGAAGTCTATTTATATATATATATGTGTATATATATATATATTTCGATGTATTATTATTTTACTGACTTCTAAAAATTTCGATATATATATACACTCAACGAAGATTATACGAATAATTTATCAAGAGTGGCTTAGATTCATTTCAAAGTAAATATTTTACTCGGACAACTCATTAAATTACAAATTAGACTGGATAATCTATACGTTAATTAAAGAGAGGGGAAAAGAGCCTAAAAATTCAGACAAGGTTTAAAATGGGAAACAAAGTAAGAGGGAAAAGCCATTGTTTATAGATGAGGAGGATGCAGATCAGGTAATGGCGCACTAGAGAGAACAACGTATGTCTTATAGGAATGCAAAATTACATATTACAGGATAATGGTCCTCCAGAGACAATAAAGCCCATCTAAAAGTTGATCAAGGTTTCGCACTGAATTACAAAAGACTAAAAGAATACGTAAAATAAATATAGAGAGATTATAAGCAAGTTTTATAAAAATTTTTGGAGTTTTATAAAGATTTTTGGAGAAAGAAGGAGAAACAAGAACGAAAGATATTCAGGGAGTTGGAAAAGAAAATCGAAGTAGGTAAACAGTACGTAATAAAACATAAGAAGTGTAAGTGGCAGGTGCAAAAATATTTAGTAGGCCAATAAATGGAGCACCTATGTCATTAAGACTGTCTAACTACAAATCTATGTATCTATCTATTTACGATGAACAAAGTATTTAAGGCAATACATTGATTCACAGATGAACTCAATGAATTTATTATTATGTGGACTTATGGCATTCGAGTTATGAATAATAAATTATAGATAAATAACTTATATAGCTTCTTAAAAATGAATCTAAGTGGATAAAAATAATTCCGAATAATATAAAATATTGGGCCGAAAAATGTCACATAATAATATTTTTTAATCATTTTTACAATTAAAACAAATAATAATAATAATAACAACAACGACAACAATAATAATAATAATAACAATATTATTAATAATAATTATTATTATTATTACAATAACAGTAATAATAATAACAATAACAATAATTTTTATAGAAAGATGGAAGCGTTTTATTGCCACTGTGAGGAATTCCTTTACTGACTGTGAACCCACATCTTCGGTGATGACCAAGAGATCGTGTTTTACAGTAATTTCTAAAATGTTTTGCAGCTATTAAAAAACCAACAAAACAACTCCTCTTCACCTCAGTCCACCCGGCACTAGCTCTTAGTAATACTTCAGTATGGAGCCAGTCCTTTGTCTCAAGGATACATACTGCTTTTGCTTTTTTCTTATTGGAGGTCAGCTTATCTTATTTGAAGTGTTACTTCGATATATTGGACTATTGAACTCCAATTCTTTTATTCTGCTTTCCCTATATAGGCTCTTTCATTCCTCCAGTTTTCTCACGTAAATATTGCGAGGAAAGTGTCATCTTTTAAAGATTTGAAATACTGCCACTATAGATCCGTCGTTTTCCCATTTTTTGCAGATATGTACAGAAGTATCCGAGACCGGTCAGGGTAAAAGTTCCGTGTCATCGCTATAGGGATATTAAACGTATAAGTGAGAAGTTTACCTTCTTCACTTCTCTCTGTTTCATTAATTTTTCCACAAGAGTACTGTTTGCTCACTGACCCTTTTTTATTTTGGTTTGACCGAGGTTTTCCAACTTTTGATGAAAAGGCTAGAATGTCGATGAGTATGACTCCCGCTATTTTTCACAACTTTCTTATTTTATCATAAGTTTCATTCAGTATTATTGTAAATAGTTATCATTAATAGTAATTCAAACAACATAAATGTGTAAGTTTCTATGTATATATTAAAACTTCTTCATACTAAAATTATTTTGTGCATAATCAAATATGCAATTTAAATAAAAAAAATACAATTTAGTGAGTTTAATGTATGTTCCTTTATTTCATATCACAAAATCTATAATATTTCAATTTTCCCATTGCCCAACTCATCTACAATCTAGGCATTAATAGTTGAATAAACATCCAACTAATATTATATCAAATACTTTTTTCCTTGCATATTCTTCTTACAGACATGAAGAGGAAGTCTGAAAAAGTCCTTTTTGTTAATTCATCACCCGATTGACTCTGAGAATATTCGTCTCCTCGCAGCCGATCTTCGACGTGGTGCAGATAATAATAATAATAATAATAAAATAATAATAATAATAATAATAAAATAATAATAATAATAACAATAACAACAACAATAATAATAATGATAATAATAATAATAATAATAATAATAATAATAACAATAAGAATAATAATAGAATTTCTATAAGAATGTTAAATAATTTTCAATGAACAAATCTAAGTAACCAGATTACCCGAGTACGACCAAGCTTCAAATGTAGCCAAATTTGTAAAAAGAGAGTTTAATTCGAAGGATGCAACAAAGATAATACTGTATGAAAATCGTTAATTGTTAAACATTTGAAAATTATTAAATTTTTTGGAAATTAAAATTGAAATTTAGGTCTAGATGATTGTTTCAAATAAACGTGTTTACGTTTTATTAGAAAGCATGAAAAGCTATAATTAAAAAATAATTATCCAATCGAGCTAATAATTAATGCATCATATTTACAAAATATTTGAGCGATTAAGCTACGTTAAATTAATTCATAAAACAGATTAGATTATTAACGAAAGCTAATATATAAAATTTATAATACATAAATGTGTAATATAACTGAGAATGATTCGAAGATATCAAATTATATCAGGAATAATTTGCTGTATTAAAGATTAGATTGTATTGAGAATGAATTATGCCAATCTCTTTTTTTATTAAAAAAACATATTATGACAAACATAATATGTAATAATCTAAATTATAAAATACGAAATCATAATAATTTATATTGAATTGCTTATGCGTTTATCAATTACAGGTGTTCACATATAAGTAGTTTAGAATTTGATTGTTTAATAGCTTTTAGTTTTTCAAGCCGTTTTAATAGCTTTAAAACATTTTTTGTATGAAGAAAATCTTTAAATATATATTCAGATAATGAGATTAATTTTGTAAGCGACAACAGAGATATTAACTGATTGCAATCATCTTTCACTAAAAGTAAACATAGAGAACGGATGAGAAATATCTTGGTAACAAAAATATTAACTTATGGATTTACCTATACCATATTCACAAATAAATATATGGATATTTGACATTATACGAGACAGAAATTGAGGATTCACGAGCAAAAAAAGTAGTTACACAATTTATTCTATTAATATGTGCCTTAATATGTGCATTATAATAATATCGAAAAAATAATTATTATCAGCTATTCATAAAAAAGCCCAATTAATATCTATGAGTGTATTGTGTTGTTTTGTGGTGTTAGTAAAAACCGAAAAAATTAATCATGTAACCATAAAATATATAACACTATTAATAAAAAATTATATTTTGAGTACATCTTCAAATTTTTCATTTAAGAACTTGAGACATTTTATTTATTGCAATATTAACAATAAATACATTACGAATCCTTAGCAGTAACAAATTTTATTAAGTGTTGATACGTTTTCAATTTTTATTACAAAATGTTATTATTAAATATATTGGAATAATTTAAGTATATATTAAGTTATATTTATTTATATGATTGTAAACGTCTAATGAAAGAGGCACAAATTCGGTAACGCACACTGCAATAAATTAGTGCCCAGTCGAATTATATACGCACGTCATGACGAGCAATTCAAGCTAAGAAAATATTTTGGTGTTCTGATTACTAACTTCTACAGGAAGTTAATCACTTTTGATCATATTTGTTCACTTGTTTCTAGGTTTGAAAATAATATAAAGAAATAAATGTCCATTTTTTAAATATAATTATTTTTTCGCCTTTTTTCGTTTGAACGGTTACATTAAAAAATATAATGTGTATTACATATAATTTGAAAATATTAATATACTAAAAAACTAAGAAAAAACTTTATTCATAGTTTTATTTTCTTAATTTTAAGAGAATTGAAATTAAATCAAAACACAAACAATATTTTTACTTTCTTTCAAATATTACCTTTTATTTTTCTATTCATACATCGTGTCCACATCTAAAATTTTCATCAATTATTTTATTTTACATATATTTTTATAATTGTAAAATATTAAACCAAAAAAATTTACTGTACATTACGATCAATAACAAAATTTCATGAATTAAAAATTCACGTTTGGAATAATCTCAGATGTAGAAAGATGAGTATAATACAGATGATATAAAATGATATAAAATGATATAGATGATATAAAATGTTATTCACTTTTCGAAATGAGTTTTGTTAAGACAAGAAAAGCGTTTTTCGTAGTTATAAATAAAAAACAAACAGAGAAAGAATGGAGAGAGACAAGCGCAAGAAAGTGTGAGAATATGGTAAAAAGAAGAAAGTAATTAACAAAGGAACCAAGAAAAAGCATCTTGAACCTACAAGAGTAAATGAGAGAAAGCAAAAGAAATGTAACAAGGGATAGATAGATAGATAGAGAGAGAAAAAGAGAGAGGGAAAGAGACCAGCGTAATATCAAGGGATTTTTCGATAAATCCTATTCTTCGTCTGACGGAAAAATAAGCTTATTCGTTTCTAGAAGATAGGAATAAATAAATGACGTGCAATAATACAATAGTTAAACTTTTTAAGAGATTCTATCCAGTATTTACTTTACGTGTGACTAAATTATAATTGCTGTTATTGCGACAGTGCCGTCTTGTTTCATTTTTTATTCACCTTTTCCCTATTTCATATTCACATTTGTTAATATATCAAAACAATTTAATTATATCTTATTTTCAATAAATCATGAAAAATGTTTTGTATCCTTTGAAATTTAGTGATGCATTGATAATAATAGATTAATTTATCTATCTATAATAATACTAATTATTATTACATTTTTAATATACTAAAACACCTAAATAAATGATTAAAAGAAAATAATTATAATATTTATATTTATTTTAATATTTATTAATTAAGCTACAAAAAAATATTTTACTTTAAGATAATTATAATTCAAACAAATACTAATTGAAAAATATTCCTTTTTAAAACATTTTATTAATTTTGCGTATTAGAAAAAAATTTAAATAATTATATATGAGTTTCAAATTATTTTAGTAATCAAATTCGATATTTAATCATTAATAATTGAGAGTTGAGAATTATTAAATAATTTAACAACATATAATTAATTTAGAAAAATATTTCAATTATTTAATGTACTGTCAAAATAGAATTCTACATTGTAGATTTATATATGCATAATTAAAAATAATATTAGTTCATATTAATAAAAAATAAGATTAAATGATGAATATTAAATTTAATAATCATAATATATAATATACTTTTAAATTAAATTATATGATAAACATTTGATAACTAGCATCAGATAAATTTATAAATAAGAGAAATCAATTTCAAGAATAATAGAAAACAATATATAAATAATTCTGTATGAATTAAAATGTTATTTATTAAAATTAGATTAGATTATCATATAATCAACATGTATAAGTGTCTGTTAACAATGAAAATAAATGTTTTAGTTTAATATTATCATTTATTGATTTCCATTTATAGATAAATTGTAGATTTAATTTATAGTTTTAGAAATTAGATGAACTACCAGAAATTTTTATTAGTAATATTAAAAATAGAAGTTTATCTTTTTAAATAAATATAATTAAACAAATCAATAATATTTTGTTAATTGTTCTCTATTATAAAGTTTAACAAAGGAAATAAATTGAGCAAAAATACGACTATTCACTACAAGAAAGATGACTAATTTTTGTTTTTTATAAAATAATAGGAAAATATTTTAGAATATATAGCTCACACAAAATACAAATACACTTAAACCCATTGACGGTTTTTCAATGGTTGTTTATTTATTCCTAATAAACAAACTTTTACCAATCATTTTTCTAGGGTAATATTAAAAAAGATATGACTAAATTATCAATAAGGTGATTTGATTATATGATAGCATTATGAACATAAAAAATTTGTAATATAATTGAAAAATATATATTGGTATATAAATAGTATTATAGAGATCTCATAGTTAACATTTTCAAACAAGTTTGAGAAAATTCGTGATATCATTGAAAGAAATTTTTTATAAAAAATTTAATGCATTAAAATGAATTAAGTAAAATACATAAAAATTAGAATTTTTTATTTAAGGATGAGAATAACATGGCATATCCAGCATAGAAATCACACTAGTAATTGTCGAAGTGCTGAGGCATGCAACGGCTTCAAGACGATGCGTACTAATATGACGAGCGTGCTTAAGCGGATATTGGGATAGAACAGTACGAAACATCCATGTTGTACATTGTTTGCGGCTTGGAATCAATAAAAGCATAGCTTTAGGCTACCCTGCAGGTCTCCATGACGACGCACCGAGAGAGTGGATGAGTGAGAAAGCGAAGAAACAAATGAGAGTGACTGAATAAGAGAACGAGTAAACGAATGAGAGTGCTATCTGCGTTCAAAAGTTCGGGCCCGCCTACCGGTAGCACTCGAGAATTCTAAGCCGTGGATCATCCTCTTACCCAAGTGAACTTTCAGTTTTATTTTATGTAGGCAAATTGCACGCCTCCTTTTTACTGTTCCCGTTTCCTTCTTATTCTTGTTCACGTTTTTGTTGTTTTCATTTTGTTCCTATTTTCGAATGCATTATCTTTCACATTTTCTTTTGCGTTTACTTTTGTATTTGTCTTTGCCATCGCTTTCGATTTTTTCCGTACTTAATCATTTATCAAACATTTATCGAAAGCTTATTATTTTCTTTCTATCTTCCTCATTTTCGTGTATTTTTTTATACTTGATTTTTATTACATTATTGCCGCGTTATCATTATGATTGAATGAATGATGATGAAAAGATATGAATATATCACTCATAATTAGTAATAAGTTATTTAGCATCAGACATTCCAAATTTATAAGTGTATAGAAATAATAAATTTTCCTTATGTTTAATCAAATATTAATTTAGAACTAAATTTAATTTAAAAATAAGCTCAACAACTCTATTGTTTATTTCGCCGGAAATTAAAAAGGTTTTTAACATCTAATTTTCTGACGAACTTTCATTTTAATTTATCATTTTAATTTATTGCTATAATTTCATATGAATTCAAAATATTCAATATATTATTATAAAAGATATATACAAGGATAGAATAAGGTATTTTGTTGTTACAGGGCACTAAATTAAATGAAAAACGTTCTATAACTCTTAGAATCCTAAATAAATAGCAAATTTAAAGTAAGTTTTTGTTATTTATTTGAGTTAAAAAACTATTATTAAAAAAAATTTTTAAACTATTAAATTAAATTGACAATATAATAATTTTTATTTGAAATAAATAAGTATTAAATTCTACTTAAAAATTTTAACCTGAAACATCGATTACTCAATGATACAGACTTGTTAAAAAAACATAAGTTTATTTAATTCTCATAATCTTGTTGTTTTTATGATTATTATTATTATTATATTATTATTTAATGTTATTTATTAATAATTTATACATTTCTATTTACAAATGTATACATTTATTTTAACGTAATAACATTTTACACTATTATCACATTAAATTATTCTATATAACCTGAAAAATATAATTTTAAAAATTCATTTCTATTATTTTTTCTTTATTACTAATTTGGGCTTGCTACGTTATATATTTTTTTATTTCCTGTATCTTTCTTTCTTTGATCCAATAAATTTTGTATAATATATTTAAATATTTATTATTTCCTTTCATTGTTTTCCTTCAATTTTTAGTACTTATCCTTGTATTAAGTATTATTCATCTAAGATATAATTAATTGTTTTATTATTTCTATTGCACAATCTACAATTTGTTCCTTTCTCAATTAACCAATGTTTATTCATTCCCGATTCTAAATTTTACTTATCACTCTCAACTTTTCGTCGGTATTGAAATTTTTTTCCTAAGATTTCTTATATATTTTGATGTTCAAGATTATTTAAAACAATATATTGCTTCTTATTTTCCTCGTTTTATTTTTCTCATGTAGAATTTCTTTCTGCAGAAGCAGTCTTACCACACAACTTTGTCAAAAATTTATCCTTTTTATTTCATGGTTTTCTCTGCCGATTTTGTTATTTTATGTTTTTGTTATTCTCTTTGATGCCTGTATCTCTATCCTGTTTCTCTTTGTTTTTAACATTAAAATGTAACGAGGATGCTGTTTATTTAAGTTAAGTATTTATTTTATACATTTTTTTAGTACCTTTTCGATTTGTTCTCAACTTTTTCATCTCTAAAGTTTAGCTGCGTATAATAATAAATTTTCTACTAACTCGTCGAATATTTTAATTTTCATTTTAATTTCTTCTTTAAACCATCTTTTGGCTCCATACTTTTCTTATCACTATGTTTATCATGTTTGTTTTACCTAAAATTTTTGTATGTTGTTATTTTGTATTATTTTTAAATTTGTACCCTAGATACGTTATTTAACGTATTATTTAATTTATTTAATTTAACAAATTATTTAATTTGTTGCTAATGTAACTTATTTTCATCTGAATTGGGACATTTTTCTTTCTCTTCGGTTTACTGAATTTTTTTATTCTTGTTTTTTTTTTATTTAAATCTAGACCTTTTCTTTGTAACTGGATTAAAAACGTCTTAACAATTCGCTTAATTTATCCTCACTTTTTGCTAACATTATCGTGTCATTTATGTATTTCAATGATTGTATTCTTTTTTCCCGTACTATATTATATATTCTTATTATATATATATATATATATATTCTTGAGCTTATGAATTTTTAAATTTCTTCTCCCAAATCTGTCGTTGCTATATTACATGATATTATATATATTATAATATATAACATATAATGGGGTTCATTGAAACGATCTCATTGAATGACTCTTTCTGTCGTTTTCATTTTTTCCAATTATCCAATTGTCTATTTTGACATTTACCTTGGATTCTTTATATATATTTTTCATGCACTTTCAAAATTCTATTTTTTTAATTTTTAACTTTATATCTACAAAATACGCAAATATTTCCCCATTTCTTCAAAAGTTTTCTTGATTTTAGGTTAAGTTAAGAATTTAATCAATAATTTACATTTCAAATGGTATATTCTTTGTAAATTATAATTTAGTTGTATAATACGGATTTGTAACTAGTTATTTTCAAATTATATTCTTATGATTTATGTTAATTTGAAAAAATTCCGTAAAATAATTATTTATAATTAGATAAATCTCAAAATAGACCGTATATTTTATTTATTTAAGCTCACATTATTTTTGTTTAGTTACCTAGTTCCTAAAATAGACCAATTTATCAATTTACTTTAATGGTTAAAAAAAGAACTGACTGATTTACAATTATAATTTTAATTAAAATGAATTTAGTATCTAAGACTGTATAAAAGTATTGTTTTATATTACATTATCATTCCTTTGTATTAAATATTAAATATTAAACTAGATTATTATATGTATTATATTAATATACGTACAAACATATAGATATAGATTATATATATATATATATTTTATAATACATTTTTGCAAAATATTTTTGTTCAAATTTGGTGATATTTTAAATATGACAAACAAACTTTTATACTTTAATTTATTAATGAAGACAAATGTCGTTTAATAAATAATACAAAATACAAAATAAAGTGTATATTACAATACGGTGTTGAAATTAATATTTTAAAATAAATACATTACATATTATTTAATTAAAAAAAAAATTTTGGAACCAAAACTTTCTAAATCAGCTTTCAAACTATAGGGATATAAAATTATTTGGCTTTGTATTAAAATACATATTTGAGAAACTTGCAACATGACTAATTAAAGTTTAAACGATGAAATATTGAATTTTATTACTAAATTCAAATATATACATTCATAGTGAAAGAATATGTAAATTTAATCTAATTAATAATTGTTAGAATGTCACCGTAATCATTTTATAAATGTAAATACGTTATTAGTTATGAAGTATAAATATTTGTAACGATTCTTTAAAGTATATTTAATGAAATTTGAATAATAATTATAATTAAATATATTTATCAAAACATCTACTTGAATATTAAAAGAGTTTTTTTTATTGTATTTATTACCTTCTGAAATTTTACAGTTTAAAATTTTTTTATAAAGAATGTTATTAAAAGAAAAAATAATGTTGTATGATTGTATGTAATTAATTCGAGTCAATTTTATAGACATGCAGCTTTTAAGATTTAATTTAATATTTCATATAAACGATGAAATATTGATCATATAATAATTATATACTCTATGTATATAAAGATACAAATTTTATTAAAAACGTAATTTACTTGTTTATACAATCTTAATGAAAATTATTTAGTAGTTAATAAAGTAACTAAAAATATAAATTAATATATATTACTTATAAATAAATTTGTTTTTATACGTTTTAAATATTGTTTTTGAAATTTTTTTAATATCTAACATAGTAGTTAAATAATAAATTATGATTTCAACAATTTTTTACTTTTTTTATATTGTTAAATAATATTTTTTATTTTACTAGAGTTTTGAATTCAAATAACTTAAAATATCAATAATAATAATAATTATTAAAATATTATGAAATTTTTTCATGAATGTTTTTAGTTCTGAAAACATTATTGTTATTAATTCTATTTAATGCATATATATGTTTATTCCATAAAAGTAAATATTATTAATTTTTACTGCTTGTATTAACAATTATAATTTTAACTGCGATAAATTTGATTTTATCAAAATGTATTAATCTAAATCTATATAAAACTTTTAATTTGTATATTAATAAATATTTTTAATTGTGATATAAATAATTTATTTAGAAAAGTTTTTAAAAAAGCTAAGGACAATGTAAGATGACAAAAAATAGATGTTTTTAATGTGCTATGCCTGAAATGTTGTTAATTTTTTCTCATAGTGAATCTTTTTTCTCGTCGATATTTTATAATTCTTTTAACCAGCATGGGATTTTTATCTCTTATAAATTGTTTATCAAATAAATATAGTTTTCCGTAATATATTAATATAGTTCATTTTTTATGAAACCTAATATGATGATAAGATCTGTCTTAATATAAAGTAGAATTCTGGCAGATTTTATAAAATATATATTATATACGTGTTATTGAATTGTAAACAATTGAAAAAATTACTTTATTTTTTAAATGAATTTATCTTCTGTTAGAAAGATTAATTAGAGTAATTTTAAATGAATATATTAAAAAAAAACATTGTTTTTTATTTAACTCATGTTTTCATATTTATAACATAAGAGAGTATAAATATATTTAAAATTATATCTAGATTAACAGAAAATTGTAAAATTAAATAATTTACATTAATTAGCGAAAAATAGAATTTTTCTTAGTACATAGTTTTTACGAATATGTATCTTAAATCAGTACAAGCAAAGAAATTAATGTTTTAAACCTTGTCTTTTTATAAGATTAAAGCATTTAATATTAATGAAAAATAAGTTGAATTAAAATTAGGTATTTTATCAAAAAAGATACGAGAAAATGACTATACCAAACAAATAATAATATTTGGTACACAACTAACATTAGGAAAGGTTTATGCTCATTAGATCGGTCTTTCGTACTTAATTTTAGTTTGTATTTTGTGAGAAAAAACAAGGTTAGGGAACAAAAGAAAAAATAGTTAGAGAAAAATACAGATATATGAGTAAAGAAAATGAGAAATAGAAAGATAGAGTGTTAGATGTGTGGGATATTCACGCGAAGAAGATTGTGGATATTTCTCCCATCGTTTTTCTTTCAAGTTTTTGTTTATTCTCAATGTGCATTTTCTCGCTCAATGCTCACGTGAAATTCCCTGTTTGAATACTCTAACTGCAAAGGTCGACATATCCACCTGCTTCTACGAATTCCCTTCACCAACCCCCTTTCAGTACTTTCCCCCTGATTTCTGTCTTCCGTATAACCCATGTTCTGTAGCTCTCGCAGCTCTGGTAATCGCATTTGATGTTGCTACGTTTTTGTTTCATACTAGTACGTGATGCTTTCATTCGTATTGTCATGAAAGCTTTGCTACTCTCTCCTGTTTTGAACAAACGCATCAAATGTTTCAAGCCAAAGTGCAACACAGTGAAAGAAAAAGCGATAAAGTAGAGAAATATGAAAGAAAAATTGGGAATTTATGAAAAAAGACCGAGTCAATAAAAGAGAAAAAGAGGGAGAAAGATAGCATGTGTGTATGTAAGATAAAAACAAAAGGATGGAAGGAAAATAGAGAGGAAGTGTATTCTGAATTTCATAGAAAATAGGAGAAGAAAAATAAATACATAATAAAAAAAGAGAAAAAAGGAAGAGAACACAAGAAAAACTTGGAACTAAACTAAAAATCTAGAATTAGAGAAAAAATAAAAATACAGAAAAATGTTATGAATGACAAAAAATTTAACAACAAAATATTTTTTATAACAGAGCTAAATATTTATGTGTCAACGCACATACATAACTTTCATTCTTTTAAGTTGCAAGGAACCAGTCAGTTTTTAAAAATAATTAAAAAGAAAAAAGAATTAATTTTTCAAATAGTTGAAAAAAATGAATTTTATACACGTTAGTGCTGAAATATGTTAAAATGTTACCTATTTACTATGAATAAATTTAGTTAGACCAAATCGTTTCAGTTATAAGATTTTCAATTTTATTTTAACTTATTTTTATAAGAATTTGATTGTGATATATATTATGATAGGCAATCCAAATAAATTCTTTTAAAGCAATGACTTCAATTGAAATTATAATTTATAAAATATTATTACAAAGACATTTTTTATATTAAATATTGCTATATGCTATAAATTTTCATTGTTAAATATTTCAGAATGTTGGAACTAACTAATTTTGAACTATTTGAAAATATTACCATTAAAAATGAGATTACTCTATATTTTTTAGTCACACATTTCATTATTTTAATTAAAATTATATTTTTATTAATTTTTATCATTTAAAATAAAAAAATAATAAAGGGCTTAAAATATTTTTGTGTTAATTCTAAATATTGTGCAGAATGATTGACAAGGAAATGATGTAGAAGTAGTTATCAGGATAAGCAGGATAAATTTAAAATGTGGATGAAAACAGTTAATTTGAAAAATAATATAAATACAATATAAATAATACGAATAATATAAATTAATATATATTACTTATAAATGCGTTTTTTTTAATAACGTTTTAATATTAAAGTTACAAATGTTGAAACCAACATTTACTGTTATATATTATCTATTATTGATTTATTTACTCATTTATTTTAATGAATGTGTACATTGTAATTTATAGTTTGTTTAGGTTGTTTATAATTATGTTATATTTTAAAATATAGTCACATTACTTTCTTTCCATAACAATTTCATACATTTGCTTTTTATAATTTTTTAAATTTTTTACTTTTAATATTGCTTTACCGTTATTTTTCTTTTCTGAGTCTTTCTTCTAGTACTACAAGGAATATTAAACAATATATTTGAATCTCTTTTTGCCTTTATTAATTTTCTTTTTAGTATTTACATCCTTATATTACAATTTTGTAATATGTGTTTATTGTTTTTCTGTCATTATTACAAAATCTATATTTGTTCTACATTTCCATCTACTATTATTTAATTGTATAATAAATATACTGATATTTTCATATTTGAATAAAGAACACACACACACACATCATATATCTATATATATCATATCTAGTTATTAGAAATATTTTTTTATCTAATATTTAAAATGAAGTTGAATCATGCACATATGTGAAGACGCATTAATAAAGTGAAAAAGCAACCACAAAAATATTCAGAAATGTGCATAGAAAATGATTTTTTTTAATTTCAAAAACATTATTAGTATTAAAAATATCTGAATCCTCAATTGACGAGATAAACTTTATTTTCTTTTGATGTATTTGCCTCGCAACATCGCGTCTTTCTAAAGTCGTCTTGCTTTTAGTCTTTCGTTGTAAACTCCGTGCTTAGCTTCACGTTTCCAAAAGCCCATGGGTGCTTTAATTTTTATACCATTTTATTTTTATAACATCACAAAAGGTATTACAGATTCAAGGTTTAATAGTTTGAACTTGTTTAAATTTAAATAATAATTTTTGTTTCTAACAATTTCTGCTATATTTTAAAAATTCTATTATAATTAATAAAAATTTTATAATAAATACACTATCTTAACATATTTAAATTTTTATAATAAAATCAATCGTTTCTTATATATTATATTACATTAGATTCTTACAAATTATACTACATTAGATTCTTCTAACTTATATTTAATCATTATATTAATTAATTACTATGGAAAATATTTTATGAAACTTTTTTTATATAAATTTTTTTTATTAAAACAATAAAATCCTCTATTTTATACATATGTATTATAAAATTTTTATAAAATTTTTTTATGCAGTTTCGAATATCTTATAAGAAAATATACTTTTCTTAAACTTTCAAAACCATTTAAAATTTTTAAAAGTTAATTCTTAATCTAAAATAAAAAAAATTGTTATTCTATGCTAAGACAGAAAAAACATAATATTATTTTAAAATATTATAATTTGAGAATATGTTAAACATTTTACTAAAAAAATATATTTATAAAGTGAAAATTAACGCGAAACATATTATAATTTACAAAAAAATCGTATTCTTATCAGAAGATTTTGATTTTAAATTTTTACCCATATTCAAGATAATTTAGAAATATTTTTTACAATTATATTGAAATCGATTAACTAAAACCAGTAGTAAAGGTTTTTACAACTGATTTTTATTTAGAAATAAGAATTAATAATATAAATTTAAAATTATAAATTATTGTCAAAAATAAATTTTTTAACATACTAATCTTAAAGTTTAAAATTTTTAACATTAGTCTGCAATATTAGAACTGTAAAACTCTACTTTTAATTTGTTATTTACGAATATAATTTGATGTTTTATTCGTCTTTTTTACATTTATCATTTACCCGAAGTCTAAAAAAGTAATTTCCATTAAGCTTTGCACCATTGAAAGCTATAACTTTTCTCTACATTTTAGTTAACAGTAACTTTGTAAGTTAATCCAATTTTTTAACCATTTTTTGACATATTTAATGTATATGAACCTGTATTTAAAAAGAGTTACCTATATGAATCAAAACTAATGCTTTTTGTATGTGGCAAATTTTTTAAAGTTGAGTGAGATTTCCTATTTTACTCTTCCCAGATAAGTTTGAGACATGACGTCTCGTGTTTTCACATGTTAGAATCAATTGATCATGTTTATTTTTTTGTATTTATTTCCATATATTTTCTTAAGTGATTCATTTAAATATATTATTTGCCGTTGAAAAATTAAGTAAAGAGAAATAATGCATAGTAAATATAGAGAAAATTAAAACGTCTTTTAGTTGGAAAAACGAACAGAAGAAGTGAAAAAGTAGACAAAGGAAGTGGTGGGATAAAAAAGTATGCAAAGTTTTTAAATAAATTTAATTTGCTGAGTATAAGAAGAATAAGAAAAACAAAAATAGAATTTCGGTGGTAAAAGTGACAAAGCAGATGATTTAATTTCACAATAAAGGTTATGGTTAGGGTTTATAAGATAAAGGAATAATAATATAAACTACTTTTCCGGAGAGATAGAAAAATAGATGAGAGAATAACAAAGCTAGAAGAAAAACATAAAATGTTAAGTAAAAATGAAAAGAAAGTAGAATAAGAAAGAAATGGAGTGGATGCAGGGCAGGATGAAGAAGGTCAGAAACAAATGTATGAAGAATGGGTGAGAAAATGAGAAGAAAAAGAAATAAATCCAGATTTATAATACAGAAAAGAAAAAGAAAAAACATAGCTAAAAATATTATAATATAAGGATTAAGTGATAAACAGAATTTACGAATTTAGGAAGAAAAACTATTTAGAAAAAATTTGAATTTGAATGTTTAAATAAAGGAGGATAAGAGAATGGTCGAAATATAAATAAAAAGAAAATAATAGAAAGAAAAAATAAACAAAAATAAAATATATTAAAAAGAAAGAGTGTATTACGAGAAAATAGAACATACAGAGAAAGGCAAAAATATGAAAATTTTTGAAAAGATGCATTTAAAAAATAATAACAATTGAAACAAAATAACGAGGAAGCAAGAGTAAAATATGAATAATACAATAATAGGAGAAAAAAATAGAGTTGATTTAGAGCAAAAAAATACAGGTGATTTTTCAGAAAAAAGAAGAGAGTTAATAAAGAAAATAAAAGTAAAAAAGAAAAAATATTAATAAATAAGAAAAAAGGTGTATGAAAATTAGTTTCTAGAATGAACGCAGGCTTTTTATATAAGCATAAAGTGTTAGAATTATATAGACAGTGAAAACCGAAATAAGAAAGATATTAGGAATGTATATTAAACGATGAAAAAATATGAAGATACCTTTAAAGAAATATTTGGAAAGAAAGAAGGAAAAAAATAAATAAATAAATTTGGAGGCTAATTTACAAAGAAAGAATAAACAAAGAAGACTTGACAGAAATATATTCAATGAAAATTGGTGAACTCAACTGAGATATACACGAAGAGAAAAAGGGATAATAAGGATGTAGAAATCTAGATGAAAGATGTATCTCAAGAATTCAAACAAAAATGAAGTGATAGAGAAGAGTAAAAAAAAGTGATACAGCAAATAGTAAATAATATGTAATAAAAAAAAACCGAAGAGAAGATACAGTCACAACCAAAATATGGAAGTATGAAAGAAAAGCATCGATTAAAGTTATGTTCAAAATCATTAACAGACTAATAAGGGGAAAAAGATTTCTGAGAAATAAAAAAGTGGTACATAGTTATGATTTCTAAAAAAGAAATCAGAAAAAGAAAGTAATAACAAAGGGAATACAATTATGAACTCTGGATACAAGATTTACAGAGAAATTAAAAAAAAGGATTAAAAGAACAGATGGAGAATAATAATAAATTTAGCGATGCGTAGTTGGGATTGAGAAGTGTTAGTATCACTGTAAATACAGAATATGCATTAAAATAACAGTTAATGATAAAGACAGGGAATTTGATATTTTATTATATTAGCAAAATGTAAAGAGAAATTCATATAAATGCTTAGAATATTTAGATACTATTTAAAAGATGACTGGTCTAAAACCAACTATAAAAAAACTAAAATAATCATCCAAATTAAAAAAAATTAAAATAAAAAAAAGTTAACGAATTAATGTACGAAAGAATTTTTTAAACGCAATTAAACTATTGAAGGTAATCTGAAAAAAGGACGAAAGTAGCATAGTATATAGAATAGAGTGTTTCTTATTTTATAATTAATAATAAAATAAAATTTAAATTCTATTGAGATATTCACTTAAGAGAAAATTATGTGCTTACACAGCAAGAAAACTACAGAAATCGCATTATATAAACATTAGAAACAGATTAAATTTTCTGTACATTATAAATATAAACATTCTAAAAGTAAAAATAAGAGAGTAGTTCCAAAAAGTAGAGAATAGGTATTAAAGTATCTTTACACAAAAGAAGTTTAGACGAGAAAAAGGAACAATAGATGCAATATATGTTTTTAAAGTTGCAATACAGTAGTAAATAGAAAAGAACAAAAAAAATGTTTAATACAAGTACTCAAATTATACAGTGTTAAATATATATATACATACATACATACATACATACAAACACACACTTAAAATTATTTATTAAAATTTAAAAAAGAACTAAAAATCATTAGAATAATATAAGTATTTATTGGGGTAGATGGACATAGTTGGATAAATAAATGAGAATATAATTAAGAAACAATAAAATGCATAAAAAAGAAAATATAAAATAGTATATCAATGCAAAGTATCTGCAAGACTATTTCACTTATAGACAGTTTCATAACTTTAAATTCGTAGAGAATCCTACATCAAATAGTTATATATCGTCTGCTTATCCACTTTTTATAGGATTCTCGAGGATAACTTTAACATGATGCATATATACAACAAAATTCATTAATACTCATGTCTTTTTGATAATTTCCGAGATAGTACTATGATATTTTAGGCATATTATCATCTGTCTATAATTTAAAGGCATCTAAAGAAACAGTCGATTTCATGAGAAATACATTGTGAATAAAACTCAGAACTGTTCAAAATCCATCTTTCTTCTATGTTATTCCAATACTACTACATTTTATGTTGCCTTTTGTTAGCTTTGTCAGTGATTTTTTTCAATAATTATTGCAAAATTCTTGAAATAATTTTGGTACCAAAAAGCCATTGTCTGGAATCAGTTTAGTTGCTTTAAGTTAGTACTTAATAGTTTAAGATAATTTTATCTGAATCTAAATGGAAACTATTAATGTTTATAAGAATTCTCTGAAATTTCATTTATGTACAAAAGAAATCACTTTTTTAATGGTTAATGAAAGCAAAATGAATAAATTGTGATCGATGATTTGTAATAAAATATGCTTTCAAAATATATGTAACTGATGCTATATTGTTGAAATATACCAATCCTACTACTTCCATTTTATAACCAATGCTGATTGTTTAACTGTTAGGAAGATTATTTAAATTACCGTAATGTTTTAGGATACTCAGACAATTGTTAAATATTTTTTATTAACGAGACAAATTAAAACTCTATACAAGGTCTTTATTTCTATCACTGTCGTAAATTTGTTACATTATACCATGAATTATTTTATAAATTCTTGATTTCTAGAAATTAGTAAGATTTTCTGAACTTGTTTTGCTTCTTGATTATTGAAACTTTTCTTAGAAGTTTTTTCAATAACTATTATTGAACTATTTAACTGCTTTTTTTAGAATTTATACAAATATCAGTCTTTTTTTCTAATTAACTAGAATAATATTTATATGTTTGAGAGTCTTAGAGAGTTTACAAGATTTTTATTGCAGTATCAAATTTTATTATTTTTTTATATTTTATTATTATTTATGTAGGTATTTTATTATTATTTTTTATTATTTATGGCACGGTAACATGTACGTATAATTGCTTTGCACTAATAGAAAATTTTCCTCTTTTCACGTTTGTTCAACCAGCCACTCTATACTAGTCATCTATAGTAGTAGTATTAATATATATATATACTCTATATTAGTAATAGTAGTAGTAGTAGTGGTAGTAGTAGTAATAATAATAATAGTAGTAGTAGTTATAAAGTTACGATAGGTCCAGATAAAACCAACAATTTTTTTATTTAGGGTGAGTATACAAGTGGACAAATAAACCTATCTAAAACCCGAGGCAATCCAGACTCGAAGTGTAGTTAGATCAAAATCCTGGGTAGATATTCGTACATGTCTTGATTTAGACATAATGCAAGAAGAACGCAAATCCGAAGAGAATAAAAAAGAAAACTCTACGTACCATATTGGTGAGGCGTGGTTAAAGTCTGTCACACTGGTTGTGAATAGACTTTCTCTTTCGTGTTCCCTTGTGTTCAATCTTATTTATCTCCCCATGCAGAGTTACTGCGCTATATTCTCTCCTTGTTCTATCGACTCGACACAATGTACTTCCGAATTCCAAGTTTATTTGCACACTGTTTTCAATACCAATAATTGAACACGGTAAAAATATTACTTCAAATTCTCTCTATAATAGACATACACCTCTGCATGCTTTGATAATTTAAATTTTTTTAGCTGTTTCTATTTATTTTCCCCCTAAATTTACTAATGAATGATTAAACAATTTTATAAACTTTTTATACTTTCAACAAAAGGATACTTATGAATATTATATTACGATTAATAATTCTATCTTAAATTAATCAAATATGGTTTTACAAATTATAAGTACATTTTAAGTTACACAAAGTATTTACATTGTACATAAAATTGATAAAGTTCTAAACGAAATTTTCTTAGGCTTTTATTCATACATTTTTGAAAAATTAAGTATGTTAAATACGGTTACACTTATTAATACATAAATTTATTTTATAAATAAATCACACTACAGTAGTACCAAAATAATGTATTAGCAAAAATAGAAATTTAATTAATATACGCAAGACTTACACGATTCATTTATTAATTAAATTGTTATTTGTAGAAGATTAAAATTAAAAAAGATTAAATTATTTTTTATAATTATTTTTAAAGATTATATATATAAAATTTTTAATTCACCTAGTATAAAAGTATTATATAAAAATAATTTTTTTAAATTTACAATTCATTATTTTTATATATATTAAATTTTTTAATCCATCAGTTACTATTTGAACATTAACTATCCCTACAAATTTAATATATAAATTACGCATAACAATTGAAAATCAATTTATTTGATTAAAACAAAATTACTTTTGAAATAAGTTTAAGCTGCATGAGTTTTAATTATATAAAAAGTTTTTATTGTTTCTTATTTAGTATACAAGCGCACTTTGCTTTAAGTCATTCAAATAATTGCAAATGATCCATAGAAATCGTTTGCAATGAATCAGCTTATCATTTCATCATGTCAAATGTTATCATAATTATAAATCTACAGTTAGTGATTTAGTTCTATATTTTAGTGAGAATACAAATATTACTTTATTAAAAACCATTTTACAGAATTTGTGGTTGTAAGAAAAAAATTCGTTTTAGCGAAGACTCATCAAATTTTTTCAAAATAGAAAACAATTTTTAGCTCAATAGTATAAATTACTTTATTAAATTATATGTTAAATAATTTTTAAATAAATATTTGTTAAATTATATAATTATAAATATATGAGTTTATTACATAATTATGTTGTTTAAATAGAATTTATACATTATAAATTCTAAGTAAGTTAATATTGTAATTTTTAAATTTATAAAGAATTATAAAAATTTAATATTTGCAAAAATTAAAAGGATATGTATTTAAATATGTATTTTTCACTTTAAATGTTTATCTCTTTATATAAATATTTTTTAATGAACAAATTTAATAGTGTTATGCTTGGAATCTTTTCTTTAATTATTATTTATTTATTGTAATTGTTATTTAAATAAAATTTTGATAAAATATATTTTTATATAAATTTATTGGATACACATTATATATAAATATTATATTAAAGAAAACTATTTTAATATATGTAAAACTTAATCGAATGTTACTAAGCTTTTTTTTATTTCAAACTCAATATTTCAGTTTTTTTTTCGTATCAAATATGAGATTATCTGCAAACAATAGTCGAACACCTGTAATAAAAGAAGATTCGAATATGTATTCATAGTGTTATTACCGTAATAATTTCTTTATGTCGTTGAGTTTATTAATGCAATTTGATTGCAAAGAAGATGCCAACCTAACAATACTTGTACTTTTCTTAGTGAAAACTAGGACATGCCGTGTTGCAAATATACTTATGAAATAATTTATATACATATAAAACTTTATAAAAAGTTTTTAATTTTGTAAATAATCTTTAATAAATATCTATATGTAAATATTATTTTTTAAATTAAATATCGACCAAAAAATATTACGCTTTTTAAACATACAAAATTCATGTCTTGTTTCCTTAAAAAATGAAAAATTTATCAAATTTTTTTTAGCAAATTTTATTAAATTTTGGCTATAACTAATGATTTAATTAAAATAATTTTTATACGATACATTATAAAAAGATATTCTCCTTTAAATTGAATTTTACTTTCTGACGATAAAAATTTTTGTATAAGTTTGTTTATAAAGAGGATGTGAGAATCGTTACTTAATGCATTACTTATTGTTAATTTCTTTTTATTTAAAATTAGATTTATTATAATGTAAGAAATAATAATAAAAAATAATGAGAAATGGAGTCAAAATTCTGTTTTAAAATATTAATAAATTGAATTTATATTAAAAACTGATCGTAAATTTTACTTATTTTATAATCTATTCTACAGTTACTTGCTATCTTATATAAGAAAAATTTATTACAATTCAATTCTTATGTTCTAATAATAATATTATTATTGTTGTTATCGTTATTATTATTATTATTATTTTGTTTAATTTTAAAATATTATAAAATCATATAAGTAATAACTCCAAAAGAAGTTTAGCTTTTATTAACTATTCGATAAGAAATATATTGCAAAATTTTTTTCTTTCAAGAGAATCGTTTGAAAAAATTTTGTTTAGTACATGGAATATTTTTATCATTTATTATAAAAAATATTAAAAAATTCTATTGTTAAAATTATAATCTATGTATAGTTCTTTCAATAAAATATTATAAAATATTATATTTAAATAATTGAAGTTCAGAAATTCTTTTAATTCTTGTATTAAAAAATAAAAAGAAATGTTCTAAATAATCTATTGCTACTTTAGAGTACGTACCGACCCCAACAGACGTGTTTTGGTTTTGAATTGGCTAGCTTTTAATACGTAGCATCTGCTTTGTTCCAGTAAATAACTACTCTAGTATCCATCAGCACGTGTCTATGTAAGCAGTAGGCGTTCTGTTTTATAAAGAATGAATACCAAAATTTAATTGATGACTTATTGTAAATTTTATTAATCTTTTTTATTCTTGTGATTATAATTCAAACTAGTACGTAATTTTATTTGTCAAATATTTTAAAGTGTAGAGTATAAAATGCAAATATTTTTTAATCTTTAAAAATTGATCAATATGAAAACATTTGCAAATACTTTATAGTATATATATTATGATAAGAATTATTAGTTACAGAATTTATAGCAGATAATTTTCTTATACATATTTTTTGAAGTATTTATTTTAAATAATTTTATTTCATATTTATTTTAATTTTTAAAACAATTATTTATTTTAAATAAATATGTAAAATTGCGTATAATAATAATTTATTTATATTTAATTATTTCATGTATAATTACATTTAGGTAGCTGATACTAATCATTATTCTATATTTAGTAAAAAGGATTATTTTATTAATAAATAAATGTTACAAACAGTAAATAAAAACAAAAAAATTAATTTTAAACGTAAAGGAAAAAATTTTGATTTAGACCATACTACTTAATAAATAACACTCAGTATTTAATTAAATAAATATATTATTAGACTTCTCTAGATTCGCTTTAATAAATTATTCAATATATAAAATTGTGCATTAAATACTGATATTTAACTGTAAAAACTTATATATTCTGGCATTATAATTAATAATTGCAATATAACTACCAATATATAAATATATATTTTTTCTATATCTGAAATAAATAAATTTAACTTAAAATTCAAATATCAACATATTCTATGAAATATTTGTTTCTAAAATCTTGAGAGACCGGCCCTTGCAGATATTTGTTTTATAAACACAAAATTTTTTAAACAATAATTGCAATTGCAAATTAGTAAATGCAATAGTAAAGATTTAATATAATATTTAAAAAAATACATTTTATTAAAATGAAACTTAATCTATGACTTCTGTGTAGAAAAAATAAGATAATTTTTCAGTAATTTACTTGCAAAAGTTTATTTATATTTAATATAAATAAAATAATGTTAATGTAATATTATACTTAAGAAAGTTAATTTATTAAATTTGATAAATTTTACGCAATCTAATTACGATGATAACTACATTTTTATTTTTATTTTAAGATCAAATATTTAATTTCTTTTTAATATTTTGGTTAAACGAAAAAAATTGTGATTTTAATATTTAAATTTCAAGTATTAATAAAAAATTGTTTTATTATTGAAAGTATAATTTATATAAAATTTTCGTTATCGAAGACTAATATGAAGTAATATAAACTATAATACGAAGAAAAAATTTTAAATAATAAACGAGACCTTACTTTAAATTGCTATATTAACGTAAATAAATAAAATTAATTTTACTTGAATAGATATTAATTTGTTTTTAAAACAATGATAATATTAAAATATAAGCATATATAATATATAAATATAATTAATTCTATACAAATATTTATACAAAATAGTTTTTAAAACTTTGATTTTGAAACGCCATCTTTTCTATATCAGGACATCAAAACAAAACATCAACTTAATTTCTACTAAAATTATTTTAATAAACTTTTAAGAGTATATTTTTTTTACTACAATATCTTATCATTTTTAAAAGAAACATTTTTTAAGTAGATAATTTTTTAAGCAAATTTTAATAATAATAATTTTTTAACAAATTATGGTATTTAGATGAAATATAATTTTTTTTACAAATAAAGAATGCCATTAATCTGCTTATGTCTGTTTTTAATATTTTTGTCAAAATTAATTTGAAAACAAAATAAATATTTTTATGAATATAAATTATTAGATCGCGCAAAGTTATTATTAATTGCAAATTATTATTCATTTTCATAGCAAACATTATTTTCGAAAACGAACCAATGTAATGAAGTTTTTTTTTACAGAGTTATCAAATCTTGATAGAAATTTATTAAAACTATCTTTTCAAAAAATCTTTGTCACAATCCGACAGTCTTTATAAATACTATAATTGTAAATTAAGTATTATTTATTAGTAACTTCTTTATCAGATTTCTACCTGATATTCCTTTAGAATGAAATTAGAAACAATTAAATTTTAAAATTTATGGTTTGACAAATGCTTATAAAAATTGCATCGAATAACTAGAAAATTGATTTGAAGAATGATAAGAAATAGAGCAAAAGAACAGATTAAAACATTGTTAGACTAGAGCGGACTCAGTGCAAAATTGAACGAGCACTGCATGAGGGTATAGACCATGCTACTCGTATAGGTTACAATCAAATTCCAAAAAGGAAAGAGAATTAAAAAAGCTATCCACCGTGAGATAATAAAAAAAAGATGAAAACTTCATGTGAGGGGCGGCGGCGCCATGGAAAAGCTCTGGTAGGTTACTTTCCACAGGAATTTTCATTGGACGAGCGCCATGCTGATGGGCTGCCCAGATCGCAACATTCTATTGGTTGTCGCCCCAGCAACGCTTACCCTCTGTTGCCAATGGGCAGGCACTAAGCTGAACAGACTCGACGTGCGTCTCGCCGCAGCCCCCGGTCGTTCGGATAACTACATTTCGTGGACAGAATCCCACAAGAACTCGCGGCGTGTAGTACACGGCGTGCGCTCGCCTCCCTCTCTCATCCTCTCTCTCTCTCTCATTCTCTCTCATTCTCTCTCTCACTCTCTCTCTCTCTTTCTCTCTCTCTATAGGTGTTGCTCCCTCTCCGCGGTACCGATTGGTACGTCAAGGCCCCCGCGAAAATAGTTGTCCGGGTGACGGAAGCAGCACGCGCAGGTCCGTAGGCCCGCGTCAATTATCGTGAGTCGTTGATTGCATTCGGAAGCTTTTAGGGTCAAGGTCACGTACTTGTGCGGCTAGTATGGCCTGCAAGTTGCGTCGACTTTGAGCTCAGCGTACATACGGCTTCACCCTGGCTAACGACCTATCGGGCGGCGCGGGCCCGGTCGGCGGTGTCAGCGGCTCCGTCGGCGGGGGCAGCGGTGCTACTGGAGGTGCGACCAGTGGGACTGGAAACTCGGGCGGTGGATCCTCAGCATCTTCGCTCTCTACAGCCACGCTCAGCCTCGAGCACCAACAATTCAACATCTTTCCAGCTATTTTCAGTCGTCAATTGAACTTTTCGGCAGCTAATTGCGGACAAAACAAACTTATGGACGAGCTCAGGCCAAACCTAGGATTACTGGGAGTTAACCTTATGGATAACGAAGCTTTTCATCTGAATCACAACCATAACCCAGATAAACGTAAGTGCAGTAGCGCGAGTTCAAACGAACAAGATTTTGGAATATACGGAGTACATCAAACTCTGGAAGCCAGTCCCCCAACACCTGCTGCTACTCCTGGAAGAAACAGCGTGGGCGCTGCATCTGCTGTTGGTCAGTATCGTTCGCGATCTTCAAGACATTGTTTTTTCCCTCACTTGTGAAAAAATGCTGTTATCCAGTCAATATGTGACTGAAAAAGAGTATTTGCTTGACAAACACGATTTGTAGTAGATTATTTCGTTTCAGATTTATGAAACTAATGAAATTTTATCCCAGAAATTTAATCAGAACCAAGTTTTTATAACCATACAATTATAATCATGTTATTATTTTGTTTATATAACATATAATTATTTTCTTCTAAAATTATGGATTCTTGAGTTTTTTACACTAAATATGAGCATGCGCACTCGACAAGTACTTAGTAAATTTAATTATAATTTCCTAATCGATGTTTATTCTTTTGTAACATATTTAATGACTTATTAAAAAAACTTTTTAAAATTAGAATTAAAATGATTTAATAACTGTGTTGATTACACAGGTTTAAATGAGCAAATAAAACACTAATTTACGTAAATACAAATAAAAATAATTTGATGTAATATTGTATCTTTATGATTATTTTGTATTAATAATATAAGTTCAGTCAGTTATTGAGTTATAACATCAGTTGTAACAGTGACTCAGTCAATTATCGTACTCTTATATATCAGAAAAAAGCTAAATAGTTATTCGTTAATAAAGAAAATCGAAAATCAAGAATCATTATCAAAGATGGGACAAACAGAAATCAGTAGTTGTCCTGCCTACTTATATTTAACACTGTCGGCTTTTTTGAGACTGTTGATTTTCTTATATAAGGAAGTACTTTAGAACTGCCAATCTTTCAAAAGTTCCACTTATCATTTTTATCTTTTCTCCCTACACTCGTATAATCTACTGTTTCACCGTGTACCGCAGTATATCTCTACAATTTTTGTCAAACACTCATATACCTTACTTAAACTGTTATACCTTAATCAAAGAATACGTTTGAATAAAAATTTGTACTCTGCATAAATTTTTAAACCAACAATTATAACTTTAATAAATTTTTGTAGACCATATTTAATAAAATTATTTAAGAAAGAAAGTTTAATATGTTACATTTATCAATGTTTTGTTCATTTTTAAACCAGAATTCTATAAAAGATTTATTTGTATTTATTAAATTTTATTTTACTGAAACTTTATATTTTTCAAATTAATGTAAATTGTTACTAAAAACTATATTGTGTGAACTGTAGTCTGCTATACGAATACCTTGCTACTAGATAGATGTAATATTGCCGTCGCAAGTGTGTGAGTTTACATTGTAATAAAAGTTTGATACTTCAACATTGTTCAACGATCACCAGACCACGCGCTATTAGTTTAATCATTACTTGGATTATATGTATATGTATGTTTCGACCTAACGATTCTTAAAATTTTCTAAACAGATGTTATAATTACCAAGGAAAATTTTATATATTTGGCTTTGTTCAAATTAAAGAATTTGTCATTTATTCATTAAAATTTAAGTTTATCTAATTTTAGTTTAAAAATAAATTATTAATTTTTTTTTACTTTCTGTCTATTGAATTGGATATATAGAGTTTTTCAATTAAAGATATTCACAATGCACTGTTAAAACGAAGGTGAAGTAAAAACATTTGTATGATTTTATTGCTGAAAAATAAATAATATACATAATAAAAATAAACGTTAAAAAATTAAGCTAGTGTTTTAATAAAGGTGAAATACATTTTGCTAATTTTATTTAATATACTTTAAATAAAATTTTATGTTGTTTGACGTATAATAATTTTCTATAATAATTATCTCTTTAAAAAGAAAAAAAAATTACTTAAAATAATTTGTATAAAATTGTTTATCAACTTAATCATTTATAATTTATATTACGATATATTATAATGAAATCATTTTTTAAATAAACCATTGTATAAAAAATTAACTGTGCATTAACTGAAATATAAAAATTCAATACAAAAAGCTTTTTTAAATAATATATGTTAATATATTATCTTATAAAATGCATATACTTAATCTGTTGTTTACAATTAAATATAATTAGTATCGATGCACGTACAGATAGTAAGATGTACTTAAGTCCAAATAATATATTCATGACACGTTTTTATGTAGTTCACTAATTATGAATCCTTAGAGGAATATAATTAAAGAAATAATATATTAAGTCTTACACAAAAATTTAAAATTTTTATTCAAGATTTTCAAATAAATTCTTCAACTTTATTTAATTTATCTGTTTTTAAAATCTAAGTATCTTTAAGTTCTCGTTCTTCTCAGATATATATTTTATAATCAGCATTTTACTCGATATAAAGTAGTTCTGTATCTGAATTTTTTGATTTAATAAGTGTATCAGATAAATGATTAATTTTCTTTACGTTTACATATTAAAATGATAGTTCAAACGAATATGTTATAATTTTATAAGTATTAGTTTATAGTTCTTTTTTCAATATTTATTTTATTATTTTCAGTACTATAATTATTATATATTTCTATATTTACCAGTTCAAATTATTAATTATATTTAAATATATTTTATTGATATTACCGGACATAATTTAAAAAATTCACTTCAATTATGTTATATTCTATTTAAGGATATCTAATAAATAATTAATAAATAATTAAATAAATAAATACGTACATACATTAATTTTATACGATAATTTTATTTCGGTCTCATTCCTCTTATTTTCAAAGTTAATTTTAAAGATTTTATAGCATAATCCAATATATTATTGTGTTATTGTGTTAAATTTCATAAAATTTAAAAATGAATGAATTATAGAATAATCAAATTTTTTAATATTTATAATAAACTTTCAAATCTTTATTAGAAAAAATATTTCGTTTAAAAAAATATAATCTTTTATTATTTATATCAACGCATTTTTATTTGTTTTTTCTATTTTTGGAAATGAAATCCAGTAATAAAATTGGATTCGATAATTATAAAATAAGTAAATTGAAGTTTAAATAAATTGAAATAGGAGTAAATATTTAGTTTTAATAATAGCATGATATTTTGTGAAAATATTTTGTTGAATGTATGCACGTATTTTATTAAGAAATATTTAAAAAAATATAATAAATATCAATTTTTGATGAATTATAAAATTATAATTTAAATTTTTTTCATTTTCTTAAAAATACTTAAAAATATTTTGCTCAAACAAAAGTTATAAATAATAACAAAAATCTACAAAATTACTAGTACCTGCAATAATAATACATATAAAAATATTAGACTGGTTTTAAATTTAATTAATTTATGCAATAATAATAATGTACCAATAAGATAATTTGCTTCTTATGATTTTTAGTCTAATATTATCTACTTAATTTTGGTATTTATAATACATACAAAAAATCCGATAATATAACTTACTGAACTAATTAAATGAAAAGGTATAATTAAATATTTTAAACATTTATAAATTATTGGGATGTTGACACAATCAATTGAAATAGGTTTTACTACTATTACCAATCAATTTTTTGTAGTTAACTACAAATACAATTTAATAATATGTAATAATTAATTATATGTTTGCAGATAAATTTATTTCATTTTATGTTTAATTTATCTCAATTCAATTTTTTCTATCATTTCATTTTATATCATTGATTTAATTTTACATTTTAATACAATTTTCTTGTACATTCAATTAAATAAATATTTATACTTACTTTCTGCATATTTCTTCGTATTACCTGTTGGTCCATTCTGTCAAATATTATTTTTGTATTCATATAGTAGATAAATAGAATTTCCTTATGTTTATTAGGTTGCTCTTTTATAACAGTTTTTAATACATACTTAGCGTTTACTGTTTCTCTTTTATTTCTGAATCTTTTATTTTGTGTTTAATCAAATTTTTTGTTACAATTCATAAGCTTATCTAAACTGTATTTTAAAATTTAGATATAAATTAAATAGTAAGAGTGCATCACTATAATGCATCTATAGTTTTATCGTCTCGACTCTGTCCTGGTTTTTGAAAATCAGTAACAAAATGTCGCTTTTCCATGAATGTTACCAATTATTAAATCAAAACATATATTGTATATTCAACACAATCTCATTAATACATAAAGAATAAGTTTGATTAATTACGATAAAAGAAGATATTAATAAATACTCACGTTTAAATAAAATGCTTTAAAAATAATTGAAATATAAATAATGTTTTAATGAGATTACATAATTTAGGTAAATTTTAAAATTAAACATTTTTATTATAATAAACTATTGATTTTATAGTATTTGCTTGGTTTAAGACTTTAAATTATAAGCATTTTATATAGTTAAATTATTAGTAATTCAAATAATAGTTTAAATAATGCAAATAATATAATTATAATATTATTTGTGAGAATCATGTCAATGATACTATTAAAAAATAGGAGAATAAAAATGCATTCAAATGTAATTAAAGTATGAAATAGTCTCATAGATCTTGTAATTTTTATTCAATATCAGATAATAAATAATAGATCGAATAGGCGCTGTAATGGATTCATTGGACAAGATGTATAAAGTGTACATTATTCAACATTGGAACATTAAATAAATATATAATATCAATTCATACAATTTTAATATATATTTAATAATAATTAGATCATTAACTATTTTCATAATAACATTTTAATAATATTTTAATAATAATTGTAATCGCAACCTGTTTATCACTTTCTAATTACATTTGAAACGCATTATTTTATAATGCATTGTCTATCAGAAAATTTAAAAGATTATAATAATATATCTTTAAAATACTAAAAAAATATTTTTAGCAAGAAAATTATATTTAGTCTAAATTAAAATTCTAAACATTTTATTTGTTTTGTAATATTTTTCAACTATCTAAAAAATTTCAATTAAATTAAACATATTCATAAAATTATTAATACAATTAATTTAACGGTTAAATTTATTTTATTTTGAACATTTTTGTAATTCTGATAATCAAATGATATAATATCAAAATAAAAAATTTCTTCCTAAAAATAAACATAAATATTAGTAGTAATAGTAGTAGTATTTATTAAAAAATATTTACATTGTTTTATATTTTAAATAATTATTTTGTACATTTTTTTTTATGTATATTAAAATTTATCTCTTATATATTCATTTTATAATAGTTTTTATGATAATCTATATAAAATTTATGTGAAAATTTTGTCATTTACTTTTTTATATTTTTAATTTTTTAACTAAAATTTTATTTATATTTATTAAAATTACTTTTACATATTAAATACAAAATTAACTCTTAAATATTTTTTTTATACATTTTCAGTTTTTATCTTTTATCTGTTATGAATTTGTTACCTTAATTTTTCTTTCATTTTGCTCATAAATATTAGTATAATAAATACTATTATGACAGATCTAAACATAACGATATATATTTATGTAATATTATAAACTAATTGCCTTAACTATCATAGCCTTATCATATTCATATGCTCTGACACCAGTAAACATATTTTAATTATCTTTATACTTTAAGTATCATCGATAAAGCTTAACCTTATTATAATTATCCAAGAAAAATGATTACTATTAAATATTTACATCCATGGAAATGTTATTAATCTACTAACTATTATTAATTTTTTCCAATCAAAAAGTTAATGTTAAAATTTTTACCATTTCGTTTTTGTACTTTTTTATTACTTCATACGTGATATCGGAAAATCAATAAAATTATTCAGTATTATATAATAAAGACAAAATATGCATTATATATTTTTTTTCCATAACTCTTTCAAATATTAGTAATACTATTATCATTCTAATAAAGTATATTATTATTATTTTTACTTTTATGTGATATTCATTAAAAATGTTAAAGTACATTTTTGACATATTATTATTGGTTTAACCAATATTTAAATATTTTATTATAACAAAATTTGAACATTTTTACTTTTAAAAATAAAAAACTCGGAATAACATTAAAAAAATTTACTATTTCATATTTTTAGGTTTTCTTCCATTATTAATTATTTATATTTAATATTCGATATTATTTGATATTTGAATCATATACTTATTTAAAACTATCTTCTAAGAAATAAGAAATATATATTAATTTAATTTTTTATTACATATAATATTTATAATATTCTTAATTTTAAACTGTAATATTTTTTAAAATGTAATGTAGGAAAAAAATATGTGAAACGTTTTTTTATTTATTAAAAATCTATAGTCTTAATTATAATTAAAACTAAATAGTTATATACACAAAATATTATAAAGAAATGAAAAATTAAATTTTTTATGAATTTTTTATTGCAGTACAATAAATTAGATCGTATTACAATTTTATCTAGTTATGATTCTATTTTACTACAATTAAAAATTATAAATACAAATAATAATAATTATTTAAAAAAAATACAACATACACAAAAATCCATTATATTAGTTCTCTATACTCATCTCTTAAGAAATTATCACATACAGTGATAAATGTATATAAAAAATCAAAGTGTATAAATTTAATTTGAATAGCGTTTATCTGTACTTGGTAAATACCTTCCTATACATTTATTTTCTAAATTAATCATTTACATCAAGTAATAAAATATTACGGAACTGATTTAAGAAAATAATGTAATAACTATGTAACTAATGATATAAAATATTATTATAATTGTATTAATATTAGAAAAGTCATATTCGAGAAAATTAAAGCAAATAAATAAAATGTAGTTTCATATTAATAATACTTTGTTTCATTATTTATGGCAAAAAATAATTTATTTTCAAATATTATATAATAGAAATATTTATTATATTTATATAATATTTTATTATAATATTTATTTTTGCAGAAATTATTTATTTATTTATGTAAACAAATTAAATAAAAAGTGCTCTTATTTATATTATCACTTCTTGATAAAAACATGATTATTTGTTAAATTAATGAAATAAATGAAATTAATTGAAATACTTTTAAGTCATCTGATAACTTTAATTAAATTATTTAGAATAATGTAATACTTAAGAATACTACTTTTTTGTTGTATAAAAAATAATATAGAAATTAAACGATATATAATTAATTATTATTATTAGATATTCAAAACAAAAAATATTTAATGTAATATTTCCAATGCAATATATGTAAAAAATGTTAAAAGATTAATTGTGGTTGCAGGAGTCGAAGGTGCTTTTAAAAAATTAAAACCAGAACCATGTGCTTCAAGTCCTCATATTGGTCATACGCCAACTACCGCTAGTTGTCCAACACCCGCACGACGGCGACATAGGACGACTTTTACACAGGTTAGCTTTGCTAGTACTATGCTTGTTTAATTTTAACTCAAATTTATTTAAAAAATAAATATTTTTATGTTTTAAATATTTTTTAAAATCAATTTTATATTTTAAGGAGCAACTAGCCGAGCTGGAATCGGCATTCGCTAAATCGCACTATCCTGACATATACTGTAGAGAAGAACTAGCCAGAAGTACAAAGCTAAATGAAGCAAGAATTCAAGTTAGTAGTAATTTTTTAAAATTATAATCACTGATGACTCTTTGGAAATATGAATTATGAATTAAGAATCATTGTAAAAATTAATATTAGATTATAATCAAAATTAGACTGTATAGAATTTTTTATTATTATTATTAATATTCTTTAGTTGTAATTATTTACAAATTATTATTATAAAATTTTATCTAAATACTTTTAAACTAAAACTCGTGTTTTTTACATGAAAAATTAACGCAGTTTACAATAATATACTTATTTTATAAACTTACAAACAATAATATTTTTTTCCTTTTAACATTGCGATAGTCTTTCTCGTTTTAATGAATATTTAATGTTTTAATAAATAGTTAGTTTATATTAATAAATGTACTTAATTTTGCATTAATTTTATATAAATTTATATAAATTCTACATGTTATAAAATTAAAATTTTTATTGATTTACAAGACTATGATAATATACAAAATCTTGTAAAGATTTGAGTTGATTTCAAAAAATTTATATTAGAATTATTACCAGTATTTAATACTAGTATTTTTTACTATATGAGAATTACATAAACTTATTAGCTTATTAACTATATTAATTGCATTACTCTTGTAAAAATATAGATACTTTTACAATTTACAATTTTTTACATTGCTTATCAGTAAGTTACACGTTTTTTAATATTTAAAAAATTAATATTTATATTTTTTTCGTCTTTACTCCAAATATAGCCTTCCTAGATTGTGTCTCTTTCTTTTCTTTTTTTCCTTCTCTCTCTCTCTCTCTCTCTCTCTCTCTCTCTCTCTCTCTCTGTCTCTATTACAATGAATCTTGTAATATTTTTTTTTTTTTTTTTTGTCTTATTTCAAAATATTTTCAGTTGTTTATTTTATTATTCCATGTAATTTGCACTAATACATAATACACTTCACGATGTTTTTTTGCTTATTATATAGTCTACACCTTCTTTTCTTTTAAAGGAAAGATCAACTTGTTCGTTTTTAATTCTAAATTTCGTTGATATTTTCAGTTTAACTCTTGTCCCTTTTTTATATATTTTTATATATTTTATATATTTTATAATCTTCTGTACTTCCCTAATTTAATTTTTTGCTTTTAATTTAGTTTTTCCTGTATTGCTGTATGATTAGAGTTCAATAACTTTAACCATTTTTCAATATTTTTAGAAATATGTTTTATTTCGCTTCACTTTTTACAGTATTATTCATATATATTAATTTTCTAATAATTGTTTATCCTTATTTCTGAACTTTTGAATTTTTCAATTCTTTCTTCAGGTCTACTATTACTATATTGGCTAGTTTACTATATTGAACTCAACTATATTTCTATCATGACTTTTGACTTTTTTAGTAGTAGTAGTATTAGTAGTAGTAGTAGTATTATAATTTTAAATACCCATAATGTTAAAAATTTAAGACATATTTATTTATAAATATATTTACTAAGAAAACTTTAAGAAAGAATTGTTGAATTTCAATATTTAATAATATTTTATTATAAAATAATTTTACTAATTCTTTGTTGTTTTTTAAAAGTCACAATATATACAATAATTAGAGATTAAATAATTAGATCCACTACTCTAATTTTAATAATAATACCGTAACTTTAATAATAAATACAATAAATAATTTCGTAACTTAAATGCTTAAAATTCTTAAACTATGATAAAAGATTTTTGAAAATGGGTTTGAAGTTGATATACTGTGGAAGCATATTACAATAAAAATAAAAAGTGAAAGTCTCTTAATATTTTTTTTATTCAGGACAAGTAAAATTATTTAATGTAAAACTAAAAAGTATTGTTAATAATTAGAACATTAGTAAAAAGTTTAAGTGATAAATATGATATTTTATCTTTGTATATCTCTTTCTTATATTATTTAGAAATATATATTGGTAAGATTCCTTAGAATCAAATTTTCTTTATTAATTTAAAAAATTTAGTATTTAATTTCATAATTATTTTTTACAAAAAAAGATAAAAAAAATTCAGTAATGTAATTCAGTAATTAAAAGAAATGCTGATCACTAATAAAATATCGATTTTCTGTGGGATTTGTATATAATAATGTCTTATTTATTGAAGATTATAGTGTGACAAATAATATAAATAAATAAGGTGAAAGGCTGATGATGTTGTATTATCATTCAGAATATTTCTTGAAAGGGGTCTATATAGGGATAGGTTTGTATATGGCTCTGGTGTGTTCTAATATGCAATTCGAAAGACGATTAACTCTGTTTGATGGATAAAATTGGTGTAGAGGGTAGGTAGGCTGATTAAGCACAGCTAAGCGAGGGAAAGGAAGTTCGAAGCAAAGCTTCCGTATCTCTTCACCCTCGACTTTAACAGATTGAGGTATTCTACTCATAGCCAGCTCAGCGCACGAGTAAGGGTGGAATGAAATGCAGAGAACTTGGATCAAATTTGGATGCTCCGAGATCGACAACTGAAATGTTTTAGAGTTTGGTTCTTGCCATGTCAAAGCTATGTATCAGAGGGTGCTATTATATCTGAGCCACCATTTTTAATTCAATTTTTTTCCACCCTCAATAGATCTCAACTATTTTAAGCTTGCGCTATTGAACTCACAAGGAATATTTCAAACTTTCCATTTGCTTTTTCCCCCTCTACTCGAATTTTGAACATTCACTAATTTCCTTTTCTTTTCTGCTTTTCTACTTTCTGTTATCAATATTTTAAAAATACTATTAACCTCCTTTATTTGAAAAAGATTTAATAATACATTTACCTGCATCAGAAACATAATATCGTCGGCAATAATATATTTCATACATCCGATATATTATGAAAAAATCATTTATTATACGTAAAATATATGTGAAATAAATGTATGTAAATATATTTTCTGTTAAAAATATATTTCTAAACTTATTTCTTATACTGTATTTTGTCAAAATTCATCCAATTTAAATTAAAAAATAACAAAGAAATTATAGTACAAATAACATAATTTAAAAGTATAATAAAATAAATAAAGCCATGTGAATGGCATAACGAAAAACAATACACTGATATATAAAAAATACATACCAACTACATAACACAATATATTTAAATAACAATTCATTATACAAAAAATTTACATCAATTATACTGCGTTTGAGTGTTTACAATAAAATATAATTAAAAAAATTGTTTAAAATTAATTATAATACTTATTATAAGTAATAATTAAAAATTAAAAAAATAATTTATTAAAATATGTTTGTTATTATTATCATTCTTATATACTGCTGATAAATTTCTATAAGAAAAAATTTAGTATGTTAATAATTATTTGTAAGTTTTAATAATTAAAAAAAGTCACTAATGATAAAATAAAATAGTAAGAACAATTGCATATCCAATATAAAAAATAAAAATTGTGATTATTTTATTTTTATATAAATATTAAATTTTTCTATAAAAAACTTTTTTAGTTTAATATTTATTGTTTATTAGAATTATTTTCAAATTCACAAATAGTTTATATGAATATATATGATCTATTTTAAGTTGATAATTTAATTCTTTAATTATAGATGACATATTATTATAAATGAAGAAAAAATTTAGCGCTCTATAAATTGTTATATACGCAATTAAATTTGTAGTATTCATGTATATAAGAGATCATTTAATAAATACAAAAGTAATCTAATATAACAGATCAATAATAACAATTCAATATATTAATATAAAATTTTAATAAATTTTTATTTTTTTATATATAGATTTCATTAAAATGTGAATTTCAATGTATTTATTATATTTTTTGAAGTAAACGATATGCTAGCCTTTTATTAGAAAATTTCATAAGACATAATTACTCTAATAAATACTATATTAAAAAAATTAATAAATAAGAGGAGTAGAAAAAATAACATATTAATTTAAAAAATGCTAAAAAATATATAACTTATGGGTTTGCAATATTTAAACGTAATAACATTATATCAAGTTAAAAAATAAATATTTTAGTAAATTAAATAATAAAATTAATCGATATTTTTGTTATAATTTATTACACAATAATTTGATATAATTTACAAAAGAAATTTATGTATGTGTGTATAACTCACAGAGAACAAGATTTCATAAAGACAAATATAAAAGTTATATTAATATTCTTTTATCACAAGTTCTTTACATTCCTACATTTATTTTGTTTAGAAAATATAATTTAATGTAAACTGTGTAATTTAAACTAACCGAACTAATTAACTTACAGAAAAAAAATAAAACCAAATTTTTATTTTAACTTAATAGTATATTAAATGTTATATTCTCGTATTATTAACATAATCAAAATGAAAAAATATTGTTTTAATTTTCAGATATAGTCACCACAATTAAAAATTATAATCATTCAATATTGAAAATAATTGATTTTGTGATTAATAGTTTCTTTTCCATCTATAAAGATCGTCCTGGGTTTTGTAGCCTAAAGTAATTTGATTTCTCAATTTCTTATTTACTTAAAAATTGAAACTTTAAATTTGTTATATAATTGAAACTAATTTTATTATGTTTTATTTTATTATATTACAATAATAATATTATTTATTTCTACAAGTAATTACTTATTAAAATTTTATTTTTAATATCTTATTCACGCATTATAATTTTTAGGATGTTCGTTAATATTTTACATTTGTGAATTTTTATACTTATTGACGTGTTACTTATATAAATAAAGAGTTAATTACAAGTATTGAATTTTTAATTTTACTACAAATGTGGGTATTAAAACTAAAAAAGTAATGTATAATCTTGTACTTTACTATGTGCATAAATTTTTATATACTACTTAAATGGTTAAGTAATTAATTCTTAAAAACTAAAAACTTTTACAAAGTTATGATAAGATTATTTTAATGAATATTTTGATGATGACTCTTAAAATGAAGTCAAGTCAATTTTTCTTATCGTTTTGATTTAACAGAATATATTAATCAAATTTTAAAATATAATAAATCTTAACTTCAGTATTTCATAATAAATTGCACTCAAAAACTTTAAAAATGTATTTTACACTCTTTTTTTAAAGATTTGATTATTTTAAAAATATAATAAGATAAGTTTTCGCACACATTTAAATCAATTAATAAATTATAAATAAATTATTTCATTTTTCAACCATTTAAACAATTTAAATAATTTAATGTTATTCTAATTTTTCGGTTTATGACTTAAGTTATTGAGTTGTAATCATTATTAATTCAAAGATTTTAAAAAATAATATAATTAAATGAAGAATTATAAAATTAATTAATAATAATTTTTGGAAATCTTGTTTTAGGTCTTAAAATAAAATAAACAAGTTACATTACGGTATCAATTAATATTCAATATTGATTATAATTTACTGAAAAAACTAAATGCTATTACATATATAATATAGAATGAAATTCAATGATAATCAAATCGGAATAAAAGTCATACTCATTTATTTAGAAACTATTAAGTTCTAAAGCCTTAAAGCTACCTAAAGATTCACACTAAAATAACTTGTATCATAAAAATAAATCTGGTACATCAGCCTCTGTTTTATCAACGTTCTGTTTCGTATAACAGTAATCGATACTTGATAGTCGTAAAAGCACTGTATAAAAGTTCTTCTTCTCTATTGCTTTAGCACATCTTTTTCTCTCTCCCGCTTATGAAAATAGGTTGAATGTCGATAAAATGCGTCGACCAATGAACGAACCCCAGTAGCTATGAGCTTGCGTTGCGGGCCAATCGTCAGCTCACAGCATCCATAACGTTGCTTTCTGGGAGAATTAGGCGGAGAGAGAAGCAGAGAAACTACCCTCGTGAAAAGCCTTGTCATCAGATTTTACTTGCTCTCATTTCTAGAGACGAGCAAAACATGTAGAAAGAGAAGAAGCAATATTAAATCTCCCCTTATATAAAAACAAAGTTAAATAATGGTAGCTACATCTCGACCAACAGCAATAGGAGCCTGTTAATCCCACGTGAAACAATGGAAATTTCCAAATCCAAAATGGCGATGGACTTCCTTTACGCCATCTCATTGATAAAAATTCTCAATACATAATTACCTTCGTATTATAAGCAACATAAATATTTTTATGTACCTTTTTTTGACATTATGGTTCTTTTGCAATAAATTTACTGTTTTTTTTTTAAATATTTTTATTATAAATCGATTCTTTTTATTTATTAATTATTATTTATTATTTAAATATCTATTATTTTAAAAAATTAATAAATAACTCACTAACGATATTACTTTACTTGTAGATTTACTTCTATCTAGCAGATTATGAATATTTTCAATAATAATTTTTAAATTTCTTATATAGAATATACATTTCTACCTGTTTACCTTAATTATTTGCTATATAATTAATTTTGTAGTAAAAACTATTAAATTATATTTTAATTAATTAATATTATATATAATTATAATTTAAAACTGTCAATAATATTTTATTAACGCTATTATTTACTAGATCGGTGCATAAATAAGTATATCGCGTATAAGTATACAAATATTGTATATTTATATACTTATGCAGCATGCTTATAAAAAATTATGCATATAAGATGGACACACATAATAATTGTGAGTGCGAGAATTCAATTTATTTATTGATTCTAAATGAAGATTGTTAATCTAAAATATATACCTCAAATTTAATATTCTTATTTTCATTATCATTTTCAATATTATTTAGTAAGTCTTTGATTACATTAGTAAAAAATTAAATTATCGTTGAAAATCTACTGATGTAAGTAAATTGATTGTCAGAAAAAAGTAATATTAATTAATTAATAGTAATATATAAAATTCAACTAAACAAATTTGTATGAATGAAAAATTTTTATGTACCTTCGTTCTTATATATTGTGCGTTTGTTATTAATTAAATAACTAAATTATTAAAAAATTAATGTAATTTTTAACAGGTTTGGTTTCAAAATAGAAGAGCTAAATATCGAAAACAAGAAAAACAACTACAAAAAGCACTTGCGCCAATTCCAGCTTGCCAAGGCGCAATGATGAGAAATATTTACCCTGGTGCAAGTAGAGGTTACCAACCATATCCACACCCTCATAACAGTATAAATGGAATAAATCGCTATCCACAGGTAAATATTTTTCATCTTTTTTTATATTTTAAACAGCATATATTTTTTTCCTTTGACATGATAAATATTAATATTAGAATGTAAAAAAAAATTTCAAATACTCTAAGAGAATGTAAGTATATAAATGAATAAATGAGGATATAGATTTGATAAAACTAAATTTATATAAAAAAATCTCTTTTTTGTATTTAATGAAAGTACGAATATGAAATGATAATATTTAAAAAATTTAATATTCAAAAATATTTATAAAATGGATATAGGATATAAAATTTATGCAGAAAGTATGAAAAACAGATTAGTATAATAACCAAAGAAATAGGAAAATATATAATTAGATAATACAATAAAATATATTGTTAGATACACTTGTTAGAAACAATTGATAAAATTTATGTTAAAAATAATTAAAGAAAGAAAAGAAAGAAACATTCAAAAAATTTACAAACAATTTTGAGACGATAGTTTAGGGAAGATTTCAGAACAAGAATACAAATATTTTAGGGGCTAATCAAAAATGTGTTATCGCATATAGTATATCGTAGAATTTATAAAGTAAGAAAGAATAGATATAAAGGCAGCTATGGGAGACATCAGATTTAAAAACAAAGTAATAAACAGCGAAGACTATGTAAAAATAAGGTTAAAAGAAGTATTATTGCACGAAAAAAACAGGATAAGTTGGATAATAAATTAAATAACAAGGATAAGTTTCTAACATAATAGTATATATCAAATTGATTCACAAAAGAAAAATAGAAGGTGAAGGTGTATACGATGGAACAAAATTATAATTATAACACCTTTATTAAATACGTAATATAATATAAATTATAGATTTATATACAAAAACTGCAGCAGTAAAATCAGAAAGTTATAATAAATGAATGATTTGTAAAATTTATTTTTAATACGTAAATTAGTTGAATAATTTAATTAAACAACTTTATTTATAATTTAAAGGCATACTTACAATTTCATCTGTATTTCTTTCGTAAAATGTAACCATAAATAATTACAATGTCCATTTTATTATATTTGTTTGACATTAAACTATCTTTTTTTAGTATTTGCACTTATTATTATTTTACTTATATTATAAATACTAGTTAATTTTATAATTATTTCGTTTTTTATAATATTTTTAAAGATAATATGTATTATTAAAAAGAAAGAAAATAATTGCAGATTTGAGATAATAATATAGTAAGATAATAATTGCAGATAAAAAATATAAACAACTAAATTGCATGAAAGCTCTTTTTACATAATTTTCTTAAAATGTATTGTTAAACATTTGTAAATAAAATAAGTATGCTAATAAATTGTTTTATAGAAAATCGCTAAAGTTACTTTTCATCATTTTATTTGATTTCAAATTATATTTGTATCTTAATTCAGTTACTGAGTGAAACTTAAGTATTGGTACATTGAATATAAATATGTGAAAGGATTTCATGTACTAAATAGAAGGCTAGAGAAATCCGGTGTATTAAATATTGAAATGTAGAACAGGAGTATGGTCAAATTAATTTGATCCATTTTCCGTTAATAATTATCACTGAGCTATGAATGAAATTGTCGAATAAACTAGACTGGATTTTCATCTCCTCTCTCGTTCAATTCTCGTTCATTTCTTCAGTTATTCGTACGTTCATAATTCATTCATTCAGTCAGTTATTCATTCCTTCATTCATTCGTTGCTCATTCGATTCCTCACGCCTTAAATCGATATAATTAAATGAAAATTTCCTGATAATCAGTAAAATTAACTTAATCATTGAATGTATTATCAATAGAATATAAATAATTAGAAAAGAATAACAAAGAATTATTTATGATTTTCTACTTTTTATTATTAATCTAATTTTGTATTTTAGTCTCTTTAGCCTACTTCAGTAGTAAAATTAGTCTTTTATTTTTATTAACGGTAACATATCAGTAAGTGTAAAATTTGATTATTTAATTATTATTAAATTATTAAATTATAAATTCAAATAAACATTCCTAACTAAATATTAATAATAATTAGTACGTCCAAACTTTTTTCTTTCTTCTTTTTTATTTATTAGTTTTATACTACCTTACTACCTTATTTTAACGGGACATTTATTCATAAATGGAAAACTACTTAAGTTGGTTGAAAACGAATATACAGGTACAATTTTCGACCTAACGTTTCTTATTCTACATTATTTATTTTTTATTTAATTATTTATTCATCTTAATGACGAAAAATTTATAAATTTTTGCTGCCAACTTTTTTAAATTGCTTATAATCAAGTTTCATTGTACAATATTTTTATTACTTTATTTTTTAGCATTTTCTACATATAAATTTTAATCTTTATTTCTATTTTTCTATTTAAATCCTAATATTGTCTGCTACATTATTTCTCTTTATTATTTTTGTTTACTTCTTTCTCTAATACATGGAATTTTGTACGATACATTTAAAATTTTTTATCTTTTCATAATTTAGTTTTAGTTAGTTATATTTGTTCTATAACACTGTGCTTTTCTTATATAGTTTCATTACTTTTCTATCGTTATTGCATAATCTACAAATATCTTTCTCAATCAATCTTAATTTGCTTTTGTTTCATTGCTATTATATATTGGTTAATATTATTCCTTTTTTTCTTTTCATCCTTCTTTTCATATGTACATATTTTTTATAAACTTTTTAAAGTAACTTATTGAATTTTTTCTATGTATTTTAATTATTTTACGTTATAGATAAATTTTTAGTTTTTATGGTATTGTCAAATATTATTATTGTTAGTCAAATTTTATTGATTCTATTTCTTTTTAAATTAGTTCTCTTTTTTTATATGTCTTCTTCTAATGATAACTCAACCATTCAATACTTTAGCAGAACTTAATATTTTACTTTGCTCTAGATCTACCATTACTAAATCCAAAACGTTGAGCTTTTTAAACAATATTATTTAAACTTTTTTTTTCTGTTTATTTCGACATTTATTTTGGATTCGATGTAAATTTTATTTCTACTTTTTTAATTAAATGTATTTTTCACATACTGTTACATTTTCTCTTTTTCTCTGCAGCCGAATACCGTCTTTGTTTTCGAAGAATGCAAAGATTTCCCCATTTTATTTATTCAACTATATAATAAACTTTATTTAATTATATGATAAACTGTCATCTTCATTATTTAATATTTAATAACCCTATCTTTATTTTATACGTAGATTATATATCAGAGTTTTTTTGTTTAAAAAAAAATACATAATTTAATTATAACAAAATTTTCCATTGTTATAAACTTAATTTGTAGAATTAATATAAAAATAGATAAAATATATACAAAATATAAAAATTAAGAAAATAAATAATTTTGTTACTTAAAATTATTGATTAATTTAGCATTATTTTATTTTGATTAGTCAGGAGAACAGATATGTTTAAGTTTCTATAAAAACTACTTTAGGCTCGTAGAGTTCGATTTGGATAAGAAAAAAAAATCTTTTTTCGCAGTTATCAATTAGATATGTACAAGGACAAAATTTTTTTAAATGCATTTTCATTTTAATTTTATATAAATTACTTAATTAGTACTTTAATATAAAAAAAACAATTCGATCATATTTTTTATAATATTTTTCTGCTTTTCAACTGTGTATTTCATTCAGAAAATTTATAAAAAAAAAAAACATTTTGAATGTTCGAAAATAAGTTTTAGTTATTTAATCAAATTATTTAATAAATATTTGAATTTCTTTTGAAAATATATACGGTACGATATACCGTTTTTAACTTCTTCCTTCAAGAATCGAAATTATACTTTAACTGAATAGAAAATTTTTAAGTTACGTAATTAATATATTTAAGTTGTTTAAAGAATTCGCTACATGGCTTAGTTGTGCGGAAGTTTTATTCTGCTTCCACCTATTAAATCACTTTCGCTCATTCGATTACACACTTGTATACACCACATTTATCCATTATAATAATGCATAATAATGTTATTATATCTTTATATGTTGTATTATGCACTTTTATATAATATTTAAATTATATAAAATAAATATTTGCAGTGAAGAAGCGGAATAACAATACTAATTTTCAAAAAAGAGTAAAACACAAAAATTTATAAAAGGGTTACGATTATAGATACAGGATTATAGGATACAAAATTATGTTGAAATTTTAAGAAACAGAATCGATAATTGTATGGAAAAAAACAGAAAATATGACGACACCCGTTAAACTTCAGAAGAAAAAGGGCACTGTTGACGTAATGCTATAATATGTACCGTTGGTTAGTGAATATAAAACCATTTGATAAAATAAACCTGGAAGAAAATGTCGGAAGCAGCTATGATCAAAATGAAAGTAGAGGGTGAGATTATCTCAAGAATAAAAAAAGAAAGATAGGTAAGGCCACATCTGATGAGCCCTATACCCTCTAATATTGTATTGGTAGAGTTATAAAAGTAAATAAAAAAGCTATAAGCTCAGGCATAAAAATATAAAAAAAGAAATTATATCTCTAACATACGCTGATGACATAGACATTTTGGTAAAAAGCAAGGGGGAATTAATCGAGATCTTTCTGACCTTCAAAGACTTCATAGAGAGGAAAGACTTAGATTTAAATACTGAAGAAACAAAAATAAAAGAACTTGGGGAAAACGAGGGCAAGAAGGCAAAACCCGAATTCTAGTAAAAAGATGAAAAATTAGTAAATAAATTCATATATTAGAGTATTGCATATACGGTACAAATTCATTCAAGAGAGCAAGGATAATCAATTTTAATGAAAATATCAAATTTAATGAAAGTAGTACAGCATAATAGAAATATTATTCAAGCAGGAGACTTCAGTATAAAGATAAAATTATTTATAGTATTTATACAAAATGTATTACTTTACAGAGCTAAAATATGGGGATGGACAAACTTCGAGAAAACTGAAAAGTTATAAAAATAGTACATAAAATAGATATTGAATCTACAAAAAATATACTAGATTACATTCTGATGTTAGAAATAAAAAAAGATAGGATAACAATAAAAGCTGTTATGCTAGCAATTAAGTTTGAAAGCAAAATAAACAATGAAAAAGCAGAAATCCTCAATAATTGCATAAAAAAAAGAATGGGAAGAGCTTTTAAAAAAGATATAAGAAAGTACAAAAGGGAAAATAAGAATTATAGAATAGAAAAAATTAACTATTGGCATGGATTAATATATTGGATGGGCAACTTACTCCTCGAGAGAGAAAAAAGAAACGGGAGAAATAAAATGGAAAGAAATAGAAGCGTTAAAATTTGAATAATAAAAGCAAAATTGGATTTATAAACTTGAAATGACAAAATATCTAGAAGAAGTTAAACATATGATACTAGAAACTATACAATGAAATAATATGTATTTGAAACGAATGAAAGATACAAAGAAAACATGAAAAGAAATTATTAACGAGATTTAGAATAAGCAAGGAAATAAAAAATACAAAGACTGGTTAAGAAAATAAGACAGATTGTGTACATTGTGCAATAATGAAAAAGAAAGAAGAAAAAACATTTAGAAGGGGTGCAATGTTACGGAGTCTAAAGATATCAAGTGTGAGAACATTATGAAATGTGTTAAGAAAGATATAAGATCATATTGTACAAAATTCATTAAAGCAAAGACAGAGAGAGAGAGAGAAGAGAGAGAGAGAGAGAGAGAGAGAGGAGAGAGAGAGAGAGAGATACGCATTACAGTTAAAGAGAGGCATCAGAGCACAGCGATAACAGAAGTGAAGAAGAAGAAAAAGAATAAATAGAGAAATAATATATATTAGTGTAAAAATATATAATATTAAGTAATATTCATAAGTTAAAAAATAATGTAGATTTATATGTACAAAATGTAAATAAACATTATAACTAACAATCTATGAATTGTTCTTAAAAAAATAAATAATAATAATAATAATAATATTGAAATTAATAAAAATAGATTATTTTATACACTACTTGTATAATTTTGAATTATACCAATTTTTTTTATTTATTATAATGTCTACATTAATAATTCTTAATAAAATAAAATTTAGCAATTTATTTTACATTAGAAATTTTTGGAATCCATGTTTTAAAATTAATATTATAGACTTAATTATGAATATCCTCTTAAACTTATAATGTACAGTTAAGTAAACAAGTTTTTAAATAATAGATTAATATTTTTAATATAAATTCTATAATCGTTAACATCGTTGATATTGCTTAACTTATATACATATAGTATTTTTGAAAATTTAATATTATTTAAAAAATTAACAAAATACAGAAAAATAGAAGTTATTGGTTATAAGTAACAGTTGCAAATATAATTAAAAAAATTATTATATAAAATTTATAATATATTATATTTTTTAGTCAACAAGAATTTATGAAATCAATAAAAAAAATTGTAAATATTAATATTTTTTAGATGGGAACGACTTCTTATCCAACAATGACTCAACCATTTTCCATGTCGCATTCGGCATCAAATATGTCAGCAGTAACTAGTATGCGACAAGATGCTATGGGTTAGTTTCATTACTTTTATATATCTACATTTAAAAATAATTAAATTATTCTACTTATTGTTTAACAGTAAATAATTTAAAGGCATAAATTTATAATTCAATATTTAAGGAATACATATCTAAGATTACTGCTTCGGAATGAGATTGAATTTTACTTTAAAATGATGAATTTATGCGTGTGGAATAATAAAAAATATACAAGTGGAAAAATATACAGAAAAGTTTTATTTTATTTTATTCCATATTTTAAAAAAACAAATATAGAATAAAATAAATCAAATATTCAATCAATATATAAAGTAAAATATTTTTGTATTAGTTTTATTTCTGTGATGAACTTTGATTTGTTTATAAATATCAAATTTATAACTTACAACTTAATATTGTATAATTTATTAAACAACATTTTTTAACATTTATAAATTTATAAATAATTATATATTTTTGATTTTATATTCGTGTAATTTAACTATTACTCTTAATTACTAAAATTAAATAAATCTTGAAAATCAGTATTGTATTAGAATCGATTGAATTATTTAAAAAATATTAAAATAATATTTTACAGTATAATCTATTGCAAAAATCATAAAAGCGACATTACAAAAATTACAAATATAACTTTATAATATATAACATAATATATTAAAATATAAAACACAATATTCGAATTAAAAGAAAAGTGAAAATAAAAGTTATAAAGATTAATTTTATATATAATTATAATTTTATTATAATTATTATATATAATTTATGTATATGAATATATTTTTACATTTATCACCCGCTGTATAAAAAACTTCAAAAACCATAAAAAAATTTATTGTGATAGAATAACAGTTATATAATAAAAGTTGCTACAAACATATATTGATATTAATAAAATGAATTACAATGAGTGAATAAATAATCGGATTGAATTAATTTCGACGTTTCCAAAAATCCGAAGCGTATAATAGGTAATGTTTGCCGTGGCGGCATACCCTATACTATTACTTACACGACATTTTATTTCCGATCTAATAGTATATTACATAATATCCATTGTAGAAATGAATATATTCCATCTAAATAAAAAGACTATTTGCAAATAATTTCACAATTTTACATGTACATTCATTGAAAGAATTAAATTCTTTTTCCTTTCGAAAAATATTTTCTTTTTGAAGAATAGTTCCTAGATATTACATCTTATTTTTTCAATTCTAGATTATTTCCTTAATAAATATTAAATTTTATTGATAATTTGATTCCCTTTGAATTTTAATAATAAAAATAGTAATTATTCTTGAAAATTAAATTTGAAAAAATTTTTACTTGGAACATTTATTGATCCTCTTTAAAATATAATATAACTATTACTAGTCTTTTTTTGTATTAATTATTATGACGTCAAAATTAAATGTTTTTAACTTACTATTGTTTTTTTAATATACTACTATAAAAAAATTTCTGTTATTTTATTGAATATTACTTAACATAAATTATATAATTGTATTATATAATTTACAATTAAATACGTTTCTTTCTATTTTCCTAATTTATTTATATACGTATTGATACATATTTTATGTATAATATAAAATGATAATAAAAATTAAATAATCATAAACAGATGTTTCGAAATAAATCCAAAATTTTATATCATAATAGTTCAATTTTTTGTAATCGATAATTATTTCTATATTATATTTTCTTGTAAAAGAATTATATGAAAGTAAGAAAAATACTATAGAAATAAAACCCATTGTTTCAAAATTTTATAAAGTGGTTTGAATAATTATGAAATGTTCTGATTTAAGTCATAGACCAATTTTAAGACTAAATTTTTAATATGTTATCAAGAAACATTAAACAATGCATTTGCTTTTATAATTAATTTAGAAGTCTTAAAGTACAATAGATAAAAATTTTGTAATTAAATATTAATAAATAATGCTATTAATTAGAAACTTCAAATATATTTTATTAATTATTATTAATTTAATTCATATAAATCATTTTAAATAAGTTTTTTTATTAATACCAATTTTTTATGTGAAATATATTATTAAAACAATTTACAAAATATATATATATACTAAAATTTAGTAATAACAATTTAAATAAAAATTAATAACAATTCTTTCATATTTTTATTCTCAAATAATTTTTATTCAAAATATTTTGACACTCATAAATGCAAAGATGTCTGTGTTGCAGGTATGTCAGCCGAGGACGAATGGTACAATAAAAGTATCTCTGCATTGAGAATGAATACGGCACACCACCCAAATCTAGCAGCACCAATGCTTCAATATCAAACATAATTTTAGGCCCCTGAAGCCAAAATCAGTGCTTCAAAAATGCTTGTGAGCAGCAGCAAGCAACGATAACTTTTAAAATATCGGTAGCACATCTTCAAATTTAAGTTGATTCAATCATTAACTTACTTTTAAACATTGCACTTGATAAACTATATCATCGAGAAAATGTTTGTATATTGTGTCACGTGTACAAAGCACAAATACTATGAAAATGGAAAGTAAAAATGAACTAACGTACTAGTCTATACCTAGTCATAATAAAAAGAGTAAAATGATTTTTTACAACAAATTTTACTATGTTCAACGTTTATTGTCATTATTAAAAATCTGTAGTTCATCGTTAATATGGACATTGATAAAATCATTAAAATCTTTACTTTCCTTTAAATACAAATTTATTAAAAAATCATAAATACATGCGTTTAAAAGACTCGAGTGCCCTTTCACACTTTCATAAGAAAGTACGATAATTTACTAATGATAAAGTAATAGAAACATATGTGAATTACAAAATAAAATTACAAATTTTTGTTGAATAAGGAATCGAGACAAACAATTTTATAAATAAATGTCTTGTTTTCTATGTCAAATGTAAAATACAATCGTTTAATTCAGTGTTTTTATTTATAATTTTGTTTAATTTATTATCGTACCGAACAGCACGAATATTTTTATTGTTTTATTATTTATAAAATCTTACATATTAGATTTATAAATGAATGTTTATTTTAATCCGGTATACAACCTTTGACAAATATAATTTAATATTAAATATTTGTAAAGACATTTTTAAATCTGAAATATTTCATAATATAACAGTAACAATGTTTTCTGATCAAAAATTTATTTTATAATTATGTATTGTTTTATAAAAGAATTATATATATCAAAAAATATTCATATTCTATCAACATTTATGCAGTTTGAAATTATTTGTACATAATAAAATTTTATGTTAAATTATAAAATATAATTTATAATTTATAATTTTTATTTTTATTCTTAATAAAAATATTCAATAAATAGTGTTTTTCGTTTTCAATTCTCACTAAGTAGTAATAATACAATTAATAAAAAACTTTTGGTGATATTAAAACAAATAAAAATTTCCTAATAAATACGTTATTTAGATTAGAAACTTAAAATTGTATAAGTAACAATAACCCTGTTATTAAATGATTAATCTTGTATAAGTGAAAAGTATTATAAAAGAATTACATAATATACAATGTAAAATTTTCAAACAAAATGTCTTTTTTAAAGATTGTGGAAAATTTTATTAGATGTATGATAAAATTTCACATAACTTTTTATATAAAATCTAGTATAAATTTTATATTTTTTTAAATAATCACAAGTAATATTACTTACTAAATGAAATACTTAGTTTACTTAATATTTGCAAATTTAATAACAACATTTTTCATTTGCATATATTATCTTAGAAGTATTCTGATTAATTCACAGGAGTTTTTTTAGTATCAAAAATTATATTAATATAATAAGAATTATTTTTCTGTACAAATTATAATATCTTATGTTTGTTTCATAACGTTTTTTATAAAAGTGAATTGAATAAATTCAAAATTGTACATAAAACGAAATTTCCTTTTTAATATTATAATTTATAAATTTAAATTTGTAATGTTTAAGGTGAACTCAATTATGTTCTCTATTTAATTAATTATATTTGTATATGATTAATTAATATTTTCGATATAATTTCTGAAATACCAGTATGTTATTAATATTTGTTTTATTAATAATTTAAATAAAATTGTAGGTAAAAAATAGGATATCTTCATTTCAGTATAAAACGTTGATAAAATTTTTAATAAAATAAAAATTTATATTTTATTTGTTACCACTTACATTGAAGATAATCAGTTTCATGAATAAGATCGGTATCATAATTTTATTATATTGTATATTATAAATTCCAAAAAGATAAATTTATGAAAAGTTATGGTCAATATAACAAATTATAAAATTATTATTTTGGTTAACTTTGTCTAACTTTCTAAACTTTCTATTATTGTAGATTTTTTATATTTAGTTCATCCGATAGTCACTATCATAATAATATAATTAATACAGTAAAATGAAAGTTAACTTTTAAAATTTGAGAAATTTTTAGGTAAAATACTTTTTGATCTGAGTTTCACAAGTTTTAAATTTCTAATTGGTATTGATTTTTATTTATTCCCTTAGGTTGTGAAATTTCTTCTTTTTTGTATACTATTATAAAAAAATATTATTTATTATATCTAAATATTATCATTAAATAGTATTACAATACTTTTATTGAAAAATTAATTTTATTATTTTTTCTTAACTTTCTTAAAATTACATTGATAAAAGTAAAAAATCTTTAATAAAGCTTCATAAAATTTGTCTTACTAAAAAAAAAATAAAAAAAAATTATTGTTAATTTAAATTATTACAAATAATACTATTAAATTCCAAATTTAAACGTTCGAAGTCTAAACCTATATTTATAATTCTATATATATTTTTCTCTAATAAAAAATGATGTAACGAATTTTTTTATAATAATTTATTTTTAAAAGCCATTTCATTCTTAATGTATACGTGATTTTATATATAAAAATTTGTATAAAATATTTTAAAAATTTTTACTTAGAAAAAAAAATTATTGTTGAAAAAAATACATTTGAAAATTGTAGATGTAATTATTTTATATTATTTAATATGTAAAAAATTATTAAAAATTAGGACATTATTTTTTCTAAATGCTTAAAGTCATTAATTATTAATTAATTTTAATAAGATTTTCTTTTATCATATTGTACTTTGATGTGTACATAAAAATTGTAATTATTAAAGTAGAATATTAAAATTCTTACGTCAGATTTTATAATTTATAATTTATTTATTTATAATAATATGTCTGTAAGTCTCGATTTCTTACAAAACAAAATTTAATTTATTTAACGCTGAAAACTTTGAAACAACGGCGGATGTAAAATGAGAATGCAGAAACAGAAATTTTTAATTTTAGAAAATGTTGGCGTTATAAGAATCTTACAATATTTATCATAATGATTGATCCTTGTACTGATAAAAAATGTGAATTGTTTTTTTAGTTTCTCAACAACGATCTCCAAAAATAATAGTTAACATTAATAAGAAAAAAATTAAATTAAAAATACAATGTACATATTATAAAATTTAGGTTAGGGAGATCGTGGAGTGACAAATAGATGCTTAGTATAATACACAGATATATTGTAGACTATGCCAATTTTTCAATGTCTTAAAATATATTAACGCATACTATTCCTATTAATAATATTGTTCATTTAAAGTGTACTTAATTTTTCTGCTTTCGTTGTAGAAAAGAAGAATATAAAACAATAATAATCTAATGACTTATATATGAAATGGCTTTAATTAAGAACAATTTCAGAAAACAAACATTACATTTAAATTTTGTACGACGCTAAATAATCATCAATCAAAACCAACAAAATATTCCTTTGATAATATTCAAAATTATATATACATAGGTTTTACATAAATTATATTAATAACTATTATGATTAATTTTGTGTTCTTAAAAACCTAATGACTTATGATTTATCATAATTATCGTATAACGTGTTTTTCAAATATTTGTGAAAATAGAAACTTTTAAATATACGTATAAGTATCTAAACAAATTCCCGTAATGTATTTAATAATTTTATATTTAATTAAATTTGATATATTTTTAGATAATTGAGTTTTTACGTACAATATTTATTTGCTATCTCAGAAAACTATAAGACTTTGATTTAATTCAATTCTCACGATGCGTGATATTTAAAATCTGTCCAATTATTGTCTATATGAATGTCACTTTTCGATAACTGTCTTTTATCAACTAATAATATTGTTGTGATATGAAATTAGCTTGGACAAAAATTCGCGAGCGAATGGGTATTTAGCTGCTTGCTCGTGAATTTTTGCGCAAAATGTTCCTAAAAAGTAATCAAAATAAAAAAGAAATAAGAAATGTTTATAACATATCACATACGTGATCGGTATATTCATTGGTCATTTGGTCACATCAAATCGTTTCAGCTGCACAAATAAATTCATACACATAATAGACAAACATTTATGATCAGCTGTTAATTATTCAAATACATTGTATTATTTAATTAAGAAGAACAAATGCACAATAAAAATTAGAATTAAAAATTCGGCGTATATAAAATAAGAACAGTATATATTTAGTTTTAAGAAAGAATCACGTATTAAACATATGTGTTGTACATAGCCTAAATAAAAACATTTAAAAGTAAATGATTCTTTATTGTATAATAAAATATCTTTATAATTTAAATTGTAAATAATACTTCAGTTAAAATAATATTATAGAAACTTTAGTTTTAATGTGTATTTATTCATTTTTTATTTAATTTTATGGTATCACAAAGTTATTGTTTTATCAATAGAAATTCTATTTTTGAACTTCGTAAACTTTTTAATACCCAGTATTCTAAAATATCTACATCATTTAACACTTAAATTATATATCATATAGCTACCAACATAGATATTTTTTAATTTTATAAGTTTTTGCATAATTCTTTCATCTTCAAATGATACAAGTTAACCAAAGACTTGTATAATTATGATTTTTAAATTTATCTGTATTTCGTTCATAAAATGACAGTATATATTATGTTATATAAATTGTTTTTCACTTTCAAAATTTTTAATCCAGCTTCTTTCATTGTCAAAAACTTATGAATATTTAAAATTTTTTTTACTTTATTAATTTGGGCATGTCAATTTTTATTTTCATATTTTCTTTCAAATGTTTGAAAGGCATAAGATGTTCTTCAAAATTTAATACTTTAATATTTCACAATTTCATGTCCATTTATGTATTACTGTTCTTTTAGAGGACCTGCAATAAATAAATGCTATTCATTAGTATATTTTTATAAGATATAATTAAGATATAAATTTTTCATTTAGCTATTTATTTTTTAATATTAATTATATTTTATAATATTTTATATAAATTTTATAAAACACTTAAAATTTTAATTATGTTAACTTTATATATTTTAAATGAAACATTTTATATTTCCATACACTAATATGTTTGCTATTCTCATAAAACATTTATAAAAAATTCATTAAAATGATGTATTATAAATAAGTTTTTATTGTAATATTACTCATAAAATTTAAATTAAAAACTGAAAGCTTATTTTTAATTAAAAAAATAACAATTTATTTTAAACTACAGTTTTAATTGCAAAATATAATTTTTATTAATCTCTGTTGTTTATTAATGAAAAAATTTTGTACCATTTTTTAAATTTTTAAGTTAAAATTTTTGTTCAGTGAGTTACGAATGAAAATTAATGAATAAAGAAATTTGTAATAAAAATAAATTAAATATTATATTCCATAATTACCATATAAAATAGATGATAGTTTTTTGAACACCCTTTCAACAGATTATTGTTAGCATTATAAAAATTTTATAAAAACATATCACTGTTTTTTCACCAACATACAAGTTAATAAATACATTCAATAAATTTATAAATTTAAATGGATAAATAAGTTGAATTGCTTATTTCTTTTTCACATAAAAGTATTTTTAAGGAGTATATTTTTTAAATACTACGTATTATTTTTTATATCTATTTTCATCTATGCTAAAAAATCATCATAATTATTCATTTTGTATATGATGTAGAGTATTAATTATTATTATTATTATTATCTTGAATGATATTTCTTTATTTCTTGTTTTATAATCATCCTTGACAATAAGCATCTGAAATTTTAATATTATTAATGCATACATTTAAAAATATAATATTAAATCTGGTAAGCATTTTCTAATAAGATTTATTAATATGACAAATTTGATCACACAATAACTTGTAATAGATCTCATAAGGGAAAAATAAATCAAATAAACTTGTTCTACAGTTAAAAATAATAAATTAACTTTAACAACTTATTTTTCATATTTTATATTTTTCTTAAATAAATAAAAACTGTGTTTTTAAGTAATTGATTTTAATTTAGGTTTGAATTAACCTCGACTAGAATAGATAGAATTAGAATATTTTTATATTATTATATTAAATGATTTATAGAAAAAATAAAATTAATAAATGTAAAATAAAAATTATATACAAAATTAATGTAAGCGTCATTACGATATAACAATCGACTATAATTTAGACGATTTAATTTAAAATTTTTTTATCGGTTTTTTAGATATTTATGCGTATACGTATATATTTATTTCAAATTTTCAAGAAATTGTCAAAAAATTGCACTTAAAATTAAACCAAACCATTTATTTTATAATTTAATGAAATAATATTTCTACGTTATTTTTTACATTATTTATCATAAGTCAAGTATAAGTGTATATAATAGAACGATATACATATATTATAACAAGAATTGTTAACCTTTTTTACTCTACTGTTTACATTATCACGATTAAATTATATCGATATTATATTACACGAAATAAGCAAAGAAAAATATTAGTTTGCATATTAAATAAAACAGAATAGACAAATAAATTTCAATGTGTGTCAGTATAAATCAACTAATTTTTATTTAATTCAAATTTAATATCTGTTAAAAATATCTAAATATTATAAAAAATTGTGAAATTTAAAAAGCGGCAATCACAAACATTATCATTAAAAATGAAAATTGATTACTGTACTAAATAATAAGAATTTATTTTTGTAAAAAAATTAAATAATATCTTAAATACTGAAAACATTTTTAAAAAGAAAACAAATTTGCAAGATAATGTAAGCAATAAATACTTATAAGTTTAATAAACCAAATTAGATATTCTGATCAAACTCGGATTGTAATTAAAAATCTAGTAACTTTTATCACATTTGCTCAATATTCTTTTTTTTTAATATTATGCGTAAATTGTTTTACTAATAAAGAAAACTTGTTTAATTTTAAATTAATTAATAATTTATATTTATATATAATTTATGCTTCTATTAAATTCCAAATTTAAAGTGAATATTTTTTGCATAATAATATTGTTTTATATTATGTATATGCTATTAGGTATTCTCTAAGTACTTCCTATTGGTCCAAAAACTTAGTTAAGAACCAGTATTATATTTTTATTATTTTTATTAAAGGCAGCCAGATGAGCAAGTTAAATTATTTTGAGACATAATTCAATCTATAAATATATATAAATATATATTCATATATAAATAAGTTTTTTTTTAATAAGACTAATTATAATTTTAATCTATGTTTCATGATAGTAAAATTGTTATCAATTACTTGAAATGAACTGAACCTAAATAAAGATAGGGAATGCTTTACAATATATAACAATTGAAATTGAAATCGAAGTAATTATATATTGAAAATTATATAAAATTGTATTAACTATATAAAATTATGATATTGAAATTAATTTGAGATATTTTTTGACTATTTTCATTAATAATGTTTTCTTTTAAATATTTTAGTTTTGATGATTATATTAGCAATCCATTATTGAAATGAGATTAATTTTTAATAAGTATTTTGTTTTTTTTAGAACAAATAGAAATCCTATGTTTGTTTGAAAAATTAAAACAAATTTATGACAATAAATAATATATTATTGTCCTTATCACAAGGCTATAGAAATAGACATTCTTTACCACTAATTTGTTTCTATGACAATTTATGCACTCTTTATAGATTTTTTTTTAATTTAGTAGTTTAGATATATATAATTAGATATATATATATATATATCTATAACTTCTGATCATTTAGTGATGAAGACTCTATCATGTCGTAATGAAGGAGTGTTATAGGAGAAATATGTTTCATAAAATCTGATATTTTAATAGAGACCGCAGCACTTCAATAATGCAGTTTTTTTATTTAAAATATATCATTCCTTTCACTAATTAGAAATTTTAGCCTAAGTTCAAATTTAATTTATTTTATGTGATTCTTATTAAAGAATGTAATTGATGTTTAAATTGATTGTCAAAAGTACTTAAGAAATACAATGGTGATCTAATCTTTGCATTGATTTATAATTCTCTTTAAATGAGTGAAAGACACTTTATAAAGATTATACAGATAAACTACTCATAGCTTAGTTGAGTAACCATATAAACACTGCTTTTGTGTTTTCTTCCATTAATGTATCATAGAGACCTTAAGTATTGTTTAGAAAAGAAAGAGTGGATAAAAATAAGATTCTGTAGTGGTACATGAAATAACTGGCTAAAGGAATAAACTAAAAAATTAAAAAAGAAAATCTGAAATAATAACGAGTGATGATAAGTCTGATAATAAGACACACAAGGAAAATTAAGGCGAGAGAAGAAGTTATATTAGTGGCGAAAAATCAAAGAATCTACATACTATAAATGAAATTGTTGTAATTAATAGGGTTAACATACACTTTATATATTTAATAATATATTTTATTAATCAATATAAAACATAAATATGTGATGACACAAAAATATACAAAGTTCACAGTGTTAATAGTAAGTAATTATAAATAGCACAACACTAATTATTAATAATATTGAAATTAACTTTGTGTGAATAAATGTATAATTGTATGTGGTACACCTATGGTATGACTGTATTTTTTCACGTCTTGTGAACTACTAACTTTCTAATATCTAAAATGACATCTAAATATGATATGACTAAATAATATGACATCTAAAAATGATGTCTTTCAGACCAGTAGTTATAATATTATATGTACAAAATATTATTTATACATACGATATATATTTATGTAGCGGCGATCATAGAACTATTACAAAAAATCTAAAAACCGTTGAATGATGTCATAGGCGCGCCAAATAGTTAAAATAGTTGTTTTTAATATAAATGTTCGGCGTACGGCTAAAGTGACCGTTTATTGAACAATTATCTATTACATCAAGGAGTTGGTGGATAGGTGTGTAGGTTAAATAAAGGCAGACGTTTATTCTATGCTGCTATTTGGTGGTATGATACCGTAGCATGGCGCGAGGCTGGTGTCCGTTGCTCTCGAGGCGATGAGTTACCCTCGTGGAAACGCGAAATAGATACGCCGACGGGCGTATGTTTTATTTACATTTACATGTACGCTTTGATATTCTGCTCTCCGCGCGAGCTGATGTTCTGCCGCCGTCGCGTGTATTTTCTCTGCATTTATACTTTTTAACGCTCTATTGTGCCATTCAATATCCGTAAAATCTCAACAGTCGTTCGAGAATTTGCCGAAAACTCAAAAGCTATTAAACGTAATTAGATGTAAAAAACTGTAAATAATTATGCACGTGCGATGATGTTTTGTTTAACGTGCCCCAGCCCGTCGCCTACGGGCGGCGCACGACAATCTAAACAATACAGTATAATATAATATTTATATATAAAGAAAATATACGAATAGATGTTAATGTACATGTGTGATACTACATAATTTTAAGTGATGCGCAGCATATAAAAGTGTAAAAAATGTAATATATTTTAAATAAATGTACATAAATGTAACAATAACAAATATTTAAAATAACAATGTAAGAATAGTTGGTAAATAGAAAATAATAATAATAAATTTGGGAAAATATTCTAAAACTTGTATGCGTTAGCTATATAATGCAATTAGACAGATAAATGAAATAAGAGTCTGTTATTTATGAAGGCCTAAGCTTGAAGAGATGAGCTCAAGAGTATCTACTATAACTTTGTATGTGCGTAGAAACGAATAGTAGAAATTATTTAATAATTAAAAAATAATATTAATATACTTTTTATAAAAAAAATAAAATGGCTTAGAATAACCACTTTACTTATTTTACTTGAAAAATTTGTAAGGTTCTAAGAAAATAAAAAAAAAATAATTATATCAAAACATTAAACAAAATTTAAACTATCTAAAAGTAATAATTTGTTATATTTTATCGTGTAAAATATGAATATAATAATTTTAGTAAAATCTAGAACTCAATAATTAAAAGGGAAAAATATTGATTAAAGTTGTTTTACCATAAATATTAAACTATAGTATAGTAAGGAAAGCATGTAAGGCTTCGGCATCATCCGTTGCATGATGCTGTGACGCCACACGCACGCACAAAGTTATCTGTATCTGAATGCAGCGTCACTTTACCTTGGCGATGCTGTGAGAGTCAGTCTTACAATCTAACTGTCTTACTAACACAGCTTACTGTAAACAATGGTGTACCTGTAGTATTTAAAAGCACTTTGAAGCTTATAGAAGCCAAATATATTAAAATAGAATAATATAACGATCTTGTTATTGTAAAGCACCTAAAAATATACAATACTCTTGAACAATTAGATAATTCTTCAAAAAATATGAAAAAGAAAAAAAATAAAATCTGGTACTATAATGTAAATTATAATTAGAATTCTCACCTTTATAATTATATTTTATTCTTAATATAATGCAGAACAAATTTATTTTAATTTTTAAAAATATATTCATTTTAATATAACTTATACATATCAATGATTTAAAATTTAGTAATAAATTTATACAGTTAATTTTTATTCAATAATTCAATAAATTATTTCAATCATTACTTTAAAAAAATCTGAGTATTTACATATTTTTTATCATTATCACTATTTATAATTGAATTAACTTTGTAGATAGCGTCATATGTTCACGCGTATTAAAATATTAGAATCAATATTAATTAAACAAATAATTAATTAATTATACATAGTGTTGACGATTCACAGGCATGGGTCCCATAGTCGCGACACCTGTACACCTGACTAATGGGGCACGGAGTTTAAAAAAAATTCTTCGTACAAACTTTTCAGACTGCACGTGTTGTAGATAACCATCGATGTCTCGTGTGAGTCATGATCAATCATTGTGTATGTTCAATAAACCAAGACACAAAATCGACCATGATCAATATCAGATTCGTAAGAATCGTAAAACTCTTTCAATAAGAATACAAAATATAAATTATTCAAAACATGACTATGATAATTATTCTAACAAAACAAAAATGTTCAATTTAAAAAAGAGAATCATTATAAATTTATTATAAAATGTAATCACACTAATCTATTTAATAACAACGAGTATTAATAATGACTTTATTATTAATTAATAATTATTATTTATTCAATATAATATTCAATAATAAATAATAAATAATAATTTCATTTAATAATTAATATTTAAAATCGAAAGGGAAAACTAACTGAGAATATTAATAACAACATACATAACAGCTGTTATATAGAAACTAGATCAGTTTATATTTTAATGTAAAAATATGGGATAAGGAAAAAAAACATAAATTTTTTAAATAAAAATAACAAGAATAAGAATGTTTCAAAAAGAATTATTATTATAAAACAGCATAATAAAAGTCTATAAAAAATATTAAAAACCCAAAAATAAATATAGAAAAAACTTTTAGCTACAAACTTACGATGCTATCAACTCATAAAATCATAGAAATAACAATAATAAATAACAATATCATTCACAGAAACTCTGATACTAACTCCTGCGAATGAAATAATATATTTTAACAATAAATTAAGAATATAATGCATTTCGTATACAATTAATATTATAATAAAAAAAAATATTATAAAATCCTAATTATAAAGTATTATATAGTTATATAGTTATAAAGTTATAAAGTATTTTTTAATATAATTTCCTTTTACATATAACTGAAATATCTAAATATTAATAAAAAAGGGACTATAAGAGTTATTTTACAATTACATTAAAATCTAATATAAATTGAAGGCAATATCCATACAAAAATCTTTATAAACGAATCAAATTCTCAGAAATTCAGAAATTCATTATTACAGAAGAAATTAAAATTTGCCTCTTCCTACATATTGTATACGAAAGGAAGCTAACATTTTGCTATTAGTGTACACTAGCACCTGAGATCAGATTCTATGAAAGTTCAAATTCTACTTCAGTTTCGTAAAAAAATAGTAGAATAAGTTCTGTTCTGAATCAGTTATAATTAGAAGAGTCAGATTTAATAAAATATTATTACAATTACAAAAATTAATTGCAAATAATTAAACAATCAATCAAATAAAAGTCGCATTTTATAAAATTATTAAACTTAAATATTTATAACTTCTAAATTAATTAATCAAATTTATATAAACTTTAAACATATTAAGAATTATAAAGAATATTGAAAATATATACATGCAGCAAGGAATTCAATCTTCAATTTCTTTAGAAATTAACGTTGACAACGACAGGTAGAAGTTATCTGGAGATTCTTTAGCCCCAGGAATCTCTTAGATATTAGCAAAAGAGTTTACATATATTTTTGTCCATAAAGTCTTTTCCGTAAAAAGAATATTTTAGATAAGTATTCAACTAATTTCAATATAAACTAAAATAAATTAAATAAATTTAATTAAATACACATGTGCATTCATATATAGTTCTAAAAACGAGAAAAGAAAGAAAATAAAAAGTATTCAATTTTAATTAAAACTATAATTAAATAAACAAAATTAATTTAACTATTCCATAGAAATATAGTTGACTAACTAATTTTATTTTGTAAAAACTCTATGTAAACAGGTTATATATGAATATTAAGAAATTTGAAATATTCACAAAAAATGTGTAAAAAATGAAAATAATATAACTTATATTCATAGGTATAAGTAACATTATTTTAATATTTTATTATATCTTACAGTTTCATTTTTAACAAATATTTGAAATTTAGAAACCGGAAATCAATGTAAATAAATATTAAATAAATATAAATAAATAACTTACAAGCGGTCTAATAGATTTTTGTTAAACGAAAATTGATTGAATAAAAAGTTTTTAAATTAGTTTACGTACGATGATTCAATAAGCTTTCAAAATGTAATCTATTTCAACGTATTTTTTTAATCCATGAAAATTACTAAAAAATATTACTTAAATATTTAAATAAAATTACATAAATTTTCTCTGATTATTTAATTGAAAGTATTATTTTTATATAATGATACTTGGAATACATAATAAAATTTCAAGAGTCATTTAATTGATTTATTTTCAAAAACATATGTATATAGTTTTTTTAAATCACAATAATTTTAAATTTTATATGTTTTCATATATTCATGTATTATACGTAATAATATGATACGTATAAATATAAATCATACATATACACGTGTTCATATGTAGATTTTCTCACGAATATACTATTCGTATTACAGAAAAATATTAATGCGCTTTAAGTGAAAAAAAAGAATTTAATCTAATTATATTCTTATATATTTTACGAACGACCTGTGATTTTCAACGATTTTTAATTAATTAACAATTTTTGACGGTAAATTTAGTGTTTCGTATTAGAATGTCTTTTTCTTTCTAAAGAGAAAATTAGAATTAATTACTTTTGATTTTGATTTACTATGCATTATAAGATAGCATATTCATTTGTTAAATTTATTAAATTGAAAAGTTTTTGATCGACTGGCATCTTTATGATATATTAAAAATAATATTTTGACAAACATTTTAATTTTATGATTTTATATTTTTTAATAACTTAACTCTTTAAAGGTTGAATGAAAATAAGTATAGCAAAAGCATATTACTGATGTATATTAATTTTTTGGAGTAATAATTTAATAAATATATGTCTTTCGATTTGATTATTTATTTAAAATCAATTTTTAATTAGAATAAGAAATACATATTTAAAGTATGAAATATTTTATTTTGATTGCACAGAGTAGCAATCATATTACTCTTCCATAGAGAATATTTATATAACATAAAAAATCATTTTAAACATTTTCTATATGTAAGATTAAAATTTTTGCATAGATAATTAATACAATAATTATTAGTGAAATTTAATTCTACTTATTTCCTATCAAAAAGTTCAAATATTTATTTTAATTTCTTAATTTTAATGAATTTATATAATATGAAATGTCATATCTCTTGAATCATCTAAACTATTATAACACAATAATGTATTATTTTACGTTATTTTAATCCAATATAATTACGACATATTTTAATAACATTATAATTATATATTATTTTTTCAAATTAAATCAACACATCGGGAACAATATAATAAAATAATATAAATAAAATAAAATAATAATACATAATATAAGGTATGAATAATATAATATTTTCAAATAGAATCTTTTATATTTATTTATAAGTAAATAATTATTACTTATTTATAATTAATAACTTATAACAAATTTAGTATTTAAAGTCAGCAAAGTTAGAAATTAAATTTATAATTGAAAAAATTTTGGAACACTACATATATGTTTTTAAATCATACGTACATGTATTATAATAAACATTTTTTTTATATTTTTACTATGAGATACGTTTAAAAAGCTCGAGTAATTTCAATTTCTAAAAAAATAAATTACTTTTTATGTACCCTTTCAATTTCAATAAATTAAAGTTGATATTAAATTAAATTTTATGATTTAAATAAACTCACTTTGTCATATAATAAAATTTTAGTATAATAATAAATATTTCTAGATCTATAGATATTTAATGGTATTTTTTTAATCTAAATTTTTAATTTATTTTTTGCATTTTAATTATCTTATAGAAATTTTGATTTAAAAAATTCATAAGGCACTTAAATTTATATATGTACCTATTTAATATTACATACATTTAATTTTCCACTAAAGAATTTATAATACTTACGAATGACTACCTACGAATATATAGTCTCTTTTATTTTTTTTAATTTTATATTTAGTCTTATAAAAAATATTGTATTAAGATTAGACTATTAAGTAAGCGATACAAATATAATTTTATAGATATTTATTATGCCTATAATTTCTCTGTCTTATAAAAGAATTATTGTAACTATATTAATTACGTAATATAAAAAGTTATTTAAGTATTGTAAAATATATTTTGTAGCTAATAACAAATTAAATATTATATAGATATTTATATCATAATATCATATTTTTTACGGTCTTCCCATAACATTAAACATTGAAAGTTTGTAGAATTTTCAAAAAAATTTTTAAAATAAATAATGATCTAAATCTTACACTGAGAAAAATTTTTTTAAGTATAATATTAATTTTTAAATAAATATTTAAACAATTTTTTTTTGTTGAAGATTTATCTACCTTTCTCTGTAGTGCACTATTGAATCCATATTATATGATGGTTGAGTGGATTATTAAATAATTGAAGTTTTATAGTTAACTGATATATTAAATAATAAATTCTCTAAATAAATTATTTAATTATCAAAATATATTTAAAAAAAAATTATTATTTTAATTCAATAGGATCATTAAAATAACATTTTGAACAAGCATACAAAATAAAATTTATGAAAAAATTTTTATCATAAATTTGTGGAAAACATGAAAAATATTTGAATTGATAAACAAATTTTTCAGTAATAAAAATGTAACATGAAAAATGTCTGCCCCATGTTGTCTAATACACACAGTATAAAGTTAAAACTATAAATCTATTTGAATATAAATAAAAATCTTTTATTCATTAAAATATTTAACAATAACTATTTATGTTTAAAAATTTAACAAATATAAAATTGCGTAATTGTTATGTGGAGGTTAAGTACAATATATTAACGAAAATCTCGATATAATGATGTGGAACTTATCATGATACAGCTGTTCTTTAAATTATACTATTAAAATATTACTTGATATACCCATTAATATTATAGTTCGTAATCTCAATGGTAAATTTTTAAGTATTGTTAGAATTATTTTTCTATTTAACATTAACAATTCATTGAATTATTACTATGTACAATATGACGCATTGCAATTAAAATTTACCTAACGGTTATAATCGTGGTCATTCGTACATCGTTTAAAAAATGTAAACACATTAGCACAAAAGAAAAGGATATAGTACTAAATCAGAAAGTAACAGTAAAAAAAGTTAAATCTTCAAACTTTTTTTAATAAAAAAATTTTTTATTTTAAGCGTGATTTTCTTCATATTATATTTTTAAATATTTAATTTTATTTAAATTCGTTGGCACTAAATTTCTAAAAATTTTGAATATAATAACTAGAATTTTAAATATATTTTTTAGAATATTGTTGTATTTAATAAATTTTGATTTTTGAAAAATTTTGATTGATCACAACTATAATTATGAAAAACTTTATTTAATTTTCTGTTACAAAAATATTTTTAATTTTAATGCATACCCTTTTCACATGCAATAATATTTTTTAAAAATAACGATGCTTTTTTATTAACAAAATTTAGAATAATATGAAATTTAATTTTAAATTACAATATGATTAAAAACATATTTAAAATATCGCGTAAAGATTTTGTAAGAATATTTTACTACAACTTTGCTTTTTTTTTCTTTTAGATCATTGCAAATTTTTTCTATTTTAAATAATGTATGTATTTTTATATAAATTATAGAAATACTTTCTTATATAAATTTATTAGCTAATCTTTCAAATAGATAGCAAATGAGAAGACGTATTTAAATATGGGTGATGAAGGACCAGTTCATAATGAATTTCAAATGTAAAAAAAGTTTGAACCTTATAATGAGTGATGAATTCTTGTTGACAAAATTGTTTTTTTTTTTAAATTCGATTGAATACAATTTATATAAAGTCTATAAATGGTATTTTATGAAAACATGTCTCTTCACAAAATCTAAGTAAAGAAAAGTTAAAAAAAAGGGTAACGTGAATAAGTCTTAATTAAAAATTTTAAAAAGTAGATACAAATTATCAATAAATAAATAATATTGTGAAGTATAGATCAGATAATGCATTATTTCCTTTAAAATTTATTTCAAAATTTTATGTTTTATTGATAAACGTAAAACAAAAGAAAGAGAGGAATATAGTAAAAGGGAAACAGAGGAAAGAACGAAAAGCGGATAAATCAGAGAAAGGAACAGGAAAATCGTCGCTCTCGTTGGAAATTGACATTGTATCATCGTGAAACAGAGGAAAGGGGGAAGAGTGAATAAATAAAGAAAAGAAACAAAAAGTTTATCCAATTTGCATAATGTAAAAAAGATAGATTGATCGTATGTTTCAGATTAAGTATTTTCTTGGAAATTGACATTGTATCGTCGTAGTGCCTTCACTTTAATTCATCACACTACTATCGTAGCTTATGTTTGAGTAAAAATATCACGTATTGAACCCAGGAGATCAATAGAAGTACGGCTTGATTGTTACGCCGATTAACAACTACTTGTTTTTGAACATTGAATTTATTTATATTCTTATATTTTTGTCTAAATGTAAATCTCATTTATTTCATCCTATTCTACCTGCATAAAAATACACGTATATATTAGGAGCATACGCTCGCAAGTACAAACGTGTAAACACAAACACTATGCTCTCGATTACTTGGTAGCGCACACTCATCTTTATCTTTGGTAAGGCTGGGAAATGGTTTCACAGTCCTTCTACCCTAGTCGCTTCATTTACCGACTCTGGCAACATTATTCACTATTTTTTACGATGTACATTTACTTAATGTACATTTAAGATTCTAACGCAAACGAACATTCCTCTTTAGACTAGGATGTGTCCTTATCTTCTGAGCACATAGGTAGTGTTGTTATTTTCTCAGCCTTCGCTTTATCAAATCCATCAATTAAGGTCTTAATAATGAATTTAATTGTAAGTTTATAAATATTTTCCACATTTTCCGTATATCGTTCGTGTAATGTCATCTGCATCGCTGCCAGAAATGGTGATTCGATTTTCTGTAAATTAAATATACATCTTTTTAATATGTATCATTTTTATTATTTATATTTACATAAAATTATTATTTAGAATATAGTTTGTTTTTTATATTTAAATTTAGAAATACTTTTTTTGCAAATGGTAACATTCTAGTAATAATTTTATAATAAAAATTTGCTTGATATAAATCCGTGTGATACGTCAAATATAAATATTTCTATTTGCATTTATTTTTTAATTACTTTAGATAAAATAATTATAAATAACATTCATAAAAACATACAATCAAAAGTAAAGTCCTTGGTAAATATAAATTACAAATAAGTATTATTATAATATTTTTTTGAATCTACATTTCACTTTTTTACTTGATATACAATATTAACACTGTATTGTATTATATATTCTTAAATAGAACTTTTAACTTTTTTTTACAGAGAATAGCTGTAACTTTTTTAATGGAATTACAAAAAGATAATTGTAGATAATTAATAATTTATACATGACTTGCAACTACTAAACTTACATCATCTAAAAAGTTTACATTATATCAGAATATGAAAAAGAGTATACTACATCCGAAATTAAAAATTTATACAAAATCATTTGAATTACAATATATAAAACTAAGCATTAACAAATAAACTATACTTTAAGTATAAACAAAATTATTAAAATATTATTGAAAATAAACATAAAAATAAAATTTATTGTATAATAAACAAAAGAGTTTTCTTTAAATAATTATAATGTTAAATGCTTCAAAAATATAGATTGTATACAGTTATATAAATAAAAAAGTTTTAAACCCGAAAAATTTCTAAATGCTGTTAATGAAAAATTTAAAAAATTTATAGATTGACATATTATCAAATCTCTAACCAAATTGAAACCTCGAAAGAAATGAAGCTATTGAATATCGTCGAATAAAATATAATCTCGATAATTAATGAACATCATTCTTTAAAGTTATAAACATTATTTCATAATTTATTTTTCATATCATTATATTATAATAATTTTTTATATTGTAATGGGTTTTATATATCATAGGTAAAAAATTAAACTAAAAAATCAATGGATAATTAATATACAAATATTGAAAAATCGTAACTGTATAATTTATATGTGTAAAAATATTTATAATAGTAAATGTATAAATACTATAAAAATGATAAACTAAAGTAAAATAGTTAATTTTGAACTTTAAGGATAAGTTATTATCATATATATACTATTTTATCAAAATAACCATTAGTAAAGTATTTATCATAAGGAAATAAAAATATTAGAACACAATATTAAAGATGCTAAAAAGATTACAAAATATAATAGTTATACATCAAAATTTATAGAATAATTTCTACAGATAATTTTATTAAAGCATCAATAAATTTAATAATGTCGTTAAGTATGTATTATTTTTTTAATAATAATTTTATTTTTAAATATACTAATTTAGTAAATAAACCAATCTTCATTAATTCGTCTTATTTGACATTATCTTTTAAATAGTGCAATAAATCTAAGGAATTAAATAATGCATTAAATAAATATTTCATTTCACAGGAATTCAATTTTAATTCTTATTTTTAATTTAAAATCTGAAAAAGAAAAATAACTTTACGGCACGTTATGAACTTCTGTTAAACTATTGAATTGTAACAAACTTACAATTTCATTTTTATTTTAAATTTGTCTATTTGCATATATATATAATATTTGTATTGTATGATATTATATTATTATTATATTATGTATTATAGTAATATCTTATAATTATGTACATTTAAACAAAAAATATACAAATGATAAAAGAATTCTACGCAGAGAAGACTATTGTTAAAAAAATTTAGTTATATTATAGTTAATATTATTCTATTTTCATTTTTTTATTACCCAAAAGTATTCACTATTAAACCCAGGTATTTTTGTATGTATTGCACCGACTTGATGAAGGAATGTAAGAAAAACATCTATGTCGTCAAGGCCTTGAATTCCTTCATCGAGTATAGTCATTACTTTTTGTGCGTGTTCAGCTAATTCCATACTTGATGATTGTTCTTCTCTTGTTTTAAGATCCTTAAATTTTACGAATAGGTGTAACAGCTCTATATTCTCTTCAAATAATCTGCAATTATAATTATTTCCATTAATATAAAATTCATTGTTATTTTGAGAATTTATATTAATGTACTGTGAAGTTCAAAATATTTTAGTTTGTAAAGTTTATTCATCAATTACAAAATTAATATTTAATTATTTTATAATTTTGAAAAACGAATATTTTCCCGTTATTTGATTATACAATTACTATGAGGAACAATAAAAATTATTATATCAATTACGGATGTCAGTGATATATTTACTATTTAATCAATATATTCTTATATTTTTATTGTATTTCCTTAAAAAATATTAAAATTTACAAGAGTACTTTAAAAAATACGATTCGTTATATATATAATATATTATATAATATATATATATATAATATTTCAGAATTTGTTTTGGTTAGAGTTAAAAAAAACAATTGAATAAAAAATGAGTTTTATAACAGAATAAAAAAAATAAAATAATTTTGGCAAAATTTGAACAATATCTTCTTGTTTAAACTAGTAATATATTTAAAAAATTTGTTTTTATTTTTTGTATTTTGTTAATGTAATTAAATTTTAAACTATTATGAACACAAATGAAATAAGTTCTTAATAATATAAAATTCATATTTACATAAAGGTTTGAAAAAATTTTTATCGTATTCATCTACAGATTTATTACATGAATCTGTTGAAAAAATAAAATAATAATAATAGATACTTATTTTAAATGATTATAATTACTTCATAATAATGATAATTATAAATTATTTATGTAATTATAAATGATATATGCATAGTCATTAAGCAAATATCAATATATAATTCAATACATATTGTAATATCGTGTAACATTTGGCGATCATAACAGAATCAATGTAACTTAATGCGTGCGGTCACTGACATGGCAAGGTGACGTGCCACCGGAAGAACAACGGAAATTATTCATGTATCTCGATGTAATGCGAGCGGCTGCTGATAGTGCAAGAATGTAGTACTATATTTATCTAAGCGTAATCATCGCGAACATTCTATGCAATGTCAAAATTCTAAACATACGCCAATGTGAATAAAACTCACAATCGCGGCAATTATTTTTAATAAAATTTACACTCAACAAAATTATATTTGCTTGTTAGTCTAAAATATACTATATAAGACAATACGAAAAACCACGAAAGCTTCTGTTTTTCTGTTTCTTCTCCTGCTTTTGGCTATTCTCTTTCAATTTTACTACACTTTAGAATTTTGTTAATTTAATATTTATTATTGTAAAGCATTCTGTTTCTATTCGTCATTCACGCATAAAATCATAAATATAACTAATTCAATCTAAATACCAATCCAACTAAAAGTCACCGAAGTCGACCTATCAACAATAAAGGATACTTTTGATATTCTTAGCCCATAAAATCAAAAGTAGCGACAGCATCCTATGTAACCAACTACAAATAACCAGAATATCCCTTTCGGAGGAAAACATCTATAAGACTTTCTGTGTAATTTATTCATTAATAATAAATTATTGTTCAACTAAAATTTAACTGATAAAATTTATTTACCTATCGAATCCGTATACGTGCCTCCGACCACGTAAAAACAGACATAACATTTTATACGATAATATTAACGAAACGCCAAGGATAAAGAAAATTAATTTTTATAGTTCTTCCTCCTACTATTGAATTATTATATTAAAAAAAATAATTATTTTAAATTTTAAAGAAGTTTAATGATGGAAAAAGTATTAAAAATCAAAATAATCCTAAAATTAAATAATCTTCTTCAACCTTATGATTTTAATTTCTCTTTTTTATTTATTTTCAATATATTAATTTTTTATATTTATTTTATTTCAAGCCGGTACTTTCAATTTGATAATAAAACAAATATATGTTACATTAATTATTTAAGAATACAAGATTGCATTATTGTAAACATTTTATTCCTTTTTTTTTTTATTTTTCAAATATTTATATGTACTCAAATGATCCGTATTAATCAAATATCTATTCACTTATAAAATTATAAAATTATGCAGTTTCCAAAAAATTATTTGGTTTAAATTAAATAATGCCTTATTATTTTAAAAAAGTAACAATTTTGTTTAATAACAAAAATTTTTTAAATAAAAGATATAACTAGTATGTCTTTAAATGTATCTGACTATAACTTTTCCATATATTTTAGAATAAATTTAATCTTGTAGATAATCGAAGATCTAATCTATAAAATAAAGAAACTTTTTAAATCAATCTAGATGGCTTTAGTGTTCATTTTAAAAAACATTAGATGAACTAGTATGAAGCGTAGCACGAAAGCGTATTTGAAGGAGAAAAATAATAATTGATATTAGCCCTAATATCGTATAATATTGTATCGTAGTTTATACTTTTAATGGTGAGTTTACAATATTTTAGATAATTTAGATAAAACAGCAGATAATTGCTAAAATAAAAACTGAGGTAGTAATGAATAAAGAGGGTCCGATGAATTCTATACTTTTTAATATAGTATTGGCAAATTTGTAATAGGATTGGAAAAAATCGAAAAGTTAAGCATAAAAATGGGAAAAACTAGATAATGTAGCTAAATACGGAGATTGCACCGTAATCTTGACAAAAATCGAGGGTAAATTAAACGAACATTTGAAAATTTTCAGAACTACCTAGAAAAAGAAGGATTAGAACTAAATTCAGAAAAAAAGAACAAAAATACTAAAGTTCCGAAAAATAGGGGATGAAAAAAAAAGCCGAGTTTAGCTGGAAAGGTAATAAAAAAAACTGTTGAGCAGTTCACATATTTAAAATACAGAATTAATTAAAATAACAAGGACAAGAAGTACACTATATTTATGAACGATTGAGTAAAGAAAGTATTAGGGAAAGTATGAAGCACAGTAGAAAGTTGGTAAAGGAAAATTTCAATACAAATAAAACATTCATATTGCATTCAGATGTTAAAAATAAAAATAAATAGGATAAAAATAAACACTGTAAGAAAGAAATCAAGTTAGAAAAAAAATAATAAATAGTTAAAATGTGATAATCTTCAGAGTGTATAAAAATGGAAGAAAGAAAAATTTTTAAATCAGATAAAAGTAAGGACAAAAGAATTAATGATGAAACAATTACAGAAAAAATTAAAGAAAATTTAATAGGAAATAAAAACAAGATAAGTGAACTAAAAGAAAAATTAAAAATATTAGAAGTGATAATAGAAACATAATGATAAAGAACCTGTATACGCTTACAGCAATAAATGATGGTAAAAAGTAAAATTAGTTAAATATTAGAGTACATTAAGAAACTTTTTTATATAAAAGAAACAGAATGAAAGAGGATATTTTTCTATTGTAACCAAAAACATCAAACTTGTTTAATATAGATAACTGTAAATAATAGTAATGTATAAATCGATGTAAAAATTTTGCAATATGTTATCGACACAATAAATTATACTCTTCGTACTTAAAGCAGGAACCTAAATTTTCATACAATTGTCAAAATTTTTTAAAATAAACATTTATCGTTAGCAAATTTCTTTATGACGGAAACAATTTTTCAATTTTTTACAGAAAGAATAATCAAACAGGGTTAATCTGGTGAGTAGAGGACACAAAAACTTCTTCATTTTGCCCATTGCAAATATACAATGACATATTTGCTTCTTAAGATAATACTATTTTTTTAATAATTACTTAAAACTGTAGTCCGTTCACTCTCTTCTTTGAAGATAATCAATAACAATTATTCCAAATACATCCTACAAATATTAACGCGATGACTTTGCTAACAAGTTAAACGTTTTCCATCATCTTGAGAATCAACTGTCTCCTTTTAGTTCATCATTTTAATTATTTTTTTCTCGGATGTAAATTAATGAACCTACGAATCTTTGCAAAACATTCGATTAAAACATTATTATGACACTGATCTCTACAACTATCTCGACAACAGTTTCTTCTTTTTTTTTTGAAAAAAAGTCATACAATGAATAAAACGTTGGGATGACAGAACAATAATTAAATAATAGAGATCAAACAGATATTGATAAAAATCGCGTTAAAAACAAGATATAAAATAACAAGTAATGGCGATAGATATTAATGTAAAATTAAATGTGAAACAATTGTTAATAGTTTTAATATACACAAAGGAAAATGGCATAATAATTAACAAAAAAATAAAAATAGACAAATAACTGAAGCACAAAATCAAAAATGCAAGATTAAATACAAAATATTAAAGAAAAAAATAGATAAAAAATATATGAAAAATAACAATAGAGATATCGAGGAACAATTTAATTTTATGAAAAAAGGACGATATTTTTTCAAATTAAAAAATTATGAAAAAATAAAAATTTTAGTGCATTAAGAAATAGAAAAAAAGGAGAAGCTATTGCGTATTTTGCAAATCTTCAATCTTCTTTTGATAAAATAAGCTAAGATGAAATATGAAGATATATAAAAAACGCGTAAGTATACTAAAGCAATTGTGCAATACTTAAGCAATACTTTAAGCAATACTTAGGCAATTGTGTATTTAATTACTAAAAAAATTAATAAAGAAGATAAATATAGAATATATGTAGCAAACAAATTAACACAATAATTCCTGGCGCTAGAAGTAAGAGAAATTTTTTAAAAAGAATTGCCTAGAAAAAAAAATGTTTATAGCCCTGATGAAAAGTATAATAATATAAAAAGACTAAGCAAAAATAGGAAAAATACAAAAAAGTAATCTACATAGGCAGTTGAATGGAGAATAATACGTCAGATCAAGTAATCACGTTGAAAATAAAAAGGACAAATTAATAATTAAAATAACAAAAAGGGCAATAACTTTTGAATTACATATTAGTGACAAAGAAAATAATGCAATTCTGATAGAATGTATAATATAATAATCAATATGAAAAATGTAAAAAAATAAAAATACCCTTTTAGGTTTATATTAGTATGTTCCTTCAAATACTTGAAATAAAAATATATAAGGAAATTATAGAAAAGAAGAAAACTTTCAGGGAGATGTATGTAAGATAAAAAATATTACCAAAATCAAGAAGAATAAGAAAGTTTAATGGAATCGAAAATTAAATTAAAGAAAACTTAATGTAAAGAATAAAACAAATGTATATAAAAAAAAGAAATTAAGAAGAAAGAATATATGAAAATATTAGCTCAATTCAATATGGCAAATAAATTTAAAGGAAATAGCTTTTGGAAAATTTATAAGCAAAAATAATGCAGAATATGTAAAAAAAGAAATATAAACGATGAAACATATTCAGAAAATATTAGAACCCTGTACATTATTTATTAAAGTGGAAAGAGAAATCTCTAGAGGATGACGGAAAGTAATGCACATAAAAAAGAAGAAGGCAGAAGATAGCGAAATGTATCCAAATTGAAGTATCTGATTCACGATTTAATTTTTTTTTTTTAAACATGTTTAAAAATGTTGTTATTATGTACAATCATAAAATATATCATAAAATTGTACATACTGTCTAATAAAGTAATAATAATTAATTCCACGTTCTTAGAAATGTCGACTAAAATAGACTGAACAACAAGTTGGCACCCTGAAGCTATAACAGACGATTATTCTTAAGAAGAATCAATAAATCACAAAATGACAAATCTGATGATAAAAAAAATAAATTTTTGATACATCTATATTATTTAATTTTTCCACGATAAATTTCTAAAAATATAAATTGTTTTTTGCGCAGTTTCTATATTCGATACGATCCGCTATTTTTATTTTTCTATTGATTAACGTGATTCTATAGTAAAAAAGTTTACGTTCCGTTAACTATCTCAAAGAAAAATGTATATTTATATTTACATATACATTAATATATGTGTATTATATATTATAAATTATATAATATTATATATATATAATCATCTCTATTCTAATCCTGATGTAAAATTGTATTGAGTATATATATGTATATTTTATATTCCAATTTTATATTTCTATTATTATTCCCGCAAATTATAATAATATTCAGATTCAGTAATATAATAGTTTGTATCAATAAGAATACTTTCCAAGTTAGATAGATATTTATATATATATATACATATATTCAATAAAATATTAAATTAGAGTAATTCAAGAATGGATTGAAGATATAATATCACGTTTATTTTATATATATATTTGAAAAATATTTAAACGAAAATATTTAAACATACACCTAGCTCTATGTTAACTATTAATATTATTTGATTATTATTTAACTGATAATAATTTATTACAGATATAAATATGCAAAATTAATTTAATTTCAAAAAGGAAACATTTTGTATATGTGATTTATTATTTTGAATAATAACTTTGCCTCTAAAACTTCATCGCTTAGATTTTGAAAAGATATTAAAAAAAAACGCGAGAAAATATGTAAAATTAAAAATTTGTACTTAAAATCTACATTTAATAAATTAAATATATATTTTTTAATCATTGTCTTTTAAATTAAAAATTAAAAAATGAAATAGTAATAATGGCACAGGTTTTGGGCACTAGAATTATAAAAAAGTCTCTTAGTGTATTGTATAATGGATTTATGGCCATTACAGTAAATTCATTATAAACCACGTATAGTGCATTATGCGTTACTTTTTTAATAAATAAATTGTTTACAAAGGCTATAAAAAATTTTGAAGATGATTATAAATTCTTGTTGTTCTAAATTAAATATCTAATTGAAATCATAATGAAAATGATATTTTGAATTAAACTAATAAAATCAAGAATATCGTGTGAAAATATTTGAATATATATTATTATTAGTATTATCATATATATCTCAAAATATTTACTTCTACAATATAAAAATATTTAACTATTTTACTGTTATTGTGTAATATTTTAAAGAAATTTTTAATTAATCAATAATTCAGTAGAAATATGTAATATAATTTCCATTTTACAATATAATTATAAAAAATGTAAGGTTTACCAAATAATTATGTTAATTATTTAATAATTATTATAGATTAAATCTCAAAATAAAAATAATTTAAAAAATTGAATAAACGTCAATAAATCATATGAGAAAGAATTCCCTGTAAAATATTAAAAATTTTTCCAAAATAAATCATATACAAATATCTGCATAATAAAAAAATGTTTATAAATTTAAATAATAGCATCAAAGGAAAAATAAAATCTTTTTAAGAAATTTATGAAAAGAAATATATTTTTAATCAATCATTCGTAAAAATTATGAAGGTTCAATGGAAAATTTTAAATTTAAATAGAAATATGCAATTGTATTAAAAGTTATTTAAATATTTAATTTCAATTATCACAATTATAAAGTAATAAATATTTCTAACAAAAATTTTTAATTGAAACAATTATATTGAATTTTTAATACTATTATACGTATATTGTACTAATATTAATAATATTAATAATATTAATAACAATAATATTAATAACGTATTATTAAATTAAAAACAAACTTTTTTTATATCTACGAAAAAATATTTATTATTTATTAATTATTCATAAATGCTGATTTTAATCTGATCATTTTGATTATTTTTTTCTTTATTAATGTATTTTAATTTATATAGTTTTTCCAATATTTCTTATTAAAAATATTCCTAATAATATTAAGTTAGAAGAGGATATCATCATTGTAATTAAATATATATTGATATGAAAGTTTTTAAATTTTGTTAAAAATTATGTTAAGTTGCAAAAGTATCAAAAATCTATTCCATAAACCTATATGGCATTTAAACATTTTAAACTCTTCTAATGAATGATTTATACGCAGTAATATAAAAAAATATTATGTTTCCAGTGTTATTAATTATTATTGGTAATGTAATTGGTATAATGAAGTACAAAAACATTTAATTTGTTTTTATCATATAGTAAATGAAAATTATTTAAAAATTTGAAATTGAAGTAAACATAAAAAAATTAAAATTAAAGTTTTACATAATCATCTAAAATTCTATTTATATAGTAAGTAAGTAAATAGTTAAAAATTATTTCAAATTTAATATGTATATATATATTTGAAGTAATGTTAAAAAATTGTTTTAATAGTTTATAATACTAACGTTCAAAATTTAAAATTGTATACAAAATAATTAGAGACCAAATAAAGTTTTTTCCGTCAACAAAAAACGCTCGACAATCTTTCAGGAATAATCAAAGATTCATATATTGAACTTCAAAATAAGATTGAAAATAATAATAATTATATATGAAGATAGAATAAATTTGAAAATATAAATGAAATCAAAATTATTTTTATAAGTTTAATATTTATTGCAAATTCGATGTAAGGAAAAATAATTTAATGAACAAATGAAAAAAGTAGCAAACTTGAGTTTTTCCTGTTTTCTAAATAGGTTTTACTTCTATTGAAGAATATACTCATTCAATATAATCTTAATAAATACATCATTTTGAAAGTGGTGATATAAAAAAGAGCTTTAATAAAATGTAACAGGATTTGAAAGTTTATCTTATAGGCATAGTATAATAAGGAAAAGTAGTTTAATCTGTAAAGTATTCATTCAGGTTTATGTGTTTGATAAAAGTCTTACTTCTTACTTCATGCTAAGAAGATGATGAAAGATAGAAATGCATTGGTTTTATGATAAGTTTAAAACTCAATATGATGAGATTAAAAAAAACCGCATGTATTTTTAAAGTTGGCGACTAATCTCTAAGTTCCGAAATCCAGGACACAGATATGCATCAACATTTCGGCCACTATCTGAGCACATGACTGGCAAAAGTAGGTCGCACAATACTGGTTAAATAAAATTGAAGAGGGAAATACTTACTTGACAAACATGTAGATACCAGTAGACTCCATCGCCTTAGCGATAGCTTTCCAGCTGGCAGTGAGTAGATACTTCTGCTTTGCGGTAAGTGGCAGCCTCGGGTCCGTAGCTGGTGGTGGTGGAGGGCTTTCGCGGTCCAAAGCCACCCCCTGAGCTTGTACCGTAGTCGAAGAAGCTAACTTACCTAATTTGCAGCCCATCTTTAATTTATCTACCCGTATGCTAGACTCGGAGTGAAAGTGATATCAAAGTCGTAAGAGGCCCAATCAGGGCAAATTTCGGGGATCTCGCTTGCATTAGGCGACACGCACACCTGTTCCTCTACACAGTCACTTAAAATCACACTCCGAGAGTATCGCAGTTTAACTCTCAACTATTTATCTGAGATATCTAAAAGTTGTCAAGAACCCAGCCAAACTGAGACTATGTAAGTAAGCTTGAAGCGATAGTGAGCGCATCCGAGGGTGACGCATGCGCGCAGATGACATTTAAGCTCCCTCTATAAAAGTATCGTAATCAGCTGTTGGGTGCTTTTACTTAAGGAATTCGTCCGAGTATCGCCACTGAGGGTCGTGTTCACGATAGGTGTTTATCGATCAATTCAAAGAAAAGGGTAGTTACAAAAATGCATTAGCGCACCGTCAACATAAGGGTGGTGGTATTGTCGCGCCGACGCCGTTCATGCGTAACTATAAGAATTTATTTTTTAAACATTTTTTTTCGTTATTTGCATTACGCATGCACTATACGTGGTTTATAATGAATTTACTGTAATGGCCATAAATCCATTATACAATACACTAAGAGACTTTTTTATAATTCTAGTGCCCAAAACCTGTGCCATTATTACTATTTCATTTTTTAATTTTTAATTTAAAAGACAATGATTAAAAAATATATATTTAATTTATTAAATGTAGATTTTACGTACAAATTTTTAATTTTACATATTTTCTCGCGTGTTTTTTTAATCTTTTCAAAATCTAAGCGATGAAGTTTTAGAGGCAAAGTTATTATTCAAAATACTAAATCACATATACAAATGTTTCCTTTTTGAAATTAAATTAATTTTGCATATTTATATCTGTAATAAATTATATCAGTTAACTAATAATCAAATATATTATAGTTAACATAGAGCTAGGTTGTATGTTTTACATATTTTCGTTTAAATATTTTTCAAATATATATATCAACATAACGTGATATTATATCTTCAATCCATTCTTGAATTACTCTAATTTAATATTTATTGAATATATGTATATATATATATAAATATCTATCTACCTTGGAAGTCTTCTTATTGATACAACTATTATATTACTGAATCTGAATATTATTATAATTGCGGGAATAATAATAGAAATATAAAATTGGAATATAAAATATACATATATATACTCAATACACTTTTACATCAGGATTAGAATAGAGATGATATATATATATACATTATATAATTTTATAATAATAATACAAATATTTAATGTATATGTAAATATACATCTACATTTTCTTGAGATAGTTAACGGAACGTAAACTTTTTTACTATAGAATCACGTTAATCAATAGAAAAATAAAATAGCGGTCGTATCGAATATAGAAACTGCCGCAAAACACAATTTATATTTTTAGAAATTTATCGTGGAAAAATTAAATACTCTAGATGTATCAAAAAATTATTTTTTTATCATCAGATTGTCATTTTGTGATTTATTGATTCTTCTTAAGAATAATCGTCTGTTATAGCTTCAGGGTGCCAACTGTTGGTCAGTCTATTTTAGTCGACATTTCTAAGAACGTTGGAATTAATTATTATTACTTTATTAGACAGTATGTACAATTTATGATATATTTATGATTGTACATAATAAAACATTTTTAAACATGTTTAAAAAAAAAAAATTAAATCGTGAATCAGATACTCAATTTGGATACATTTCGCTATCTTCTGCCTTCTTCTTTTTTATGTGCATTACTTTCCGTCATCCTCTAGAGATTTCTCTTTCCACTTTAATAAATAATGTACAGGGTTCTAATATTTTCTGAATATGTTCCATCGTTTATATTTCTTTTTTTACATATTCTGCATTATTTTTGCTTATAAATTTTCCAAAAGCTATTTCCTTTAAATTTATTTGCCATATTGAATTGAGCTAATATTTTCATATATTCTTTCTTCTTAATTTCTTTTTTTTATATACATTTGTTTTATTCTTTACATTAAGTTTTCTTTAATTTAATTTTCGATTCCATTAAACTTTCTTATTCTTCTTGATTTTGGTAATATTTTTTATCTTACATACATCTCCCTGAAAGTTTTCTTCTTTTCTATAATTTCCTTATATATTTTTATTTCAAGTATTTGAAGGAACATACTAATATAAACCTAAAAGGGTATTTTTATTTTTTACATTTTTCATATGATTATTATATTATACATTCTATCAGAATTGCATTATTTTCTTTGTCACTAATATGTAATTCAAAAGTTATTGCCCTTTTTGTTATTTTAATTATTAATTTGTCCTTTTTATTTTCAACGTGATTACTTGATCTGACGTATTATTCTCCATTCAACTGCCTATGTAGATTACTTTTTTGTATTTTTCCTATTTTTGCTTAGTCTTTTTATATTATTATACTTTTCATCAGGGCTATAAACATTTTTTTTTCTAGGCAATTCTTTTTAAAAAATTTCTCTTACTTCTAGCGCCAGGAATTATTGTGTTAATTTGTTTGCTACATATATTCTATATTTATCTTCTTTATTAATTTTTTTAGTAATTAAATACACAATTGCCTAAGTATTGCTTTAAAGTATTGCTTAAGTATTGCACAATTGCTTTAGTATACTTACGCGTTTTTTATATATCTTCATATTTCATCTTAGCTTATTTTATCAAAAGAAGATTGAAGATTTGCAAAATACGCAAATAGCTTCTCCTTTTTTTCTATTTCTTAATGCACTAAAATTTTTATTTTTTCATAATTTTTTTAATTTTGAAAAAATATCGTCCTTTTTTCATAAAATTAAATTGTTCCTCGATATCTCTATTGTTATTTTTCATATATTTTTTATCTATTTTTTTCTTTAATATTTTGTATTTAATCTTGCATTTTTGATTTTGTGCTTCAGTTATTTGTCTATTTTTATTTTTTTGTTAATTATTATGCCATTTTCCTTTGTGTATATTAAAACTATTAACAATTGTTTCACATTTAATTTTACATTAATATCTATCGCCATTACTTGTTATTTTATATCTTGTTTTTAACGCGATTTTTATCAATATCTGTTTGATCTCTATTATTTAATTATTGTTCTGTCATCCCAACGTTTTATTCATTGTATGACTTTTTTTCAAAAAAAAAAGAAGAAACTGTTGTCGAGATAGTTGTAGAGATCAGTGTCATAATAATGTTTTAATCGAATGTTTTGCAAAGATTCGTAGGTTCATTAATTTACATCCGAGAAAAAAATAATTAAAATGATGAACTAAAAGGAGACAGTTGATTCTCAAGATGATGGAAAACGTTTAACTTGTTAGCAAAGTCATCGCGTTAATATTTGTAGGATGTATTTGGAATAATTGTTATTGATTATCTTCAAAGAAGAGATGAACGGACTACAGTTTTTAAGTAATTATTAAAAAAATAGTATTATCTTAAGAAGCAAATATGTCATTGTATATTTGCAATGGGCAAAATGAAGAAGTTTTTGTGTCCTCTACTCACCAGATTAACCCTGTTTGATTATTCTTTCTGTAAAAAATTGAAAAATTGTTTCCGTCATAAAGAAATTTGCTAACGATAAATGTTTATTTTAAAAAATTTTGACAATTGTATGAAAATTTAGGTTCCTGCTTTAAGTACGAAGAGTATAATTTATTGTGTCGATAACATATTGCAAAATTTTTACATCGATTTATACATTACTATTATTTACAGTTATCTATATTAAACAAGTTTGATGTTTTTGGTTACAATAGAAAAATATCCTCTTTCATTCTGTTTCTTTTATATAAAAAAGTTTCTTAATGTACTCTAATATTTAACTAATTTACTTTTTACCATCATTTATTGCTGTAAGCGTATACAGGTTCTTTATCATTATGTTTCTATTATCACTTCTAATATTTTTAATTTTTCTTTTAGTTCACTTATCTTGTTTTTATTTCCTATTAAATTTTCTTTAATTTTTTCTGTAATTGTTTCATCATTAATTCTTTTGTCCTTACTTTTATCTGATTTAAAAATTTTTCTTTCTTCCATTTTTATACACTCTGAAGATTATCACATTTTAAACTATTTATTATTTTTTTTCTAACTTGATTTCTTTCTTACAGTGTTTATTTTTATCCTATTTATTTTTATTTTTAACATCTGAATGCAATATGAATGTTTTATTTGTATTGAAATTTTCCTTTACCAACTTTCTACTGTGCTTCATACTTTCCCTAATACTTTCTTTACTCAATCGTTCATAAATATAGTGTACTTCTTGTCCTTGTTATTTTAATTAATTCTGTATTTTAAATATGTGAACTGCTCAACAGTTTTTTTTATTACCTTTCCAGCTAAACTCGGCTTTTTTTTTTCATCCCCTATTTTCGGAACTTTAGTATTTTGTTCTTTTTTTCTGAATTTAGTTCTAATCCTTCTTTTTCTAGGTAGTTCTGAAAATTTTCAAATGTTCGTTTAATTTACCCTCGATTTTTGTCAAGATTACGGTGCAATCTCCGTATTTAGCTACATTATCTAGTTTTTCCCATTTTTATGCTTAACTTTTCGATTTTTTCCAATCCTATTACAAATTTGCCAATACTATATTAAAAAGTATAGAATTCATCGGACCCTCTTTATTCATTACTACCTCAGTTTTTATTTTAGCAATTATCTGCTGTTTTATCTAAATTATCTAAAATATTGTAAACTCACCATTAAAAGTATAAACTACGATACAATATTATACGATATTAGGGCTAATATCAATTATTATTTTTCTCCTTCAAATACGCTTTCGTGCTACGCTTCATACTAGTTCATCTAATGTTTTTTAAAATGAACACTAAAGCCATCTAGATTGATTTAAAAAGTTTCTTTATTTTATAGATTAGATCTTCGATTATCTACAAGATTAAATTTATTCTAAAATATATGGAAAAGTTATAGTCAGATACATTTAAAGACATACTAGTTATATCTTTTATTTAAAAAATTTTTGTTATTAAACAAAATTGTTACTTTTTTAAAATAATAAGGCATTATTTAATTTAAACCAAATAATTTTTTGGAAACTGCATAATTTTATAATTTTATAAGTGAATAGATATTTGATTAATACGGATCATTTGAGTACATATAAATATTTGAAAAATAAAAAAAAAAAGGAATAAAATGTTTACAATAATGCAATCTTGTATTCTTAAATAATTAATGTAACATATATTTGTTTTATTATCAAATTGAAAGTACCGGCTTGAAATAAAATAAATATAAAAAAATTAATATATTGAAAATAAATAAAAAAGAGAAATTAAAATCATAAGGTTGAAGAAGATTATTTAATTTTAGGATTATTTTGATTTTTAATACTTTTTCCATCATTAAAACTTCTTTAAAATTTAAAATAATTATTTTTTTTAATATAATAATTCAATAGTAGGAGGAAGAACTATAAAAATTAATTTTCTTTATCCTTGGCGTTTCGTTAATATTATCGTATAAAATGTTATGTCTGTTTTTACGTGGTCGGAGGCACGTATACGGATTCGATAGGTAAATAAATTTTATCAGTTAAATTTTAGTTGAACAATAATTTATTATTAATGAATAAATTACACAGAAAGTCTTATAGATGTTTTCCTCCGAAAGGGATATTCTGGTTATTTGTAGTTGGTTACATAGGATGCTGTCGCTACTTTGATTTTATGGGCTAAGAATATCAAAGTTCCTTATTGTTGATAGGTCGACTTCGTGACTTTTAGTTGGATTGGTATTTCAGATTGAATTAGTTATATTTATGATTTTATGCGTGAATGACGAATAGAAACAGAATGCTTTACAATAATAAATATTAAATTAACAAAATTCTAAAGTGTAGTAAAATTGAAAGAGAATAGCCAAAAGCAGGAGAAGAAACAGAAAAACAGAAGCTTTCGTGGTTTTTCGTATTGTCTTATATAGTATATTTTAGACTAACAAGCAAATATAATTTTGTTGAGTGTAAATTTTATTAAAAATAATTGCCGCGATTGTGAGTTTAATTCACATTGGCGTATGTTTAGAATTTTGACATTGCATAGAATGTTCGCGATGATACGCTTAGATAAATATAGTACTAAATTCTTGCACTATCAGCAGCCGCTCGCATTAACTCGAGATACATGAATAATTTCCGTTGGTTCTTCCGGTGGCACGTCACCTTGCCATGTCAGTGACCGCACGCATTAAGTTACATTGATTCTGTTATGATCGCCAAATGTTACACGATATTACAATATGTATTGAATTATATATTGATATTTGCTTAATGACTATGCATATATCATTTATAATTACATAAATAATTTATAATTATCATTATTATGAAGTAATTATAATCATTTAAAATAAGTATCTATTATTATTTATTTTATTTTTTCAACATATTCATGTAATAAATCTGTAGATGAAATACGATAAAAATTTTTTCAAACCTTTATGTAAATATGAATTTTATATTATTAAGAACTTATTTCATTTGTGTTCATAATAGTTTAAAATTTAATTACATTACAAAATACAAAAAATAAAAACAAAATTTTTTAAATATATTACTAGTTTAAACAAGAAGATATTAGTTCAAATTTTGCCAAAATTATTTATTTTTTTATTCTGTTATAAAACTCATTTTTTATTCATTGTTTTTTTTAACTCTAACCAAAACAAATTCTGAAATATTATATATATATATATATAACGAATCGTATTTTTTAAAAGTACTCTTGTAAATTTTAATATTTTTTAAGGAAATACAATAATAATAAGATGAGTAAACGTTACATGAAGATATAGAAATCTATAAAAATATATCGAAATAAAAAAATGAGTGAGATTTGGTAAAATGAATAAAAGAAAGTGAATTATTTATATTGAATAGTAATAAAGGAGATGATGGCAGAAAATATACTCACAAGAGGAAAGCAAAAGTATCTATGATAAACTAGACAATGGTAAATTCAGGAGCTGGTAATAAAAACGTAGAAAATAAGTTAAAAAAATGAAAAAGTAAAAGAGTATTGAGTTGAATTGAATTATATCTTTAGTCAATAAAAATAAATTCAGCTAAAGTAATGAAGAATGAGTAAAACGAAGAAAAGTAATGCAAAAAAGCGAATGAGGAGAAGAAATAATAGCAAATTACATGAAAAAATATAAAATAGGAAAAAATAGAATATAAATCAAGGGCAAGCCGTATAGTAAATGAGTACAATAAAAATAGGATAATAAGTAAATTATGGTGGGACGAAGATTCGTAGAAAACAAAAAAAAACGGTGAAAATATGTAATTAAAAGAAAAACTGATATAAACAAGAAGATAGAGAAAAATACATTAAAGAAATAAAAACGGTATAGAAATATTGGAAAACAAAAGGAAAAAAGAAACATAAAAGGTTTCAATCCAAGAATTTTACATCATACAATGGTTTTTAAAATCTAATCAACAAAAAAAAAATATAAAAAACAAATAATTGAAATATATCACAAGTAGGGTTATGAATATATCACCCATATAAGAATAGTAAGAGATAAGAAAGAAAAGTAAGTGAAAAAGAAGAAAATAAATCACAAATGAATTATGAAGCTACGAATTAAAATAACAGTGAAAGGTAAAACAAAAATTATTAACAAATTATTAAAGCGGAAAATTGAAAAGCAGATAAGAATATAAGAAAATTATGTTAATGGATTTGGAAGTTTCAATATACATAGTATTTATAAGGGACCATATAGAAAAAAACGTGAAAAATTTTTTTTAATTTGATAATATTTAATTTGACTTGAGATGGAATAAGTCACGATTAACGCAATTTAAGGTAATTTAAAAATTAAATTATATAATGGTTTAGTAAGAAATTTACTACTGTATAAATTGAAGAATTAGAAATAGAAAATTAAAAAAAAATTAAAATATACAACGAAATTTTATAAAATAGATACTTAAGCCCCTCAAAACACCCCTGAATACATAATGTTGTAATAAAAAAAATAGATTAGAAATAAAATCAGAAAAGTGAGCAATTAAATTTGAAACTAAACTATTAAACAGGGAGGATTTTGGAATTTTTTAAAGTATACGTCATATTAAGAATAGAAGAAGGAAATTCTACGAACCAATATAAATAAATACAAAAAAAGGAACAGGCAATTATGGAAAAAAAGATTAAGTTTTGTCAAAGCATTTGGTAATTAAGCTGTTTTTGGTAAGATATACTAGTAATACTAGGTTTAATTTTGAAATAATTAAAAATAATAATAACTGACCAACAATAACAGCTGCGGATTAATAATGAAAAATCAAGATAGATTAAACAAATTATATTAGAAAATGTAAAATATGTAGACGCTTATAGAACAAGAGCAAAGAAGGATTGGAATAAGCACAATTGTAAAGTATAAAGACCATTTAAATAATGAAATATAATTAAAAGAATGCAATGATATAACAATAAAGACAAACAAAAGGAAAACATAAAAAGCGCTAAAAGAAAAGTGGAATGGTTTAAAAATTCAAAAATTAGGTAGTATCTCAGTTATCCTAAAGACATATTTAAATACATTCGATTACACGTGTTTCTCTGACGATAAAAAAAAGACTTTACTATATTGAATTATTATTGGTGTATTTATTACAACTTTAACTTATCAAAAAACATAGTTCATCGTGTCAAGTGAACCCGTTTCGTCAGTTCCAAAATATCCTTTCTTTGAAAAAAAAACTATGTTGTGTATTTAGTTAAGATTAAAAAAATATTTTTATTTTTAAGCTTTTAAACTTATCTAAAACCAGCACTAAAAATTCTTACCGACTGCAGTTAATACATTCGTACAAGTTTTAAAAGAAAAAGAATCAGAATAGAAAAATAAAATAAGAGTAGCACGAACAAGTCATTAGTATAGTTCATTCGATATCAAAATACTGATATTCAATAATAATAGGCCCTTCATTGCAAAATCGATTAAAATCTTATTTTTATTTATGAAATAAATTTTGTTTAATTTACAACTTATAAAAATATCAAAGAATGGCTCAAAAATTGAATATCATTGAAATATTAAGAGTTCAACCATAAATCGATGTATTTTCTGTCTGACTGAAGAAAAATCATTACTTTCAATAATAAATACTTTGAGTAAAATAACTTATTAAGTAATTATACGAATAAATGATAAATTTGAAAAGGCGGAAACATATTATAACAATCGTATACCTATATCAAACAAAGTATTTAGCTTATAATATTATTTCGATTTTTCAATGAAGTTCTTAATTATTTACTTAACTCTATCGTGTATTTTGCATCTATTTTATTACATTTTAATGCATAAGTGTATGAGGTATATCCCCTATAATAATAAAAATAGGCAATATTATTAATGTTACTAGTTTGAGTATACATGTTATTTTAGTGAAATTTTTAAAGTTGTACCATTTATTAAAATTTTAATTTTTTTTTATTATTAAAAATACGTCAAATGTTTAAATGATTTTAAAAAGAACTTTTTATTAAATATATTAAATACAGTATTCATTAAAAATCATTAACTTTAAAATTAGAAACTTACTCTAAATATTAGATTATAAAATTATAAACAAATATTTTTTTATTAGGTATATTTTATTAGAAAATGATTATTTTGATATTAATTGCATATTTAAAGAAAAATAAGAAAAAAATGAACTTATATAAGATAGTTTGAAAATCATTTAGTAGTTTATAAATAAAAATATTTAAATATGCAATACGAGAAAAAATTATCAATGAAGCTGGGTGTATTTTCGATCCTATATCCAAAAATATTATTACATAGCGTAATGGATTTTTTACTATATTTTATTCAAGAATTATAGTTATAAAGCTTTAATAAAATGTTTTAGATTTTTTATGTAATTCCAAATATTCTTTTTTTCTAGTTTGTCGAACGTGGATTTGATATTTATAAAGATGCAAAAATTTTGTTTTCTCTCTTGACAACCCAATTTTTAGCACGCATAATAATTTACCATAGCAGTCTGCTGTACCAGTTTCTTTTCTAAAATTGAATTGAGTAGTATTATATTTTTTATCTATTCATTCTCCTATTTTGTTTCTTTATTGTTAATTTTATATTTTATCTTGTACCAACAATTATGCTTTTTGATAAATATTTTTAGTATATTCTTCATACTATATTGCAAAAATACATAATAGTTTTACGTGCACTATCTAACTTCTGTAAAAAATAATGTTTATTTTAAAATAATTGGAATTTATAACAATAAATAATCATAATAATTATGATATTAGTAATTTTAGTAATAATGTTATATTATATATCATTTTATTTTATTAAATATGTTTCTAAAAATTTAGTATATTTTATTTATAGAATTTTACCTTACGTATTTTAATATTATTTAATACAATTAAATATCGTATACTACTTAACTGTTGATATTCTATATATAGTTAGTTCTACGTAATTTTTTACTTACTTTCTTGTATAATAATGAATTATATTATTAGTACAAACTTATTGTAGTACAACTACAAAATTATTGTGCTGGAAAGAAAATTTCAAATTTTTTCAACAAAATTTCTTTCAAAATTTATACATTTTCCTATATACATCGGATCAGAGAGAACTGAAAATTAAATTCATTATTTTTATTATGAATCAATTCTTATATAAAATTTTACACGTATAGATTTTAATGATTATAACTATTAGAAATTTTTTATTTTAAATAATAATTTTTTGTTTAATTTATATTCAAAATATAAAGCTATATAATTATAATTTTTCACTAAATTGTACATATTAATATAACATTAGGATGTATGTATTAAATAAACGAATACATTTTTATCTAAAATTTGTTAATTACATATTTTTAAATTGAATTGTGTTCGTTCAGTAACAGTTTTTCTCTATTATTTCTTATATAAAATTTAAATATTGTAAATACTAGTTGTACATTTTAAGATAAGTTTTTCTATTACCTAAGTTTGAATATTAAATTTAATATGAGATATATGTATAATTTAGCATACAACAATTTTTACTTTGATTTTTTATTTTGAAAATAGGAGATTTCATTATATTTTCGCTTACAGAAAAGAAAAATCCAGTAAAGCTAGACAGGTGCATAATTTAATACTCAAGTATAAATGTTTTTTAATCATTTATATAAATGATTGTACCTTATTACAAGTCTTTTTTTAATAAAATAGAATTTTATAAAATAGATATTTTAATTTATTATAAGGCACTTGCGGTTGTATCGTATTGTCAAATGAAAAGATACCGAAGAAAATATGTCTGAACTTGGTTAATTTTCAAAAATACCGATCGAGAAGCTTAAATAGAAAATCTCTTTAAAAAATCTGAACTAATATTATTAGGAAAAAATCCGAAATTTCACTAGCGTCGATAGAACAGAACTCTACGTCTTCCAGGCATATGCACAAGAGGAGCATAAACGGACATATATGCATTGGTTCCCTGTTAGCCAATGACGTACGGGGAGCTGTTTTCGGTCTATCGCACTCCCTCTCTCAACATTCTCTTCTACAGCCGCAACAGGCTGATTCCTGGTTTTTCGGTCATGAGAAAAGGACTTTAGTTGAAAGTTGCGGATGTCCTCCTGTTTCAAAGTGTCATGTATGCATACCCTATTAACGTGTGCCCAACGAAGTTTTAAATTTTGCAATTAAGTTCTTGAGAGTGCGCGTAAAATAAGATTTTCTATATTTCAGAGTGGTAAAGTATTCACAAAAACTAGGTTGAAAAAGAAACGGGCGTAGTGAACTGCTCCCGAATTTAAATGCCGGGTAAGTTGCTTTACTGACCGTTCTTGTACATGACTTGTGGTTATCAATTAGTTAGAAACTGTATGATTCTATGAGTGCGGATATAAATCGAAAGAAAAAGGCAGAGAGAGAGAGAGAGAGAGAGAGAGAGAGAGAGAGAGAGAATGATAAGTGAAGAACCCGCAGAACAACTGTAAAGAAGAGAAGCAAGCGAATGGGAGCGCGAGACTAAAAGAAATAAAGAAAGGAATAGAAAATGGTGAACGAGCAAGAGAGCTAGATCAGCGGTGTCTGTATGTATAAAAGATAATAAGAATTTACCAAACACTTGTGCAATATTTTTCTGTACAGATACAATTTTTCCAGTAAAAGTAAAATAAAAATAAAGTATATTGTTCCAGGTAATTGAAAGTTTAAAATTTAAAGTTTTAAGGTATGATTGAACATTCAACACGAGTTTATAACTTCCCATTAGTTTTCGCTTTTCAAACTTAACATTAACAAATATTTAAAAATTGCTATATATTTTTATTTTTTTTCTATTTCTTAAAATCTATCTAATTTGTATATTTTAGAAAAAATTTCAAGCAAATCTTTTCTAAATATCATATTCAGTGAAAATGCATGGAAGATGTAAGAATCTATAATATTTATTTTTAATATAGAATTATTATAATTTATAATTTTTTATAATATCGTGCGGGTATTAAAAAAAAAATAAATCACTAAAGACTGTTATTTGATTGTTATAATACATTTGTTTATGAATTTCAAAATTATTTTGCATTAATCTAATAATATTAAGTTTTCAAGTTCTAAGTTTTAATTAGAATTATTTTATCAAAAAAATTCTTTTAAATAATATAAACATAAAAGTTTAGTATAACTAATACATTCTTGTTTCAATTAAAACACATTATATAAGCATCTGTATAAATACATAATAATGTAAATAATTTTAAAAACACACTATTCAAATTTATTTTTCATTATAAATCAATAACTTTACTATATTATTTAGGATATTCTAGTGTAATAAAAAATGACCTGTTAAATATAAATAGATGTTATATATAATATCGTGCGATATTATTAGTGTCTAGCTATGAATAAATAAAATATTTCTTCAAACAAAAAATAAAGATTGAAAAACTACTAAGATCAGTCAAATTGTAACTAGGAAAATATATAATCTATTCTATTAGCGTAAAATGTAAGAACAAAAGTAAAAGAACGTATATTCGGTTCAACTTTTAGATAATTTTATCACCAAACTTTCCGTTATCAAAATATTCCATATTACAGCAATTTTTAGTTTAACTTCAACTTCTAAAACACTTATATTCTTTCATTTTACTTTTATTTATATAGTATATTTATATAATAAATAGGCTCGCATTTATAACAAAAATAATAGTTTTCATGAAAGAAAAAAATTTCAAATCTATGAAAATTTCTGAATTTAACAAATAAATCTGAAATAATTATTATATTTTTAATTTAATATTGAGAAAAGATTTCTAAAGAACTCAGAATAAAATAAGTATTCGATTATATAAAGTACGAAATTTTTATAATTTATAAGTAACAAATTGTTATAACATTGATAATCTTATCGAAGTAAAGATAAATCATATAATGTTATTAAGTAAAAAATATTAAGAATACATGTACAAGAATAATTGAAAGTTAATAAAATTTTATATTTAAAATACTAATTTCACTTTATATTAATTAAAAGTAATAAGTCAGATAAAATAATATATTTGAATATTACTTTTTTTAAATTAATAAGAATATAATTTGCCTTAAGTAAATTAATATCTTATATATAAAGGTAAGTTTTTTTCTAAATAGATACCTATCACGTTATGCAGGGATTTTACTAATATATAGTTCTTAAGAGATATATTTATTATTAAAATAAAAATAAATCGATATTTATGATTTTTTTTAAATGCATTAAATAATTTACACAATATTACTTTTCACTTCATTGAATAAATTTATAAACAATATAAATTTTATTACAATAAAATTTAAGTTATCATTAATTATTATTTGATTTATGTTAATTGAAAAGGTTTTAAACCAAAATTTATCCTATATTTGTGTAAAATACGATTAATGTATTATTTTAATTTGAATACTACAGTATTTTATTCAAAATTTACAACCACTGTAATTAATAAAAACCAATTATATAATAATAATAATGATAAACTTTATTATTTTACTAAATTCTTTAATCAATAAAATATTATAATTTATATTATCATTATAAACTGTTTATTTTCTATACTGTCCACATTAAAAAAAATTTTTTTTAAAGTAATTCCTGATACTTATTTTAATTAAACAATAAAAATTTTCAATCTTTACAAATTATAAGTATATATTTTATTAGTATAGTGTAGTGATTATTTAAGTATACATCAAATTTATATTATTTATAAAAATCTTTTTGGAATTTATATTTAATGCAATTTACGATTTAACACATTTTTCTCCTTAGAGTATCTCAAAAAATTGAATAGTGTGTGATAAAATGCTATACAATATCTTCAATATATATGCTACTTATTAACTGTTATTTTTTTAATTGTTTGTATACATGTACCAATAGACTTAAACTAAAAAAAAACATTTCATACTCATTTTTTTTATTATATAGAAAAAATTCTCTTATACTTAATAAAAATTTATTATTAATAAAGTATTCATTATTAATATCATTAATACTGAATTAAATATGTAATAATACATTTAATAATAAAAGTACATAAAATATTTAAAATATTAATAGTAATTATTAAAAAAATTAATTATAATATCAATTGTAAATTGTCAATTGTTTTTTTTATAATTTAGATGATTACATAATGATATATAATTATATATAATAATTTATTGCGGATGCATATAGTCTGGTTCGAAATTAGTTTTTAAAAATTTTAATACGTTTTTTATTAAAAGTATGTAAAATTAATATGTTTCAAAATTCAATATATATATGTATATATACATATACATATATAAACATTGAGCTCATCATAAAAATAATTCAACATAACTATAACTCTAACTTATCAATTTATTCTTAAAACAAATTGTTCCAAAAAAAATTTTTGTCTATAACTGTATTGAACAATTTCACACATAAAAGTATAAGCTTATATTTAATATAATCCTGTTATTTAATCATAATTTTTATTATAATTACTTATTTTTAATTTATGTTTTAGATATGGAAGATTTTAAATTATGTTCAAAATTACTTTAAATTACTTCGTTTATTCAGTTAACAATAAAAATGAATATTACACAGTTAGTTTTTATTCCAAAATAGATACAGATTTTAGCTTGAATAATTATAAAACTAATTGTAGAATTTCTGAGAAAACAGATAATGAATAAAAGTATCTACGAAGTACCTTTATATTTTCTATTTCTGTGTATGAGACAAGAAATATAAACAATTTCTTAACAAAATTTATAACACTAGTTCGTCAGTTCCATTCTATTAATATGTTACATTGTTTAGCAGTACTTATTGTATTAAAAACTCTATTAAATCCACTAAATAAAATTTATCTACATTAAAGAAGAAAGAAACAGTGAAAATTCAATATCCACGAATGTGTAATTACTTTAAATTTCTGAAAGCCATAAACTTTTTTCTAGAAATACTAATATTTTCATTTTTTAATTCTTATACAATTATTGTTATATTGATTATTTTATTTAATTCTTGATTGTAAAAATTTTGTATATATTCACACTTATTTCTTAACTTTGATCAATTACTTGATGTTTTACTTGACTCATAAAAATAATTTTTATACTTTTAACATTGAATTTATAACTAGTCTTTAAAACCTTTTTTCTAGATATTTTAAATGTTTATTCTATATATATTAAAAAAAATTGTGGTGTGAAATTGATAAAACATAATTATTTTTACTTATATTAATACTACTTAATATTGATGGACGTCAACATTATTATACATTTTTTGTATTACATAATTAAAAGCATTTAAATTATAGTTTTTTAATTATATATTAATTAAATGATATATCTATTATATTTTTATTTATTATTTTCTGTTTTAAATACTTTTTGAAGTATAAATTAAGAAGGTTATTCGAGTATTACTTCATTTTTATTTGATCAATTCTTTAAATAAATCTTTATATAAATTTTTTTATTCATTACACATTAGTGAAGACAGCTATCATCTAGTATTTCGTTCTTCATCCATAGATGAATCGTTACTTGATATGTATAAATTACAAATTTATTGATTTATACATTTTCATATTAAAACTACTTTGACCGAGCCCACATATAATAGCTCATCTATACACGCAACAATAGTCTACATGGACTAATTATATCAACTATCTATGCTTAATTAAATATAATTAGATTTTGAAGCGAAATATTACTATTAGTATATTTATATACAATAGGATTTTTAATAAAAAAATTTTCCGAACTTTAAAATTAATATAAAAAATGTATTAAATATATAATTAAATATATAATTATAATTAAATTATACTATAATTGTACTTCACTTATTAAATTTCTATATTCAATGTTTTATTAACTGAAGTCGCCCTTATAAGGGCGGATGGGGTGCAAGAAAAAAAAGTAGACCACTACCATTGAATCATCAGGAGCGGGCGGCACCGGTTCCTTGTTTTCTCTTCGACTTCCCGAAGGGATCTGTTCTTTCGTTTTGAGGGTGCTCGGCTTTTATACTCCTGGTCGGCCGGAAAGCCGAACATATCATTACGCTGCTCGATCGGCGTGTTCGAACTTGTAGCCCGAACACGTTGAAACGAGCAGTTCGTTTATTGCGGCCGACCTTATCCGGACTTTCCCGGCTTAGGCCGTCTGGACGTGTTAATGGCACCAGCCATTAGTTAATGACCGATGCCATAAGCCGTTCGTGTTCAGGCCTGCCCGGGTTTGGGCCGTATCGGTCAGTTTATGACCAAGTAATCCGGATTAACGACGAACGGCGTCAACCCTGCCTGGCCAGATGGGCCCGATCGGCGTCGGCGCGCATCAATCTGAATATTAAATAATTTTATACCGTCATATTTGTGATTGTAAAAAGAAATATGTAGTGTATAATATTAAGAAAATAATTAAACATGGGAAACATCAATAAAGAATGAAATTGCATATTTGATTATATGCATATAACTGTTGTTTAATAATATCTTGTTATAAAATCGTAGACCCTTATCTTAAATCTGAATCTTAGATTATATCAGATAATAATTTGATGAAAAAATTATATACATCATTGTATTAGACGATTGAATATCAAAAATATTATTATTATAAGAAGTGCTCCTAGAAAACTTTCGAGCAAGTTTTAGCAGGCTATAGAAAATACAGTGACTGACAAAAGTTAGCAAAGTTTATGAATCATTGAAATCAAGACTGTATCTCTTCTTTCTCTCTCTCTCTCTCTCTCTCTCTCTCCTCTCCTCTCTCTCTCTCTTACACATACACTCTCTTTGTCAATCACTGTCTCTCACTGTCTGTCTAACCGATTGGTACTACTTTTACGTTTGTCTAAACAAACCAATAAGCATAGCCCATAAGTTTTTATTTGCTATATATCTATCTCATATAGAATTTCTGGAGCAGTAACAATACCTTTACTAATGTTTTGACTGGTGTGACGAAATAAAAAACAAACCTAGACTGGAACAAAAATCTGCTTTATGGAAAATCCGTGACTATTAGTAAAATTAAGCTGTTTTGAAGTAACATCAGAGGCCACTTCTCGTGTAATTGTATTTTATTTTTATTGTAATTAAGATTAATTCAAATTAAATTCAAAATGGTGAGGAACAACAGTACAGATAGTATGATTAATATTTAAAGCCAAGCGATTTATTTAATACGTATAGGATTATTTGTAAAGTTAATAAAGAAAATCATCAGCGGAGATAAAGTAAAATTAGTTTAAGTAGATTCCTCTATCTATAGATAAATGAATGCGCATTCTTCCTATTTTTTTATTTTATTACATAAAATTATTAACTATTATAAGGTATCTGATTACTAATAATTAAACAGATTGAATGTATTTTTAAATTATATTTCATTCTAAAAAGGTTTAGAAAAAAATATAAGCCTAGCAAAAGATATGACATTTAATGATTGCACTTTCAAACATGCTAACTCTTTTTCTATAAAATAAAAGAAAAGCATTCTAGAGTGCAAAATTTCAGTAGACGCTTCAAACAATTTTATTTTGATTCGGTAGCTTTTTTGACGACGTACCTTTCATGCAGGTTGTTCCGGGTGACTTGTAAGGTCCCAAGAATTTGATTACCAGTTCCAAGCCTGGTCTGATTTGGATTATTTTTATAGAGGCAAGGTCCACCTGTAGATATCTCGTTAGACGTCGTCGGTACCGATTTAACTTTTTCCAGTTCTCGGCTGGATTTTCTAAATTTCCTTCCTCGCGTTAACCTGTTGATTTCCGTAAGCCTGTTGGAAGTGACGTACCCTCAGCTTGGTCATTATACCGGCGACGATCGCATTAACTCTTTCTACCTAACCGTTTCCTGTCGATAATTCAGCAGTGATGATGATGTGCTGGATTTTTTCTCCCTCACAGAATTTTTCGAAACTTTTTTGAAGTGAATGCCACGGTCCGAGATAAATGTGCAAGGGTTGCTAAAATGCTGTTACCAGACACATATCCTCTTGATATGTGATATCGATACTCTTCGCTCCTTGCACGAGAATGCCTTTTTTCATCCTCTTCTTTTATTTATTGTAGGTTACTTTCTCGCTTCCGACCAGATTGATAATGGTTATTGTGCAGGTTTAGGCTAGGTGGCTTGTTTCATTACACCTGTAGCATACAGGCCCTTTCTTGTCGCGAGGGAAGTCTTTTTATATTAACCTTTTTTCCGCAGGTAAAGCACTTGCCCATCTCGATGGTTTTGGGCTTGATTTTAGGGTCCCTCCGTTGGTGCGTGGTGATCCCCGCGTCCTACCAATTGGGCACGACTCGCTCTCGACTACTCCGTTTTGTTCTCTTCCAGGCTTCTTCGTATGTCTCTGCATCGTCTAGCTACTCCAGGAAGTTGTAGCAGCGGTAGCCCATCTAGCCATAACCCATCTGCTGCGTACTGGACAATGGTTTTCTCGTGTAGCTTAGCCTGCATACTCACAGTTTGCATCCTCAGCAGGAATTGGTTTCAGCTTTCTTCTCATCTAGGGCAGGCCTCGTGCACGGTGTCTAGGAATTTGTTCACCTTCTTTCGAGTTTTGAATCCTTGCTTCAGCAAGTTATGTAGCTGATCCCACATTCTTACGTTCTCCATGTTCTTGCACAAGTCCATTGCTGCGTCCGTCAGACGCAGTGTATAAGATCGCGACACGTAGCAGTGACTCTTGTTAATTAAGCAGGGATAATAATAATAATTTAACAAAATAATCTTTAGTTTTTTTTTGCTCAATTTATTTTGTATAATGTTCTAGCTCAACGAATCGGGCAGAACAGCTGCCGAATCGTCTAACGCAGCTCTATTTAACTTCTCGCTTCTTTTGACATGAATTTGTTTTCGCGGAATCTATAATTCGTTACATTCGGAGATTCGGCTAGTACGCGAAAGCCAACCGTCGTATCTATTCGGACTAATTCTGTTGCGCGAATTTACGATTATCGGTAACTCGTTCGCTTCGAGTACGTAAGCCGCTCAATTGTTCCGCTTGACATATGTTTTATAATTTTTCCCTAAGCCTGAAAAAACCTTCGTTGAGCATGACGAAGGAAAAAGGCTTTTACAATAATTAACGCAGGCGGAACGTTTTCGCATTACATTTATTATTGCTAGTTCGGCCGAGATATTAATGTTTTATTTTCTATTTTTCTATAGGAATCAAGCCACTTTCGCGGCGGCCTAAATTAAGTTTATTATTTAAATTTCATATCATTAATCCGTACAGTCTAATTAAATGGTTCTTTGGAACACGTAATATTTTAACTTATTTAATAAATATTACAATAATAATATCGTTAAAAACAAATGCAATATTTTTGCAATATTATACAAAAATACATAAAATATCTTTAACATTTTTGGTGCTAGAGTTTGTATGCACAATAAAATTAAAAAAATATTAAATTTAGTGAAAAATCGTGGTAAGGTATTAAAACTGGATACAAAATAAATACATATAAAATATGGATCGTAAATACCTAAAAATTTCTGAAAATTATAAAATTGTAGAATTGTAGACAAATTTTTTTTTAATATTACTCCCTGTAATAATAAAAAATAATAAATATTCTTGTTGTAATTTCGAATAATTCTAACATATGTTTAATTTTAAGTAATATTATAATTCATCCATCATAAATAACTAAAACTTAAGTGTCAGGCGCAAGGGACAACTGGTTATTTATGATATCTTTGCGTTACTTCTAAAGTTTTATTATTTTATAGTATTTAGCCGATATTGACCCTATGTCAGGTCAATATACAAATATACGTAATGTGCCTGAGACTTGCAGTCCCTTCTTCTGCACAAGCGCGACAAGTCACTTTCTAATGCATAGAAAGTGACATGTGTATTTTAACATTTTAAATTCAATTACGAATAAATATGTAGTATTTTTAGGGTTTTAAATAAATGTTAATCAGTTTAATTTTTGATTATATATTAATTACTACAATAACATATATTACGCAGAAGATATAATATACGTATCAGAGGACGCGCGCGAGTCGAGCAGTTGCACTAGTCAGTCTGCTTTCGCGCCACCAACATCATTCATAATATACATTAGTTACAAAGGCAGGAGGCGCATTCCTTTAATATTATTTGTTTATTAGATAGTTCACCATTGTTAAGCCTTTCATTGAAAAGAGTTAACGTAGGACGTCCGCTGACGTTTTGCTAGGCGCCAGGCTCCAGGACCTGATGTTTTGACTCCGCGGTGCCCTTGTCGCATACATTGATGCGCGGCGGCCAATGACCGGATTCATAAACACTAGTTTTACCTTATTTACGTCAAAAATACTTTTATGAAAAACTCTATAGTTATTTATTTTATAAATTCCAACAATTCTATAATTGAAAACAATGATACTGTTAATACAAAGGTGAATGTGTTATCTAAACGAAAAAATAATTATGCATAAAAACATCGGGTACTTTGTTTAATTTATCCTTATTAAAAAATTTAAAAGATACATAGAGCTGGCAAGAACTAGTAACAAATAAAGAAATAAATTAATAAATAAAACTTAAATCCGTATGCTAAAGACTGTAAATAAATAATTATTTACAGCAATGGTTTTTGTTTCTTTAATGCTATTTCCTATAAAATGCATGAAAAAAAAAACAATAGAAAATATATAAATTAAATATAAAGTATAATTTTTTGCTCAAAGAAATCCAGAGGATGGATCTTAATTAAATCAGGTATCACATTTTAATTTTTAATTCTGAAAATAAACTAGTGATAAAAATAACTAAAGAAGAACTTATGAAATAATAATAATAAAACACTTTGTATATATCGTTGTGTCTGCCTACTCATCTTTGTGTACGCACAGGTATGCGTATAATTATATGTCTATATACTGATATGTGTAATTAAGTTGCCTAACTATATTTTTTTAGATTTCCCCAATTCCTACATCAAAATCGTGAATTATGTTTATCTTTAAAAACGCTTTGACCAATAAAAAAATTAATAGTATTGAGAGAAAAATCACGTATGTACATATTTGCATAATGTCACTGAAAGGTAAAAAATGAAGAACAATTACAAAAGAATAAGGATTCGTGAATGAGGAAGATGGTTAAGGTGCAGTAAAATCAATGTGTTTATATGTATAAAATGTTTATTTTCTCTCGACACTTAATTAATATTAGAAAATATAAATGAGGGAGGATAAGTAGCTATTAATATGAGAAACAAAAGCTAAGTAAAGTGCGGTTCCTGCCGTCTCTTGTTTATCGACACTTCCCCTCTTCTCTCTTTACAGGTTGATTTTCATCCAGTACGTGACAGTTCGTGCGAGGGAATTCTCCGAAAACCCCTATTTCGCCGGTTTTTAATTTTAGTGACGTCATTTTGACGTTATTTTTGCGTGGCATCAGCTATTTGCTCCTCAATTCCTGGAATGACGCGACTCGACCTCCTAAGAAATTGCCGATCGAGTTTCTACCGCCAACATTGTCCCCCCCTCCCCCCGTACATAACTTCACTTCACACTACTATACCATTCATCGATTTTCGAGTTAATTTTAGCGACCTGGCATAAAAAACCCCTGCGTATCATGATGGGAGGAAAAGCCATACATTCTAACATGCTTACCCGTTTTTCGCCTAGATGTTAATTGAGGAGGATCTCCTCCAATTGTCAGCGTGCTGTCTGGTTGTGGTAACGGTGATAAAGAACCATTGAATCCCTGCCCCCGTATCGCTATCTCGGACGCGATGGGCTGGCCTAACACCGTTTTACCTGTGTGCGCACCCTGTTCCAGCCGATCACCTGCGGGGCCGGTACCTCGGCAGCATGACCCTGGGGGTGCGCCCCCGCGTGAGATATACTCCCATATTCTGCTGAACTTTGGTTTCCACCGACCCAGATTTTTCCTTGCGGTTCCCGAAGATGTATTTCCGGGTCCGTACGCCTCTTTCCCTCCACCAAGGCTCTACAACATACACGAAATCGGATTTTTAGTAGGAAGGAAGGAATGGATGAGAATTGGAGAACAGGGAATGGGTATGAGTGAAATAATGACAGAGCAATTAGATAGGCTCAAGCGAAAGAGAGAAAAGGCGCTAAATTGGAAGCAGAAATTTAAGTGTAGAATATAGTTTATTGGTATACTTCATCGTTGAGTGATGGAGTGTGTTTGTAGCGAGTGTAGAGTGTGTACTGTCCGTGAATCAACGTCTTACTATAGCGCTGCCAGCTGGCCAGGAGAGAGGGAGAGACGCCTTCCGAGTAAGAGAATAAGAGAGAGAAATGATGAGCGGCAGAGTGAGAGAGTAGAAAGTGCGCGTGGTAAGAAAGGGGGTACGAGTGGAATAGGAAGAGTGTTAGAGTGGCCTGACTCGTCACTTTCGCAGCGCGTATTCGCCAGGGAGAGGAGAGGGGTAACTTTGCGGTCAACGTTCACAATTTCACGTCGCGCTGGCGCGCTTTTTGTATTTCGATGGCTCATCAGCTTTCATTGTTGTACAGAGCCTATCGCGCCTCCCTTTTTCGACATTTACGCACCTCTTCTTTAAATAGAAGACCCAAAAGCTTACATAATTTAAACGATGCTTCAATAATTCAATAGCTAAATACAATTTTTATAATATCTTAATTCTAAACTTATATTTTACGAGTTTCGTCGGCATTTCGGTCTGGAAAATCAGGCCGGCCAAGTATTTCGTTGATCACCGCTTCCAAAAAAGGAATCCGCGTATTGCTGTGCAATCCTCCACTGTCTATGAATGCACAGCTCCTCACGGTGATACTTGTCCAACCTGATTTCCTCCGGACTACGATCCTATCAGGAAATGATTAGGGGTAAGCGCCTTCCAATCTCGCGGATCTATAGGAACACGTGTTTATTTTCTCTTGAAACATTTCCGGGTTTCCTTCAGCAAACCATGGATTGGCCTCCATCCATTCGTACGTTTTACTTCCTCGCACGTCTGTATGCGGTGTCCTACATTGAGGCAGGCATGGCACAGGCTATGTTTCCGTGCTAGTTCCCATCGCTCATCCACGCTCGCTTTTATAAAATATGCATATTCCTCCAGACTAGCGCACCTGCGTTCACACGCAATACATGTTTAATGCGGACGCTCCCAAGCCTTCCCATCCGACGTCACATTTACCAGCACGAATCTCGTTTTTTGCGAACCCGCGACACGTGCTTGCATCAACAGCGCGAAAGCTCCCACGATTACGTATCCCGTTACTTTTAATCGTTTTATTTTTTTGATTTATGAATTCCACGATTCTTTCCAACGCTGTTTTTTACGCATTTTCGGCTAGGAAGTCGCCGTAGTCGTCCTTTCAGTTATTTGGCACTTTTCTCCCTAGGCAGTCGTTAAACTCGACCGAATCTAGGATTTTGTATGTCCCGAAGTTTTTTAATGCATTCGTCACGTCTTTGATTTTTATTGTGAAGTTTGCTATAGAAAAACCTGCGTAGCCCGGGCATGGTAGATTTTTTAAAGTTTCCACAATATTTTTCAAGTATTGTTTGCTATCGTCTAAATCTTCTTATAATACACATATAATTTCACTTACGTCGTCTTTTGTCGTGAGCATTAAACGTACTGATTTGCGCGCTTTTCCCTTTAACGCGTTATACAAACGCTTGAGATTATCCTCCTCGGAAAATTCTTCCTGCACGATGGACGATCTAAAAGCACGTTCGAAACACGGCCACTCGATCGGATCTCCCAAGAAAGTCGGAAGATCCTTTTCCTTATATCTTTTTGCACTTCGTGTGTTTTCGCTCTCGGCAGTTATTCCGTGGATTACAATAATCTCCCTCGCATTCGCGTCCGGTTCCCTTTTTTCGGATCGGAAGGCTCCAAAGTTACATCATTTAACAGCGCATAATTGATCTGACTTAATTTTAGTCCTTCGGCGGCGGCAGCACTCCTTGGCTGCTCCTTTGCTGCTGTCTCCCATGACACCGTTTCCTTGATGGTGGTTTCCTGCTGACTGTCCTGATTGGTCTGTTTTCCTTAACGTTGCCGAGTTCCTCCGATATAGCATTTTTCGGCGACGATCCTTGGCCGCTTCCTTAATGGGTCTTCCTCGTCCCTTGGTACGTCCACTGCAATTTCCATCCTTTCGATGTCGTCTGTTGTTCCGTCCATCGATGTGATGTTCCGCCTTGGTTTTTTCGTCGTTGCCCTCGTCTTCTGCGTTGCTTATTGAACTTTCTTTGGTTCAATTTCTTGCTCTTTTCTAAATATTTACGTTTTCCACTGCACTTCTCACTCACGATTCTGTTATCCGGTAATAGTTCCCGGGTTTCGGCACCAAAATTATAAATGATAGGATTCGTAAATGAGGAAGATGATTGAGGTGTACTAAAATCAATATGTTTACATATATAAAATGTTTATTTTCTCTCGGCACATAATTAATATTAGAAAATATAAATGAGGGAGGATAGGTAGCTATTAATATGAGAAACAAAAGCTAAGTAAAGTGCGGTTCCTGCCGACTCTTGTTTATCGACACTTCCCCTCTTCTCTCTTTACAGGTTGATTTTCATCCAGTACGTGACAGCTCGCGTGACGGAATTCTCTGAAAAACCATATTACGCCGGTTTTTAATTTTAGGGATTTAGGATTATAGGACGTCATTTTTACGTCATTTTTGCGTAACAACAGCTGTTTGCTCCTTAATTCCCGGAATGACGCGACTCGACCTCCTAGGAAATTGCCGATCGAGTTTCTATCGGCAACAGAGATTATAAAAATAAGAAAAGCCTTCCTTAAATCTAACGTTATCTTACGATACAAAAATACTTTTTCTATTATAATTTTAAAAACTCTTAATATGAGTAATATCGGAATCATGAAGGATCTATATTGTTTACAGAACTTATATACTCATTTTGAAACCTTACAAAAAGTATTGTATACAGATATACAATTGCTCTTTTATTTTATTCATATATTTTCCTCGTCAAATATATATTCTTCAACAATTTACTATAAATTAATATAAAACCTTTTAATATTTTAGAGAAATATCATACATTAGTGTTTAAAAATTAATTTATTAATTTTCCTATACTGTATGTTCCATATGTAATAAAAGTAGTTTAACGAAAACATTAGAATCTAGTAAAAAAGACTTCTTAATATAAATTTCGAATTTCTCTTTAAATATAAATTTCAAGTAAATATTTGTCATAAAACTTTGAAATTTTTTTTTATCAAACAACGGAATAATATTGATAGTACGAAGTATCATTCATACACTTATATACTATATTGCAGGATGTTATATTTGTAAAATGTATATTACAATAGTAAAGAAAACATTAATAATTTTATTTATTATGGCTAAAATATTTCTTTTTCGTTAAACAAATTTTAGTATATTAATTATAAATTCAACTAATTTTTATTGGATATACGTAGTAAATAGTCAATAATCTATAAAAAATAATTCATTCAGAACGCTAAGAAGATAGGAAGTGGAAATAGTGATTTTAATTTTAATAAAATATTATTGATATGTTATATAATATGGAAAATTGAAATATTTAACAATATATTTCAATTCAATCTTTTTCAATATTTAAATAAATAGAAAGTAATTATTTTAAAATAAATATAAAGTTTTATAAGTCGTATTATGAAGTATAAATAACGATATATTAACTCAATATTCTCAAACGTGTTTTTTTTTCTTTTCTACATTTAAATATGAATATTGCTGTAGGTAAGTTTTTTTAATTTGATAATGAAATCTGTTTTAGATGAGGAAAAACAATTAAGCCTATTCACCAGTTCCACCATCATCAATGCCAGCAACAGCAACTCTATAAAGAATAACAAAAAACTCGCATCAATCACAATAACGTAAACTATAGTGCGTGGATTCTCTAGAACTAGTCCATACAGGATATCACCGCTGTCCGAGGACGAATATACAATGAATCAACAACGCTCTAAAACCCTGCAGACACACAGCAACAAGTTTCCGGTAATTCGCGGACTGTGCAATCGAGGAAAGTATCTAAGTGTGGATTGTATTCGTCAAAAAGGATTGTATATCTCAACTTCTGTAGCTCTTTCAAATCTGTGTGTTCTAATCTGTGCGTTTTAACATTCCATTTGTAAATTAAAATGGTAAACAGCAAGATTTCTTTCATGCTTTTTTTTTAAATTATATTTCTAGTCATTAAAATTATCGAGTACTAAAGTCTAAAAATTCACAAGTAATTCTCCTGATTCTACTAATAAGGATATATATGATATTTTTTCTAGTACTAACATTTTCTTAATTTTTTTTAATCGATAATATATTCTTATACATTCTTATACTTATTTATTTTGTGTTGCCTTTTAATATATCTCTTTCATATATAAATAAAATTTAATCTGTTATTTATAATAGATCCATTACTCTATGCAATTACATAATCATTCCTATATTAAATCAGTTAAAAATCTACAATTTCTTTAAATTTTAATATAAATTAAAAATTTGCATTCTTTAATTCTTGATGCTAAAATAAATACTTAGAAAAAATAAGTAAAATTTTGTATATAGTATTATTTTATATTTATATATATATTAATTTATAAGCAATTTTTCCTTAAAACATTAGTGAAAATTATTTATACTTTTAGCTAAAAAATATAATTTTTTAAAATAAGTTTTAAATTAAGTAAAACATAAAATATATAGATAAAATTTTTTTAATAGCAAATAGCCTTACAAATTTAATTTTATAAAATTCGTATATTCATAAATTAATAAAATTTATTTAATTGATTTATTTGATTATTCGATTTTTTATACTCAATGATTGTCTTCTAATTAAAAAATCTTTTTCATTTTTTTCAAAAGTATGCTGTTTCTTTAAATAATAAATCATTATAAATGTTGATAATTAAATAAAGAATTCATATATGGTATATAGTCAATGAGATTATTTGCTACATTAGTATTATTCGAATAATTACTAAAAAATTGATTTTATACAAAGAATTCACCATTGAAAGTTATACATTTTTGCCATTTGTGGGTAGCAAATAGATTTCGTTATAGAAAAGATCATATCTTCGTCTAAATTAAATTTTTTTAATTATTTTTAACATTTCTATAACACATGAAATTTTTTACAAAAAAAGTGAATGAACCAAAAAAGATGATAATTTGAAATGTCATTATCGAAATAATTGAGCAATGAAAACTTTCATATTTTATTATTAGGTATGTTCGAGCAATTTTACAACCCGGGTGGTGGTATCATGCAGAATCAATTGTTCGTAACATTTTGCCATTTAGATTATTTTTCTTTAAAGTTCGATTCAAATGTTTAATAATTAAATACAACAGATAAAAATCTGTAATGATAGTTTCTGATGCTTTTAGAAAATTAAAAAACAATAAGTTTTTCTTTCAAACAAATGCATATCATTATTTTTGCAAAATAGATAATTTATTGATACCGATTGACCAAGTTTACCTAGCATACTTTAATTAACTCTAGCCGAGAAATTTAAATTTTCCGTAGTAGATCCATTTTTCATTACTAATTACTTTCTAATGTAGAAAATACCTCACTTTATACCATCAGAATAGCATATCGGACATAACCAAATGATTTTCAATATTTTTCTCCATCCACTGATATGTCATCCAATTTCCGGGTTATTAAAACATTTCTATTTTATGAAAACTCTTTTCAATTGTTATTCTATGAACATTCAAAATCCCTATAAAATTCCCCAAAATTTTGGCATACCTTATGTTAAATAGTTCTTTCTATTCAAAATCTTAAAAATTTTTATAACCTTCTCCTGTTCTTTACTATTTATATCAAAGTTTAGAAAAAGTCTAGAAAAGTTTAGAAAGTTTAGAAACTTTATCAAAATTTCTAAACTTTACCAAAGTTTAGAACTCACGTATATACGTTAGAAATACATGATATAGTGAACCGAAGAAGAAGACCTTAACTAAATCTTTTAGAGCCTAAACTTATTCTCATATCAAAAAAATATGAAAATTACTTTTATATACTGCTTACTTTATTACATTTTAGAAAATAAATAAATTGAAAATCAACTTCAAATTTAACTTTATAATTACAAGTATAAAAGTTTCAATTATTTAAATAAGATTACAATTAATAACATGTAAACTTTATTTTAATTAAATTATAGAATAATATACATTCATTGATTTAAAATACTATCATTATTTAATACTTTAATGTTAATTAGTAATAATGTTTGTATTATATGTAGTCCTTTTTCCTTTGATATAAAGCTAATTCACCAATATGAATGCAAAATTTATTTATTTAATATATTATAAGATGATAAACTTTGAAGAAAACCGTTTGTCAATCACAAAAAGGGATGAGCTGTCTAAATTGATCTAAGATTTCGGAAATATATGAAATGGGGTAAGAATCTCCAAATGTTGTACTTTCGTTCAACTTTCTGTAATCGATTACAATTCGCCATTTTTTATTTACCAAGGCATCTAGTTTTTTCGGCACGACCCAAAGAGGTGAATTCCAGGTGACTTCGTAGGTTGGATAGTGTTTTTCAGCATTTCGTCTATTTGTTTTTTCACTTTATGTTTATGACATTCCGGATATCTGTATATTTTTTATGCTACTGGCTTATCGGTAATATTTTCGATTTTCTGAGCTACTATATCTGTGCAGCTAAGAGTATCACCTTCGAGGAAAAAATATCATTAAAATCTTTGCAAATTTCTAATATTTGTTGACTTTCTTCTTCGTTTAAATGATTTAATCTAAGATGATTTTTTAAAGATTTTTGAAAAATTCTATTTGAAGAATAATTAATTGCGTTATTTGCGTTTATCTTCATAATTCTACACTCCGCCGCGATTTCTTCGATTTTGACATAAGGGGTGTCAATTTCTATATCGTCTTTGTTTGTATTTAATACTGATGTAACTGCTTCACTGTATTCATCAACCTTGATTGCACTTTCACAGATGTGAATGCCGTTTTGAATTAATTCTTGATTTATTACGCCTTCCGTTGATTTCGCATTTGAGATTTTTATTTTAACAAATGTTTCAGATCTAGGAGGAATTTTTATTATTTTCTTACATTCACTCTTAATTGAAGCAGTTTCTTCCTGTTGAAGATCGACTTTTTAAGTATTTAAAGGTATTTTATTATGATTTATGTTAATTATTTGTCGTTGATTATCTATTATTGTGCCTAGATTTATAATTACATCGTTCCCTAAAATTCCCGGATAAAGTATTAGAAAATCATTTTTTACTATGTGAAAAATAGTTTTATAAATAACGTTATTAATTTTTATATTAACAAAACAGTATCCTATTGTTTCAATTTTTCCATAGATAATCAGCTTATGTTTAATGTAGTATTATCGTGATATACGGTATTTTTTACAAAATTTAAATATTTTATTATTGATATATATGCACTTGTATCGACTAGTAATTTTATGTTTGAGTTTAGTTCTTTAATGCCAAGATTTATGGTAGCATTTACGCCTGTTAATTGTAGTGAATTATTAGATTTGTTAAATAAATTTACGTTACTTATTATTGTTCTGCCTGCGACGGGTTAAGTATCTTTAGTTCGGCAGTAACAAAAAAATGACTCCAGTTGCGTTTTGCGTGAACCTCGCGCGTGGTAAAGTATCATCGGGGCCGCCGATTTCATGTAAGACGTAACTGTCTAATTTAAGTTAACGCTACATAAATATAAATCTCTTCAATTTTAAAAGAATTATAGTTTTTTATGTGATATGTAATATGACAAAGTTTTTTAATTTTTAAATATAACTTTAGTGCTTGTTAACTATTTTTTAAAGATATTATATAATAAACTATTATATTCTTAGATGTTTTGATTCAATGCAGTTATTAGAAAAATATATAAAATTACGTAATTATTATTTTACTCATCATTTTATTTTATCGCGATATTTTTATTTATTTTAAATTATTTTTAGTCATGAAAAAATGGATAATAATCGATAGATCTATTTGTAACAAACTAAGACTCAAATTTCAATATTTCTTACTCTATTACCTTATTAATAACATGATATTTATAACACTTAAAAACATAAATTCTATTTTTTATTACGTTATATACTCAATAAACTTAGAATAAAGGAATTTAGTTTCAATTGTTTAATTTTAAAGGAATTGAGTTTTAATTGTTAAATAATACTTCTTGAGAATTTATTTTCCAATTATAGCGAATAACTCGAATCTAACCGGTTAAGCGTACTGTTTTTATGTTGTAAATATATGAATTTATAATAACGAATATACGGGTAAAAAAATAGAATACGACTGATTACAGATTATTAGGAATTAGAGAAGTAATAGGAATTTCATATACTTCTTTTGTTATACTTAATAATAACAATTAATTTTTAAATATAACATTTATTAATATAATTAACAATTATGGTATACTTTGATATTCATTAATAATTATTAGTAGTATTTTTTATAACTAGTATTATATAACTTAATTTTATTTCTAATATCTATTTTACTTCCTTATTTCCTTATAACAAGCATTATTTCTAGCTCATTATAAGATCTATCACTAATCGTAACTAATATTTAAGATGTTCTTTCTACAATTCGATGGTAAATTTGTTCGCATATACTGCTTCTTCTTCTTTAATTAATATTAAAATCCGCTAGCAATGATAGAATTGATATGGTCAAAAAAATGGCTAAATAAAGATAGTATAATTCGTATGATACGAAAATATTAAAAATAAAATTTACTTTATTTTTTGCAAAAAGAAATATTTTGTTCACATCTCTTTATATGGGCTCTTACACATTTGAGCCTAACGACTTCAATCAGGAAAGTGAATTTAGTCAAAAATTATTATTGCGTTCTGAAATAAATCTTAGGAATTTACAATAAAAATTTATTCCTGGATTGTCTTTGCAAATTAAATTCCCCACTTCACCAAAGAAGAACTTCTTCGCATATAATATAAATTTATAAAATCATACCAAATAAATAAATTCAAAACAATATATTATTTACTATCGGAACAATATATATTTTACGATAGATCTACTCCTTTTCCCTCAAAGATTATCATTTCCGAATTTACGAGTAACACTTCATTACAATTAATTAAATGATTAATTACATTATTTAAAAATTATATATCTATTATCATTTAGTATCGTTAATTGTTGTTATTAATACAATTTTATCTTGTGTAAATTATTATAATTTAGTATAAATTAATATTTAAAAATAACTATTTAGAATCAATGTCATTATTATTACTGCATCAATGCTAATAATTATTATTAATTATTAACATTATTTACTGTAAGTCGTATTCTATTTTTTACCCGTATATTCGTTATTATAAATTCATATATTTACAACATAAAAACAGTACGCTTAATATTGTGATATTATATCATTGTTTATTATTATTGTCGGAGGGTAAAGGCAGCACGCAAAGCATCGGCAGAGTAGCCGATATACCAAGCGCCAAGGTGACGCGTCGCTGCACAATAGTGACGCGCTATGGTATCGTGGGTGAACTACGCTGCAGTGTGGTGACGCACCACCATGGCATAGCAACGCGCCGCTGCACTATGGTACACCAGTACTATACTGGCTAAGCGAATTTTATATAAATTGACTGGAGTAATGGACTCAATAGTAATCAACTGCTAATAGACTTGGGGTACAAATTGTACGCCGAGATAATACGAAATAAATTAGAAAAGCAATTAGAAAAAAATAATAAATACTCAGACACAGTTTAGATTCAGAAAAGAAAGAGCTGTAGAGGCAATGTACATGCTAAAAACAGCCATAGACACTCAACTTAAGAAAGATAACGGAGAGATCATAGCATATTTCATAGACTTAAAATCTGCCTTTGACAAAATAAAGAGAAGTGAGATTTGGAAGTCAATGAAAAAATTAAAGATAAAAGATCAACTAATAAACTGTGTGAAGGAGGTTTATAGAAAAACTAGAAGAAAAATAAAAATAGAAAAATAATAGCAGAATTAGAGTGCAATAAAAAAGTGAGAAAGGCCTCCCTATTAAGTCCTATGCTTTTTAACAGCGGATTTAGAAGAAAAAATGAAAAAATCGAGAACATCCGGTATTAAGATAGGCAGATCCAAGATCAGAGCAATAATTTATGCAGATGATATAATGATACTAGCAAAGAACGAAGTAGAACTGACGGAAATAATGCTTAAAATTTTCAGGGATTGACTAGAAAAAAGGCCTAGAGTTAAATGTAAATAAATTTAAGATAATGAGATTCGAGAAAAAGGAGGAAGAAGGAAGGTTGTAGAGATTTGGTGGGATAAATATAACCTAGAAGAAGTAGAGTAATACATGTACTTGAGGTACACCATTACAAGAAACAATATAGATGGGGCGCATAAAAAGGAAGCAACAAAGAAAGCAAATATGGTATTAGGAAAAGTATGGAGTATAACTACAGGGCTATTTAGAAAAGACATAAAATTAAAATTATTCGACGGGCTTGTAGAAAGCGTGTTATTAGATGGTACGGAAATTTCGGAGTAGAAAGGGGGTGAAATAATAGAAAGGGTTTAGAAAAAATATCTAAAATGGTGGCTAGGTGTAGACAGTAATACCCTTGATAGCATTTAAATACTAGAAACAAGGAGAGATCAAATAGAGATAAGAGCAGTTAAGAGAACCAAAAGATTTGAAGATAAAATAATGAAAAATGAAAAAATGTTCACAGTTAAAGAATATGTAACAACAAGAAGAAAAGTAAAAAGAAGTTTAGAGTATTACAGAGAAAAAGGAAAGATATTAAAAGGTTACGCGAAGGTAAGATTAAAATTCTGGCAAGGGTTAGATTAGACCTGGTGTATATGGAGAGAGAAAAGTGAAGATATAAACAGTCTATGGGAAGAAATAAGGGACATCAAGACAGGATAACATAAGCAGATCTGGATTTCTCACCTTGAGAAATCCAAATATTCCACAGAAAACAAAGAATTAATAATAGAAGGTTTAATAATAGAAAAGATGTATATATGAAAAAGATGTTACAGAAAAAAGAAGACCGGGTATGAAAATTATGGCAACATTTAGAATGGATAATGAAATCAGGGCCAACAAACACTAGATAGAAGATGAGGAAAAACTTTGCAGACTTTGCGATGTAGAGGTAAAAACATTGAAATACAACTTCCATGAATGTAAAGCTTTAGAAATCTACGCCAACAGATGGGAAAGTTTCAGGAACGAAGACAAAAAAGCATCAGGCACACTACACAAAATAAACTGGGTAAGACAAAAAAAGAAATTGAACCAAATAGAAAACGCATAAGAATAGAAAACTAACTAAAAACAAAATCAAGTGCAAAGAAAGTTAGCTACAGATACAATAAAAAATTAATTTAAATTGAAATTATTAATATAAACTTTAGTTTGATAAAAGAAATAGCAATATAAGATACAATTGAAAACTAAAAAATAAGCAAGTGAACATCAAAATGTGCGAATAAATTATATATAGATTATTTATTAAAAAAAAAAAACAATCTAAAGTTAATAAATATATATGAAAGAATTTATAAAATAGATATGTAAGAAAAAAATGTACAAGATCTATAATCAAATGTACAAAATATTTATGTAAAATAGTGTAAAGAATGTGCGGACTTTAAGGTTTTATTTGAATAAATTTGTTTCCACTTGTATTTTTTGTAGAGTTAATTTAATGATAAATTCTTAGTTACAATGACATAGTTTCTTGTTTGTAATTGGTTTTGAAAGAGGGGTTGAGTAGATAGAAATGTATTTTGTGCAAGTAGAAATAATAATAGGCTATTCTCGCTCGCAGACAGATCTTTTTATATATTTTGAGTGATCAAATGCGCTTATAAAAAATGCTTATTTTAAGATCTAGAAAAATACACTGTTTGTCGAATGTAATATTCCGCTGAGTAATTTTTAATCGAAAAGTTCCTTATTATTATGCAATTCACGAATCCGCGAGTAATATAAGGATCGAGAAGATGATATTCGTGTGCTTAGCAGCAGTAAAAGCGTGAGAAAGTGACGATATTGTAAAGTTTTGTCTGTCTCGATTTTATTTCATATTCGTTCGAAAAATGCAAGTGTAGAAAGTTTCTAATAGCGGGCGTAATGCATAGCGTGTTCTGCAATGTGTGTGAATGGCGTGAGTGTATGTAAGTACATTACAATAGAATAACAATGTAAATATTGTTCTTTAACATAATAATTATTAGAATTCAAATACAACTTAAGCTTAAATAGTCATCTTTATAAAATTAGCATAAATTGTATTAAAGCAAAAAAAGTATAAATACGTGTGCATTATAATATTAAGTACAATTAAAAAACATTAAAATAAGAAGTTTGTTAATAAAATATCTAAATATTGTATGCCTAAAATGGGGATTACTTAGATTCCAAGTGCAATAAGTTACTATTTTATTAAGATTCAATGTTTTTATATAAAATATAAAGACTAGGTTAAACTATTTTATAAGCAAAAGATATAAAAGAGCATAAATTTTGATGTCAAAATGCGAATAGATATGTAAGGATTAAATATAAGGATTGATATAAGATAAGTGTATAATGCAATGATTCATAAAAATTGTAATATTGCTCAATAAAGTATGCTATGCTACTACTATACTGATCACGTGCTAGAACACATATATAGTCATGCCGTGTATATATTGTAATACTATCGTCTTTTATATATATTAACCGCGTATTCATTTATATTTTGTATTTAAACCTCTCCTTCCCTACATTACATTTATTAGTTTTGATAAAAATTATTATTAGATTCCTTATTTTAAATCTGATTTTAATATGTGATATTTTTAAATATTATATTATATTAATAATTATTTTTCTTACTTTATTTATACGAGTTTATATATATATATTGCCATATAGGATCAAACATTAATTAAAATATCAATAGAACATGGTATTAAATTAATATTTCTAATTAAGTTAATTAGATATCAAATATAAAATTATATAATTTTAATTTAAATAAATCTGAAATTAACGTTAATTTGAAAATTATTATAGGTATTTTTTTTAAATTAATACTAAACTAATAATTTATAATATTGAATTAAAATTCCTAATTAGATATAATTCTTGATCAAACGTATTCACGTCTTTAATCGTATACTTATGCTTTTAAATCCTGAAGTTTCAAAAGATCTAAAATCGCTAGATTACAATACTATAAGATTCTAACTGCTTTGAAAACTTATAATTCATGACTGTTTACAGTTTTAATCTATTGAAATATACAAACATTTATTCTTACGATAATGGTTAATAATATAATAATATAATATATAATATAATAATAATCGTTACAATAATCAAAAAAACAATGTTTATTTTATTTTATAGACTCATAAGATAATATAATAAGGTATAATTGAATTACTAATTGATAAAATATATTAATTAATATAAGTTAATAATTACGGTAATAAAAAATGGTTAAGTTTTAAAACCCAATAACTGATTATTTTTTAATATTTTTAAATATATTTACAACATCTTTTACATAAAAAATTACTATTATTACTTAAAATTTTGAATATTTCTATCATTTTGTAGATTGAACGAGAGGTTATCTTATCACTTAGTGAAAAGAATTCAAAAACTTCAATTTTACACGAATACAAACAAAGAACAACTACAAAAATAGCCATCGCTCCAGATGCACCAATTAAGCAACAGGCCTGGATTTGCGAAGTGAGTAATAATCGATAATCAAAAAATCATCACAGTAATAACTGGTAAAAATTACATGCAATCAGTATTTTTATATTTATAGAACGTTTGTGTGATTATATTGATATTTATATAATATTTTTGGATTTTAAATTTATTATGTTCTATAGATCATTGTTCGTATAAAGTTGCAATATATTCAAGGTATTGAGGTATTCTTAATACGAAGATGAATGCAATTAATCACGTTAATCGCCAAAGGAAAATGGTGCTAAATTCCTTTTCGTGCGTGATTGTTGTTTTAGACTTTTCTTCGTTTGGTAAAGTGCCGATAAGATCTAAATCTTCTAATTAATGGAGCTAAATCTTTTGTTTCTCAATCAATACACACGTGGAAACAGAATTCCGTATTTGCTAAGCAGCAAACATCAATGTGTTACCGAGCGGTACCGCATAGTTTTGCGTATAAGTCGAGATACAATCGGAAGAAAAAATGTACCTAATCTTGTTTTTAGTATTTTGACAACTATATGAATTGAAACAAATTTGATCTTCTTATCCGAGAACCTCTCTTTTCCTACTCTTTAAAAGAACAAATTATTATTAACAAATTTTAAATTTCAATTACCTAATAGTTGTTCTAAATCGCTCATCATAGCCAAAAGCCAATAATCAAACCGCTAAATGTATACATTGCTAACATCCTATTATTACTCAGTTCAATCTTTATATATTAAAAAATTTTTTAGATGTTACATATATAAAATAAAAATCTGAACGTATACTTCACTTATTTTTCGTTGAATATTTATCAAATTTTTTTACAATAAAACTAATTATAAAATTACACCACTATATGTACATAATTACCGGACTGATTTTCTATTTATTTAGTAACTCATAAATAGAGTAAAAATTACAAATCTTGAAATTTTTTGTATATATTCTTTGAAAGGTATACTTGAGAAATTTACATATTTAGAACTTAAAATCTATAATTGTCACTAAATAACACTGCTATCCTAAATTTTCATTCTTCTCTTTTTATTTTTTTTCTCTTTCATCACTGAATGATATGTAATATTCATGTTATTCTATATAAATGTACTTTTTAATTTAATATTAAATAATTTCAAAAAATGTCATAATTATTGATAATAAAAAATTTGTAAAGGAAACGACGCTAACTCAATTATTCAGAAAACATATAAGGTATATTAAAAGAAATAATTATATCTACGAATATATGTACTTGCAAAGTAGTATTCCACTTGAAACTGAATTTCCAGATCTGTGGATTAACAATACCTTGTTATCTCTTCTTTCCTCCTTCGTCGAGTCTCTCTACTCCGAATTACAGCTGTAATAAGATCGACATTGAGATTTCCCGCGCTTAAGCTCTCGGCCAATAGTAACAAAAATTAGCTTGGAGGTTTTTGTCACAACGCTCGTTAGCCATTGTGTGGAAAAGTATACGTTAAAATATCGTTACGACTTCCCTCTCTCTGTATAACATTCTTAAATATCTTTCACATAATCTTTTATTTAGTATAATATAGTATATAATAAGATATTTCATAGATGTTTACAATAGACTTAATTGAAAAATTCTAATTTAATTACGAAAAGATATTGCATAAAATAATATTAATTTATTTATAATCTTATGATAAAAAACTATTCTTATGAAATTAATTTTTACTCTAAATTTTTCTTTATAGTTTATAATAAAAAATAAAAAAATTGATATAAGTACTGAAATATTTTTACTTTACTGTTTACGAATTACATTAATTTCATTTTTATTACCACATTCAACGATCTTTATTCACATATATTAAAATATAATTAGGATATCTTGTTTTTTTTTCAATATATTTTCAATAATCTTAATGTACATTAATTTTAAGAACATAATTATGTTTGTTTAAGTAATTTATAAATACATTTTTAAAACCTAATTGTGTTTATTTGAATAAAACCGTAAACTAGTAAAAAATTAAAATTTTGAAATTATTTTAAATATCTTTGATAAAATCTCAATGTTTATTGTTATAGTGAAATTATTTTCATCTTTCTAAAGTAAAATAAAATCAAAAATTTACGTTGATTGCTTGAATGTATTGGTACACTACGATTTTTTAATATGCACGGTTGAATACGTATCAAGTAAACCACTTTGATCAGCTTTATAATTAGTTTATATTGATTAAATTTTTTATTAATATAATAATTATTAATTCGCTGTTATTAGGGATCTCAGATGCACGAATCAAAAGCAGAAGCACGAAGCAGGTCTTGTCAAATCTTGGAAAACTATTCGTGAGTTCATGTATATTTTCATGTATAAACTATTAACTTATAAAAGTTTTAAAAAATTTTAGTACATCAAGTGGAATTACGGCAAGTAAGTCTATAAAATTAAATGAGGAAAAAACAAGATCATTATCGAGAACGTATCATACTATCAAAGATATGATATCTAGTCGATTTGGTGCTAATCGAAAAGATATTGATCTAGAATCTCAAGCAAACCTAAACAACATAGCAGAAGAATTAAAAAAATCTAACAGAGATATTAACAAAGAAGAACCTAAATGGCAAGAGTCTACATGTTGTATATATCGAACTCACGATTTTTCTCTCAATATGCAACAATATCCTAAAACTAGCCATGGTAAATTAAAATCATTACTAGCAACATTAATAAATTATATAAAAAACTTAAATTATATGATGATTAAATAGGTCAATATAGACATTCATACGATTATCAAAATAGTCGGCAAAATGTGCCTCTTCCCGGACAACTGCAAGCATCTAATCAACTTCAACCAGCTTTATTAAGCGGTCAAAGCGCCCAACTACATGTTACTCATCATTCACCTCCTGGTGGTATACAAACAGTTCATCAAACTCAAATAAATTCATTTGCACCATCTACAAACATTATGTATAATTCTAATAAAGAGTATATTATACAAAGTTCAGGGGGAATGACAAATCAGGTATTACATCAGACTTTTCATCAATAACTATTAAAAACTTTCATAAATTTTTTATGTATTTTTTATAATTTTTGTTTTTAGAATCAAATTACATTGCAAATGAAACATGCATTGCAACAATCACAACAAGTGTCTACTACAATGCAAAGCAGTGATTCAAATTCCCAATGTTCAAAACAAATTATTCACCAGAAGCAAAATCATCGTAATCCTCAATATTTGCAACAGCATGCTCAAAATATGCCTCAGCGAGAAATTATTCAACAGCTGCAACGACAAAATTCTGTTGGTCTGCCAACTTCACAAAGTTTGTCAACAAATCATTATTTACATTCAGGTAATGAAAATGGTTCGGTATTAAATTATCAACCGTATCAACAAAATAAACAATCAATATCCAGATCTCAAATCGATTTACCGAGTACATCTAGACAATTGATACAAGACGTTAGAATTCCTAATCAAGAAGCATATTATCATTATAATCGAAACAGAATAAATAGATTCGGTACATCTCAAATATATTCTAGAAGCGATAACAGTAATTATCAAGAAAAAAAGTTCCAATCAAGAAATTCTGGGAAAGTTATAGAAAAGGCTCTTTCTCAACCACAATTATCGTACAATGAAGGAAAAAATAATAATGACATCATAAGTGAATCTAATACAACAATGACGAATCTTGCATCAAAACCTGTAGAAAACAAAGAAAAATATGAAATCCCATTGGAAGAATGCAAGGCTGAACAATTTATTAGAAATAGTTCTAAAAAAACTACTATGGAAAAATATCGATCGGAAACAAGTTTTGGGATTCATTCAGAAGAAATAAGACCATCTTTATCAAAACATTGCCAAAGAGATCAATCGCTAGATGGTCAAGAACCAGCAAGTACATCATTTCGAAAACGTATTGAAGAGTTTCGTGAAAAAAATGAAATTGAAAATTTTCAAGATTTAAGAATAATGCCAAAAAGTATTTGGAAAGTAGATAGTGAAAAACAAGATGAAAAATCTCAAACATCAGATAGCAAGAAAAAATCATTAATGGAAATAGAGGAATCGAATATCTCAAATCGAGAATCTATATTACCGTATAATACAATCAATAATGAAACAGAAATTTGTCAGAGAAAAGATGATTTGGATCATGGTGTAAGAAAATTAAAGATACAACATGCAGGATCTGGTTCCGATTATGATAAAGCCGGACAAAGTTCCTCAAACATAGATTCTGGTAGAGGATCTGCCATTTACCCCAGTAGCAAAAGGTTACCAATACAAGATTCAAATCATCTACAGGGTTAGTTATAGTATAATAAGGTTATTTTATTTATTAATAGAAATAAATATTTCAATACAAATATATATAAAAATAAAAATGATTTACTAAACATATCTAGAATTAAATAAGTAAATTAGAAAATGATTTAAAATTTACTAACATTAATTAAGAAAATAAATTTAATGATTAATTATTATGGAATTATAATTTTTTCAATCCTATTGTTTATACAATAAAGAATTTGTTACGAATAATCTAATTTTTTATATAATAGTTATATTAGTAAAATATCTATCTAAATATATAACATTTTAAAATCTAAAATCAATACCTATTAATAATTTTTAAAAAATAATAAAATATTATATAAAATATAAAATAATATTATTTGCGTAATATTTAATGCAACTTTTAGATTTACTAGTAACTTAGTGATTGCAATAATAGAAACTTAGAAATTTGATAAACACTGTTCTTTTTATAAATATTTATTAAATTCCATTAATATTAATAATTATTCTTAAGCAGAGAACACTAATTTATAAACTTATTATATTTATAAACTTATTCTTAAAACAAAAAATTCTAAACAATAAAAATACATTGTTATAATTCTTCTTTAAAAATACGAATCAAAAGTATATGATAAAGTTATTAATAATAAATTTTATATATATATATATAAATGGTATTCAAAATTTACCAATAACTGTTATGATTAAAGTTTTTATTAACTTCTTATTTAACACATAAAAATGCGTCAACGACTACTATTATTTTTATATTTTAGGACAAGATGCCGAGTGGGTTGACATTGTTGAATCTGAACTACGAAATATATTAGAACCAAAAGATATACCAATAGTAATGCATTCAACTCTTTCAGACAGTGTTTCATCTGTAACTCCTCCGTTACCTCCGCTTACACCCCAAAAGAGCCCAAGAACTTTAAAAAAACAATTTTCTTCAAGGTGATGTATTGTTTATAAAAATCCATAAATTTTGTAATTTGTATTTTCTTTTCTTATTTTCCCTCTATTTCCGTTTGATACAACTAAATTTAATTTTTTTAGTTTCGTTATTTAATATAAACATAGTTAGCTTAAGTTTCACATATACATGTATATTTTTAGAATTTTTATTAAATAAAATATTTTCAAATGAAAAAATTTCTTTTATAGTTTACCATATGGAGTAAAGACAAATTATATAGAATATTTAAAAGGATCTGAAAAGAGAAATTACTCAAGTAATATTAAGCATCACAGTACAATAATTTCCAGAAAGGATTCAACAAAAAAATTTAGTCATCGTAAGTTGTTAAAAAATGTAAAAATTATTTCTATAAATATTTTTAAAATTATTACACGCAAATTTTAGATTTTGATTATTAGCCATTTTTATTTCAATTATTTTTTACGTTTAAGGAATAAATAAAATTTTTTTCTATTTCAAATTAAATTAAATTTAATTTAATTTAATAATAAAAAATATAATATTATGATTTCCTTTACCTAATATTATTAAGAAATAAAAAAACTAAACATATATACCTCGTTAGATATCTAATTAACTATTCTCAATCGGTTATTTAAACTTATTTTATTTTATTTTATTTTAATACTAGTTGTAAAATCTCAAGTTAATATTATAAAAAGTTTTTTCCGCAGAAGATGGAGAATTAACTTCTACAACAGGTTTCGATTTGGATTCGATGTTGGATAGAAGTGATTCTGATTTAAGTACAAATGGTGCTCGAACTATTAGAAAGCAACTTGAAGGCCTTGAAAGCATGTATAGTGAAGTATGCATAAAATAATTTTATATTTATTTTTAATAAATAATTTTTGCTTTTAACTTTATAGTTATAATTAGATAAATCAGATGAGCAAAATAAAGTAAGAGCTAATTGAAATTATTAAGAATATATTTTTATTTCGTACTGTAACACATCACTTGAACATATAAATTAATATAAAAATAAATAGTGTAAAAAAATATAGCATATACTAAAATTATATAATTAATAAATTATTCAATTTTCCAAAGGTCTTAAAACTTCTCAGTGGCAGTGCGAACAAAAGAAAAAAATCTCGTGGATTAGCAAGTTATGGATCAATTTCATCCTTACCAACTTCATCAGTATCATCAAGACCTATAACAAGACATCATGACAAACGAAGATCTCATAATGCCGATGAGAGAATGAAAAAAGTTAAAGATATGAAAGTAAATAAATTGAATAATTCATAATTGCAAATTCGTTTTTATGTTTAAGCAAAAAATTATATAACAAAAAATATTAATTTTTTAATTTTTTCAATTTTTCAAAATAATAATTCAATTAAATAAAAAAATTTCAATTTGATATATATGTATTTTATATATTATATATTCTTATTAAATATAAGTGAATTTTCATTTTGTATATTGCAGAATATTACTAAACGTTTTCAACGATTAGAATCCCATGTGGTCACACTTGCGCGTTCAGTAGCTCATCTAAGTTCGGAAATGAGAACACAACACCTCATGATACAAGTATGAAATTATAAATATTATAGATTAATTCGAATGCATATGAAAACACATGATAGTTAAAATAGAAATTTGTCTTTAAACGTAAAAATTTTGTAGGAAATGGAAAATATCAGGGGAGAAATAGCAGCACTTCGAACCCAAACGAATATGGCAATGGTTCGATCTCAATCCCAGCCAATCATTAAAGATTCTGATTTGCCAGCACTTTCAAATCCATCTCGAGTAAAAAAACTGACCAGATTTTTCGGCATGGAACCACCACTAATTAGATTATTTTTAAGGGAACTTGGTTATGAAGTATAAAACTTAAATTGATTTACTTTACTATCCTTTATCTTCGTAATCTTTCTTAATTGAATTGAAAAAAATAATGGTATACACATGTATACTACAAAAGCTAATTATATAATATGTACATATAATATAATTAACTTATTATATAATATATAAATAAATATCCATTAATGCCTAATTAATCATACGTTTAGTTAAAAAAAGTTTTTAAACAACTTTTTTTATAAAAACATTCATAATAAGAAAAATGATTAGAGATTGAATTTGTTATTAGTTTTTTGGGACAAATTTTAATTGAAACTAACAGTTATTTTATCATATTTTACCTCATAATTTATGAAACTAAGAATTTTAATAAATTTTCATTTTTATATAGTTTAAGAACGAAATAATACCACCCCCTATATAAATACAAGTTTGTGTCATAATATAAAAAAATTATGTTTTTTGCATAACATACTTATTTTAATCGTATTATCATAAAATTCGTCGATTGTATTTTGAACTAAATTAAAACAATAACTAAATCAAAACTTATGACAAACAATTTTTTCATTTAAGCATGCTAATATTTCTAATTTATCTAAATAATAGTATATCGAATATTAAATAATAAACGTAAATTATAAATATTTTGCTTTCGATTTAAGAAATTTCCAGTAATTAATATAATAATTCTCAAGTAATAAATAAACGTTATTACACTGATACCAAATTAAGTCTAAAAAGTATTTAATGATATGTTCAGTAAACGATATTTATATAAAATATATAAAACCTAAATAATTAAATGAAAACTGAAGAAAATGATTAAAAAGGAAATAAAAGTTAAATAATAAATCGATAAATAAATCTTCTTTCAAAAATATATAAATGTTATCTATAAATATAGTAATTAAAATTTGCAGTTAACTTTAATGTTTCAATTTTTTTGTGAATGTTCATAGAAATACGCAGGAGCCTTCGAAAAGGAAAAAGTGGGAATGGTTGAATTACCGTATTTAAGCGAAGAAAGATTGCAAAAGATGGGTGTACCACTGGGGCCGCGACTTCGAATCCTCCAGGAGGCGAGAATATCCGTGTACAAAGATCCAGTATACGTAGTGTAAAAGAACTCTATTCAATTATTTAATATTCAATTATTGTCTCATGTTTTGGTTTTTTGGAAAACTTTCAAGAATATAATAAAAATGCAAATATACCTTTACCAAAGAGAGAGAAAAGAGACATTGCATCGAGTAGTGTACTGAATTTTTAAGAGCTGCACCTTTTTACTAATTAATTCACGTACAATAACATAATTTTTCTTTAATCCCACCAACTCAAGCTTATTTGAGTATTTTGAAGAATTGATGTTATATATCTTATATATCGGTGATACATCTGAATAAAAAAAACTATATGTTTTACTTATTAATATTTCTTCAAAGAGTATGCATCTTGTGTTTCTAGCTTACAAGCACCTTTTATAAATCTTTTAAACTTATTATTATAAGTATTTTTCTACTGTACTTAATACTTTTAATTTAATAATAAACAGCCTTCTCAATGTCTCAAGTATTATATTGAAAATCATCTTGGGAAAAATTATTTATTTAAATTAAACTAGAAATAAACATGCGTCTAATCTTACTGTAAAATACTATTTTATAAGTAAAAAATAAAGGATAAAATTATATAGTTTAAGTGGTATTTTTTATTTTTAAGTTTTTTCTCTTTCAAAACAATGTATGTATAAAATATGATTTTATAATAAATATACATATTTTTATTTGATCTTTTTTTACCAAATTAACTTTCGATTTTTTTTTATTTAAAATAAGTTCAATTTTGATATTAATCAGATATGTATCAAACTCAAGACTTTATATAAAAAGTACTTTCAATAAATAATTAGTAATTTATATTAAAAATCTTTAAAACATGAGAAAATTTCTTTCTAACATAAGAAATATTAAGTAGTTGTGAGTACTTAAAATATATTTGAAAAATTTTATAAAACAAAAAACAAATGTAACAAAATAATTAAGTATTATTTGAATAATTTAATAATATATTCATTTATTTATTTTAATATATTTTCATGTGCAGTGTACAAGAAATAATTAAATTATAATTAAATTCAGGATAAACCAATTTTGTATGTTATTTAATAAAATTTTATACCTGATGCATATCAAATATTCTATCTTATCCTTATATATTTTATTTTATTTTTAGTATATTAATGAGTAAATTTATAAATATGACAATTCATTTTAAAATTATAATAATAATGTAGAGCTCAATTTGCTTCAATAGAAAAATAAAAGTTTCCAATTTAAATTCATTTAAAAATATTGAACAAACTTGAATTTTTTTGTAAAGTATTGTAAATATTCAACCAAGCTTCTTTGTAAGCTATTAAATTCTGTAATTAAGAATTTAATCTTAATAACCAAATAAACTATAACGGAAGTTTTTAATACAATATGTATAGTAATAATTATATAGATAATTAAAAGTAACATGGTATCACTTATTAAAATATTAATTATCTGTGACTAACGGACCTTAGATTTTTCTTATATGTGTGTATACAAGGTAAAGAAAAAATGAGTTTTTATTTACTTCTACATTTTAATTTTATTATAAATTTTATCAATTTTATAAAATACATTTCTTTTCTTTCAGACACTTATCAATTTTAAAAACACAATTCCTGTTAAAACTTAACATAATAATGTTAAAACTTCACATGATTTCTCAGTAGCGATATAAAACTATTTAAAAAAATTTAGAATTGCTTATATAAAGTACAAAGAATAAACGTTATCTATATTTCCTACAAGTATATACTGTTAAACATATCGCGTGTAAAAAGTTTTATTTAATAATTTAAATTTGGCGATAATTATATAATCTTATAGTTATTACTTCATTGTAACCGAATTACTCTTGACTGATAGCTGTAGACACGCAAATTGTAATGAGTAAGAAGATGAATATAAATAAAATATCGATGTTTGAAAAAACAAGTAGAAGCATCTACATGATACAAACACAATAAAATTATATAAATAACATAATGAGAAATATTTGATTATAAACTATTATGTATATAGGAAGAAAGTGAGAGATAATATACTGCTGTAAATAATATTTAAACTCATGAAGAGGAGAAACAAAATTAACGATTATATGATTTTTATTCTAATCTATGAATAAAATTACCATAAGTTTTTTACAAATTTTTTTTTTTATATTTCAACGCAATTTGCATTTAAGCTCATACATTGTCATTTTTATCCTGTAAAAAATATGATCTGTGTAAATTTGTCAAAAATTAAAAGAATCTTTATATAATGGTAGACTTAAAAGGTTCTTCGGATAATCCAGACTATGTCTTCGCAAAAAGTGTTTATCTAGATTTTGTCGAGACGAAGATGATTAAAGTTTTTAAAGATTGTTTTTCTGTTGCAAAAGTTTTGATGAGTTTATACAATGATATGTATAAGTGTATTAAAAAAACAGTACTTCAACCAAGTTCAAATCTTATAAATCAACATATTTATTATACATCATTAGTAATATTTTATGACATAAAGCAGATTATCTCGAGTCATGAAAACTATACAATAAATCTGTTCCCATTTATTTTAGAAAATTCCATGCTTTGTAAATATGGTATGTCTGAAACTGCATATCAAATCATTTTAATATCAACTTATTTGCAAATTACGAAGGATTGTTAGTCAAAACGAACATATTCATCCTTTATACAATTCATCAATTGGGTTATTTATTGTCAAGATAGTTTAAAGGTAGAGGATTAATATGACTTAGCTGACGAATTAGAGATCTACTTTCTCATGGTTTTCACAAGGAAAAATTATCTCTTAGTTGTTTTAGAGACTATTAATAACTACGAGAATTTTTTTGGTTTACTTTATGAAATAAAGCTTCACTCAGCCATAACCGGTATTCAGCTAATTTGTTGTACCTAACCAAAAATGCAAGCTTCTTTTGTCCATTAATTATAAAAAGAAATAATAAATTGATATAACTTATAGTATGTGAGCTATGCATCAAGGTACATCATTCATATCTTTTGAAAATATAATGCAACAAAAGATAGAGCTTATTCTATCGTGAGAATTCTTTTCCAACGCGAAAAAAGAGATTTGAGAATATTTTGATACGAGGGAACAGAATTATTGAAAAACTAGGAGAGAGAGACAGAAAGGAAATATAACAAGAGCACTTGTAACTGTAAATATTTCATATCTTTCTTTGTGAGAACGCAAAGAATTGAAAATGTATTTTGAGAAGTAAGGCACCTTGAAAATTTTATATTGATGGTTATTAATAATAATCAACACACCCTTCTTAAAAGATCTTTTAAATTGGACGCTCCAGAGTTTTTCTATTAGAATAAATGAATGGAGACAAAGTATTAAGCTATGGTTGCTGCATAGTAAGTTTAAAAAAATTTAACCAAGACTCCTGATAGGTAAGTAATATATGGTCAGTTAAATATTTTATAGCCAGAACTGTAGCTCGTTCGAAGGCTATTCCTAAATCATTTTAGTGATTGTGTAAATACAAGAATTTCTGAAAACCATTATTCTGATTAGGAAGATCTCAATTAGTACTAGATTTTACCAGCGAATACTTATGCATTATTAATCGCATAGCCGTAAGAAATTTATAAGACCACGTTTTCTTGTTGAAGCTACTGTCTTCAAAAAGCTCATGAATACGAAAAGAACTACATGTAAAGAATATTGTTGCCTGAATTACGAATATTCACAAGACTATCATTTATACGACTGAATAAAGTAAAATAAAAAAAATAAAAGAAAGAGAGATAGAGAAATAAAAAAGATTATATCACTAATTTGTTGGTTTATTTATTGAATAATATATTACAATGTTATGATACTTCACAGATTTAATTTAAACATTTAAATTTTGCTTACCTATAAACAGTTACATGTTTGATTTAATATAATCTTACATCCTTATAATTATAATTATAATTTAATTCTTTAACTAATATATAAAATTTGTACATGGATTCTTTTATTTACAAATATTTTTCTAATTTTTCATTAATTAATTTTAAACTTATGCTACACATGTTTAACAAATAAATTTATGTAAACATTTTCATATTCATGTGTTGCATTACACATCTTTTACATTTTTTATTTATACCATTCTGTTTTTCATTTCTCTCTTACTTCTAGTTTATTTTGTATAGAAAAATTATATCTTTTTTCTTCCTTTCGTGCAGTTTTCCTAATAATTTGCGTTAATTTCTATATCTTTATTAATTTCTGACTCTCATGACTATCACATAACTGCTCCGCATGTGCGAACATGCGTGAACGATCTATGGAATGCTTTGCCCACGCCTATCCTGGTGAATAGGTAGCAGAACCTTCCCGGAGAAATACCTGAAAGGGATAAGTTCGGAAATAAAATGATTATTTATATTGATCATATATAAATATAATGCCGCTAAATAAAAACAATTATAAACATTCGCTCTTTTTCATTAGCATCCTTCAAAATTTTCCAACCCCACCGGAAGCGATTAACAATATCTTAACAATTCTTTCTTTTCTTTACACAGTCTACACTTTTTCTTCTTCCACAGCCAGTGCTTGTTTCTATGATTTTATTTCTCATTTTTAAATCTTGATAAATTTCTTTTCATATCAATTTTTTTTCTCCTTCTTTTTTCATTTATACATTCCGTATTTTATATGCTTTCTAATATTACACGTCGAAATTCCGCAGTATTTTTAGATTTTTCGACAAGAGTTAATTATCCCACAATGTATGAACGTTTTCAAACTTCTCAGCCTTTCCAGAAACACATTTATTCTATAACATAATTTTTATTGTTTTTCTTAGCAATTTTCCTTATTCTATCCTTGCTTCTGCACATTCTTTGGTTTCCATACCATTTCTCACGATCGGGCCTTGCACCAAAATTCACATCTGGAGGAAATTGGAACGAGATGGACAAAATATCGCCGCAGGTTTCCTCGGTCAAAAACTTAACAATATCTAGAAGATTTACGGGTGGATATAAAGGCACTTGGAAAGAGAAAAAGCAGGATAATCTTGCAAGATATTAGAGCATGCATCGTATCACTACCAAACGAAAATCGGGGGTTTCATTTCATCCTTTCAACGCAACTCCATTAAAAAGCGCCTCGTTAACTCTTTACTAATATTAATATAATATCCTAATTTTTAATCGATCGTATGATTACCGTACTAATTTTTATCCCCGAACTTTTTCATCTTGTAATTTACTCCTCTAAATCAGTGAGACCAATGTTAAATAAAGTTGAGCTCAATAGGCACCTTCCACTACACCTCCCATTTGCTTCTTTCATATTTTTCCATATTTCTCTTCTGTTGATGGTATCAAATACCATCTTCAGGTTGGCCAAACACATGAAAACTTCTCCTTGTTCTTGATTTACCTGTACGTTTATGACGACTTTTTCTTTCTGAAACTAAATTGGATGTGGGAATACCTTTTTTCCCTTTCATATTTTGTTCAAAAGTAGATTATATATTTTCATATATAACTTTGAAATTGAATGCAAGTAGATATACTACTTATCAATTGTACCCAATAATCTTTTCAAAACCTGCACTGACTGAAATTTTACATTTAGATAACTTTTTTATTTAACATTTAAATAATTAAATGGACTTATTTGTGCTTATCATAGATAAATATTTCCTCCCTAAAAATGATTAATGAGTAAGTCTTTTAATTATTTTTAGAGGTAATAACATTTAGCCAAATAGTATTACTAAAAACTGATGTAGGTATACTCCACAAATTTATCTTTAAACTTCTTCTATCCAGAAACTCATATGTAGTATTTTTATGCTTTATTATCCCATTAGTTAACTTATGGTAGGTAGAAATATGAAAATAGGTAAGAGTATAAAAAAGCTAAAAAATGAATTTAGTAAAAAACAGTCTTATGCCAAATATGTTCTAAGCACGAGATAACATATTTTATAGTAAATACTAACTTTGATTATTATAATCAAAATTTTTCTGTTAAAAGATATTTCCTGTATAACGAGAATGTTGTTTCCTGTTTGTTCTTTTATTAAAAAAATTGTAGAAATACCAAACTAAAAAAATTAAAACTAAAATTTAAAACTAAAGCGAGTAGAAATTAATGTTTATAAAAATTGAAAATAATTTAATCTAAAAAAAAAAATGAAAACTTAAAATAATTTAAAATTAAAATGAAATAAACTAAATTGAAATACATTTTTTTAATTTATAATGAAGTAAAATTTATTGATGCTACTGTAACATCTCGTAATTATAAAAATATTTGGAATAAAAAATCTCACACTTCATTATGCGCGCAGATGTGGATACAGCAAAATTATACCGTGTAATGAAAAACGTAAGGTAAACGGGTTAAATAAATAAAATCAGCGGTTTTAGAATATGCGCATTGGCCAATTGACACAACAAAATTATTATTTATAAAATTGAATAGAAACTCATATTTAATTTTCTGCTTCCTAATAAAAAATCGTTCTAGAAAAGAACGACAAGGAAAATACCTAAGTTTAATTTTAAAACAATAGCACGGTCAAAATATAGTCTAAAATTGTCGGCTTAATTGATTTCTACATAAGATATCGATACACAAAATAGAGAAAACCTTGAGATCCTTAGTCCACAAGATCAACGTGGTAACAGTATTCCACGTAGTCAATTATATCAGCACCCAACCATGTCTTTAGAAGTAGAACAACTATAGTCGACACTTGATATAATTTGTTATTGAGTAGTAAATTGTTTTTTTATAAATTTATTAACTAATAAAATTTATTAGTCTGTTGTTACTGAGATACATGACCTTGACCATGTAAAATATATAAATTTATGACATTAAGACATAATACTACTCAGCTGGGGTTAAACTATTCAAAATAAAGACAGTAGCTATAATGAATAAAGAACCAGGAACGAGTTATCCAATCAGATGTTTGATGAATAATCTGACGAAGAAAGAGCCTTTTTCTCCAAACAGGAAAATCAATTTTTTGGAAAAAAAACGTTTCAGAAAGGTATAATTAGAAATAGAGAAGATTAACGAGAAGAAGCAAATTAACGAAAATAAATAAAAGTTGTTATTGGAAGTGATAAAAACCATACTGAATAAGTTATAAAATAAGCTCTCGAAAAGAATGAAGAACCTGGAAGAAATGATACAAAAAACTTTTATAAAAAATAATTCCTCTATATTTACTAAACTTTCGTAATGCTAAGTGTAGCAGAAGTATTCTCTTATATTAATCTATGAATTGAAAGAATTACTAAAAAGAAAGTGTAATAAATTCAGTTGTTTACATTGTAAAACTAAGGAATTTTCTGACTAAAATTTATCATCACCAATGCCTTAAATTTAAATGAATTTTTCTTTATCTATGATCTTATAAAAGTAAATGTTAAATATAAATATAAAAAATTATTTAAATCACAAAACAATATATAATAATATTCAATAAGGATATGTATAGTTTCAGTGTTCTGAAATTAATTTTCAATAATCATTGTGTTTAGTAAATATAATATAATAATATGTTATGTAAAATTATGTTGTCTCTCGTTAACGTTTCACTATTTGTAAAAAAAAACAAAACTTTTAATAATTTATGAGGTATATCACCTATCTTTTTATTGTTATTTGCTAAAAGCTATTTGCTAATATTACTATTTTTATAATATCTTATATGAAAATATTAATAATAATAATATTAGTTACAACTACTTAATAGAACTAGAAATATAAATAATTTCTTAGTAATTATATTTACTATATACATCTACTTTTAAAATTGATTATTATTATTATTATTTTATTGTAATAATTATATATATTAAAAAATAATTTTTTTTTAATTTTGTAATATCTATAATATTAGTATAAAAAGTACAATGAGTTTTAAAATTCTGAGAATATTATATATAGAATTATTATTATATAAAGAATATATAAATTTTGAAAAGTGATACTCATTTATTCTTAACTTAATATTAAATTAAAAAGTTTTCTTTAAATAAAGGAAGTAATGAGCAATTATCATGTAACTTTTGTAAAATTCTAAATAATTGAAGTAATCTCTCTTTTACGAAAACTTATTAAATTTTTCTAAATTATTTCCATCATAATACTTTATCTTTCTTTTAATTTAGCTATCATATTTAATGTTTTACTATAATTTTGTATAATAATTTTGACACAATCTTCTACTTATATATGAAACATAAAAATTAAAATTTTTAATTAGAATGGCTTAATGTCATCAATGCAATTATTCAATTACAATATTTAAATCATTTGATTTAAATAACTTTTTTATACTCTTATGATTTAATGACATTATTGATTTTTTAAAATTATCTCATAAATTGATTAATACATTGCATGTATACATTGTACTATCTAGCGATTGTATTCTATATTATTTAGAATAAGACATGAAAGCATAGCCTGAAAAACTGTATCTCAAAGGAAAAAACCGAGAAGTTCCGGCAAACAAACCGCATGAATTTTATTATAAGTAAATTCTCTCCGAGATAGTGTCTGAATTGACCCATGCCCTCTACCCCCTTTGTGACGCTCCACTTATCTGGCCACTCTGCTCTCATCGTGTGTTTGCTTTTGATCATTAGGCTTTGAGGAACACTGCGAGAATGATAAGCTCATTGATTCTGTTATTTGCTATTGTTCTAGCGACGGCTACTGCGGACATCGTTCAATGGAAATCCTGTCCTGCTGAATGTGAGTAATTTTTGTTACAAATATTACTATCATTAATATTATCGTTTCATTGTTGTTATTGAGGTTATTTTTCTTATCATTATTATTTAAATTAAAAACGATTTTTTATTTTGAAATTTATAAGTTTACTACACTATATATGTGGCCAAGTGTATAATAATATATATTATAGTTTTTATTTTAACTTAATTATTTCATTGGATTTTTATTCAATAACATATTTTAAAATGGAGGCGCTACATGAAACTTAATATTTTATAATAATTAATTATACGATTTTTTTTTTAAACATAAATGTGAAAAAATAAGCTAACAATTTATAGAATTAAGATGTTTTAAAAAAGATCAAATTAATCAATACATTTAAGAATAAAATATTTAAATTTATATATTACAAAATAGTATTTTCCACTTTTATTTCTGAAAATATATTTGTACTTAAAAACTAGTAATTCATAAAGCCCTTTTTAATATAACTAATATTCTTATTATATGTTATAAAATATCATACTTTATAAAATATGACTATATGATTAATTTAATATGTTTACGTTTAGCTAACAACCCAACTTTGTGCGAAATTAATGAAGTACGCGTAAACCCTTGCAAAGAAGCAGCACAAGGTAAAGCTTGCATTTTGAAAAAAGGTGAAGATGCAAAAATAAGCTTTGATTTTACTCCACGTAAGTATTTTTATTTTTATAAATTATTTTTAATGAGTCATCGATAATTTCTATAAATTTTTATGTGTATGCAAAAAAAAGTTTATGAAAAATACAATACTAGTACGTATAAAATAATAAGTATAATAAAAGTATATACCTTATTTATTTTTTGAATTATTTAAACTTATTATAATAAACTTATAATAAAGGACAAATAAATGAGCCAATAATAGGGAAAAAATACGGAAAAATTATAAAAGAAAATGGTTTTTTTTAATTATTATTCAAGAACCTTTCATTATTATGTGAAAATTTATGATTATATCATTTTTTACGTATATTGATAATAAGGAATTCTTATAAAAATAAATTTATCAAATATGAAAACAAAAATGTTAAAAAATTATAACTGCTTACTTAAATTTGACATAAATTACAAAAAAAAAAAATATTTTATATCAACATAAATATATAAATATATAAAATTATAGTTCGATTTCATATAGTTCATTGAACAATATATTACAATGTCAATATATTTTACATAATTAATTTGTACATATGAATATTAATATTTTGTTTACAAACAGATAAATATTATGCATATAAAGTTCTTATAATTTTTTACATTATAATTTAATTCTTTAAGTAATATAAACTATGAACATCAATTTTTTATTTACACATATTTTCTAATTATTCATGAATTAATTTTAAATTTACACTACACATGTTTCACAAATAGACTTATGTAAAATTTTTCATATGTATTGCATTGCATATCTTTTTCATTTGTTATTTATTCCGTATGTTTTTCATCTCTCTCTCTCTCTCTCTTTGTCTCTCGTCTCTCTCTTGCTCTCTCTTTCTCTTTCAATATATTATTTATAAAACTTATATCCTTTTTGCTCCCTCTTAAGCAGTTATTCTAATAATCTTAATTTCTATATCTTTACACTCTTCTTCAATGTATTTTAACGATTTTTTCGTTAGACTTTCTGTTCGTTACACAGTTTACACACTTTTTATTCTTCCAACAGCTAGTGCTTGTTTTTTCGATTTCATTTCCAAACTTAAATTTTTTTTTAATTTTCATAACAATTCTTCTTTTTTCTACCTCTTTTTTTTCATACATACATTCCTTATTTTTATGCTTTCTAATATTACATGTTTAAATTCCTCGGTATTTTTGGATTTTTCGACATTAAGTAATCCACAATTGCATCTTCTATTAGTAATAATACTCTTTTAAATATTTTATTTAAAATATTAATTAAATAATTAACCAATCAAATTTTCATTAAACTAAAAAATTCATTTTAAACGATAACTAATTATTTGACCACATATTTTACTTACTATTATTAATTTTTATTTTTACCAATCTTCTGCATAAATAAAATTTTAATGTTTAGAAATTCGGATTAGTACATGTTATCGCGTTTTTACTCACTTTCAAAGTAGTTTTAATAATACAAATACAGAATGAAATTCTTGTTAAAATTCATTGCTTTAAATTATGAGTATTATAAATTAAAAACAAATTGAATTTGAATTGAATCATGCCTTTTCTCAAGTAGCGATTTATTTAATTTTTATTCTTTTCATTGGTTCATTTGAAATTTAGAAACAGATTAGTGAAAGTAGTGAAATTAGTCAAAAACCTAAGTATATAAAAAAAAACAAAAAAAACAAAAAAAAAGAAGCTCCTTATCCGGAATTTTAAAATGCATATATAAAAAAATACAATAATACTGCTCGCTGCTAAGAAAAAATTATAATTGCGAATCATATAGAAATATTTTAATCGAAAGATAATTATTTTTAAAATTATTTTTAAAATCCAAAATACCAAACTATTATAATAGAATGACTTAATTTTCATTTTAATTAGCTTATTATTAGATACTATTACCTCGTTTTGCGAATGAGGCGTATGAATCATTGTGTACACACAAAATTTATGTTTGAAAATGAAGTTGTACAATGTGTATTATGTGAATTCATTTATTTTGTTGATTATTCATTTCATTGATTGTTCATTTGTAAGTGCCTAATTTAAATAAAAAAAACTATACAACAAAATATGTATTAAATATATCTACATTTTTTATACTCGAAAAGTTATTATAATTTCTACACAAAATAAATCTCCAATATTGTAAAAAATTCATAACTGTTAATTATTCGAAATATATTTCATATATACATTATTATTTATTTATGTACGAACAACTAATACATTTTTATTTACATTTTAATCATTTTTATACTTTTCATTACATTTTAAATTATAAATACATTACTTAAATTTATACAATATCATTTCTATATTTTATCGGTTTTCTATTTTTTTTATATCATTTTTACTTTATCTATCAATTATCTTATCTGTTTTCATTCTGTCTGTTTAGTGTATTTTATTTTATACAAAATATTTATATCTTTCATATCTTCTTTCACACTTTTTTCCACCCGCTTGCCCTAACCCCTATTACATTTCACTCTTCGATAAATTACTTCATTGTTTTTTCTTCATCATCAGATAATCTTAATTTCATAATAATTTTTTTCATAATTAGATTTTTTCTTCCTCCATTAATGTTTGTTCCCTCTTATTTCATTACTTATTAAACCTTGTTAAAATTTATTGAAGTGATATAAATTATATTTTCTGAAAAAATGTATTTAAATTTCTCTAAATATTATAAAATTTTTTAGATAATCTATCCATTAATATTAACCTATTATTAACTTCTTCAATTTCTCCTCCCATATTGTTTTTCCGTTCTGTAAATTTTCTTTCCAGAGGCTACTTGACCATCCTTTACCAAAAACTTCTTTTTGCATCATGATTTTCTTTCTCCTATTTGTCTTTGTTTTTACTGCTTCTAAATACTATTTCTTCTATCATTACACATACTTTTAAGATTCCTCTTTACTACATATTGCTTTGTTTTCAAATGATTGCTCTTCTTGCTAGTTTTATCTTTGTCTTGTTTATTTTTTTTTTCTAGCATTATAATGTAATCAAGTGAATTTATGCCTAAGTTAAGATTTAATTTTATGTATCTGTTTAATGCCTTTCCAATTTCTTTTAAGCTTTTCCAGATCCAAATTTCTGCTACCATATAACAATATATTTTTTGTTGACGAATTAAATAATTTCATTTTCATTCTAAAATCTTCTTTAAACCTTCTTATCACTATATTTCATACTTTTTCTAAAAGCATATTTTCTCCTTTGATCATATATTTTATTTACTTCATTCCTATTATTTTTTTAAATTTACATCCTAAATATGTAATTTTATTAAGGCTTCAATCTGTATCTTCTTTTCATTAAATCTAATTTGTAATCTTTTCTTCCTGCCCTCTCGTTTTCAAAACTCCAAGAATCTACTATAAACAAAATAACTATTTGATATTTGAATACAAAATTTAATATAACCAAATTTTAAGCTAATTTAAATAATATTTTTAATAAGAAATAATTTAATTACCTGTATAGTATAAAACAAATAATTTATTTTAAAATACGTTTTTAAAATATATATTATAAAAAACAATAGTGTAAAGTCATGAAATAATGAATAATGAAGATATATTACACAACTTCACATTTTACTGTCGCACATAAAAACTGTTAATAATTATGTTATGTAATTATTATAAAAATATAATCAAATTTAAGCATATTATCTATCATTTATATAATTAAAAAAAATACTTTTAATTTTTAAGAATTCTCCTCCGCAAAACTGGAATCACGTGCTTATTGGGCTAATCAACTTGTGGATTTACCTTTAATGGGTATGAAAACAGATGCATGCAAAGAAGGAACTACTTGTCCAATAAATAAAGACGTTAAAAATACTTATACCATAAACTTACCTATTTCAAAGAAATATCCTGTTGTAAGTAAAATTAAGTATTTATACATTACGTGACGTACGAAATAATTTAAATATTATAGTTTTATCGATATACTTAACAAATAAATTAAATTATTATGAAAGGAATGATAATTTGAATGCAAAAAAAAGCTAATTAAAAAAAAATATTTTTTTTAAATTAAAATATCAGTTTGTTTTTAGTTATATTAATAACTTGTTATTCATCAAACTTTTTAAATTATTCAAAATTTGCAATTGAAAATTTAAATTCTATTATTATTGATATTATTGATACATTTAATTTATAAAATGTTGAACATTATCGTGATTATAATACTTTGATAAAAAAAAAGTTATTTTAAATACAGTTATTAAAAATATATATTCTTATATATAGTATTTCATTATTAAAAAACATTTATATTAAATGTCAACGCTTTAAATAAATGTCATATTTATTAATACTTTTAGCATAAATGTATAAAAATATATAAAATTAAAATATTTTCTATATCAGATATTGTGCTCTATAAATCTTGATTGTTTGATCCTCTCGAGGAATTCTAACCGTTATCGTCAAAGTATGGATAAAAATTCTATTTCGTTAAAAAATTCTAAATTTTAATATTTTCATTATTTTTAAACTCCTTAAACTACTCTTATTATAAATTCCTCATCAATTAAAATCATATTGTCAATAATTTAAATTCTTGAATTATAACCGATACTTTAGTACCAAACGTCAAATAATGATATTGAAAGTTTTGTTCTATTATTTAATAAATATTTTTCATATTGTATATATTTTACATATTATCTCCCAATAATCGTATAAAATGATTACCTTTAAACTTAAACTTAAAATTGATCTTTTTGATAAATAGAAATAATTTTGTACACAATCTTTGTATCACAAGGAACAAAATACATATATCTTCTTATATTTATTTTTCTACGGCCTGAGAAAATCAGTCTTCTGTGAACCTTTTTGTATTGCGCAAAGCTTTATGTCTTTATATTTTGAACACCAAACCATTAACGTAACTAAAAACTAGATCAATATTTTTCTTATTGTTTTTATAATAAGTTAATATTTTTTTCACTTTATGTTTTTCAAAATTTTGCTCTAAATTAATGTAAAACATGTTTTAAAACATGTTGTAAAACGGGAAATAATATTGCATAATTGGATGCAAATTTAAATATTTTATTTTATTTTTAAAACTATGTTAAATTTTATTTTCTTTTAATTACAAACGTTTTTATTTTATAAAGATATTACTATTGATTAAGATAAAAAATTAAATTTTTTATCCGGTAAATAGCATTCCTTTAAACGTTTAAATCATTAAATAATATAAATATAAAATTTATCTACTAAAATAAATTATCTAACTATATTGACTATTTGATTAATCAACTTAATTAAAAATTGTTTATTTACATCTTAAAAGGCAAGTACTTTCACCCGATTCAGATTTTTATCTAATTTGATTCGGTTTTACAATGTTATTTTACAAATACTATTAATAGGAATATAAATAAATCTTCTTCTAATAGACATAATATTATTATATGATATATTATATGTAATTTAAATGGTTTTTCTATAAAGAATTTAGAATTTATAAGTTAAAGTACTAAATCTTAATTTAATAAATTCATGCACATTACACAATAACCAAGTCAATTATATGAAAATTTTTAAATTTAAAAGTTTAGATTTTTTTATAAATTAGTAGTTTAACTTATAAACATTTATATAATCAACTATATTTAAAAAACAGAAAATAATTTGCAAATGAATAAGAATAAATTTAAAATATATAATGTATGAAGATTCTATTGTTAAATATATAAATACACAAAATAAAAACAAAAATATAAAAAAAGGAAATGTAAAAAAGAGCATATTACATATTCTAATTAATCGATTGTCTTGTTTTTACGAATTACTTATGAATCTAAAATATTTTGAAAAAATATGTACACTAAAATAGTATTTAATATGAATTAACAACACAATCTTTAATTATCATTTTTCTATGTAAAGTTAAAATTTTGTATAGTAAATAATATTTTAAAATAAATTTTATGTCATAATATTTAAAATATATTCTAAGAATCTATGCATGCTTTGTTTCAATAAAATTCTTATTATTAGACTTCTTGATAATGAGAAAAAATTCAATATAACAGTTTATTTTAACAAAAATTTATAATAAATAATACATATTTTTAACATAAATAAATGTTTAAATTTCAAATTTCTAAAGACATTTGCTAAATTCCATATATTAAACTTGCATAATTTAATTTTATTTATATATTTATAAATAGTAAATTATGTATTGGTCTTCGATTTATTAAATAATACATATCTAATATTAAAAATATTGATAATTTTATATAATTTTAAGCTTTTTCTATACTTGTGTACAAATTGACTGGTTTTAATTATCTTACAGAGACCGTTTGATGTTAAATGGAAACTATGGAATACCGAAAAAGAAGAAGAAGTATGCTGCTTTTTATTCCAGATAAAATTAGTAAAATAAAACTAACTTTTAAATTAATAATTATTTTTATCAGCATTTTTGTGTAATTTTATTTTATTAAAGAAATATTGACATACAATATAAAATAAACAAAAATTAATAAAACTGTTAATTAATTCTGCTCAACTACTTATTCAAATTATATTAATTATATATCATTTATAGTTTGAAAATTTAAATAACTAATAATTAATTAATTTAAAAAAATTTACCTCTATTGTTATTTTAAACATTGACTGCAGTCTTACTAATTGAAAAAGTTGAGCTAACTCAAATTTCATTAAAATATATTATAAATTAAAACTTTTAGAACTCTGAATGAAGTTATTATTTATAATGTCATTTGATGTATTATGTTAACTTTCTTATATTTGAATTTTATACATGTCAAATTTTGTGTCAATAGAATTTTTAAGATAATGACTCTTCGATTAAAATATTACAAACAATTAAATTTTTATTATATTTTTTAAAGTTGCATTGAAGTAATAATTGATTTCTAAAAACAGAAACAAATATATTGAAATGTATTATTTACAGATTTCAAATTAAGCTTAACTGTTTTTTTTTAATTTATATTATTATAAAAATATATGTAATACAATACTCTTTATAATAATAATATTATAGAGCACAATTTTGTAATCTTGTTAAATTATATATTAATTCAATAAAACATAACTATAAATAAATTTATGTTTTAAAAGATTTTATCATCTTTTTAAATAAACACTTTTATACAATTAAATACTTAATTACTCAAAATATCATAAATTTTGAATATAGTTTTACAAAATAATATTTGGAATCTAGATATATGATTTATTAGTTGTCTATCATTGAATAGTTTACTGCTAAAACATGGTTATAATATTTATAAAATCTTATATTAATTTAAATTTATGTTAGACTTCAATTAGATTTCGTGTAGAATTTTTTTCCATAAAAATTTTTGGTTTTATAATTAATTTTTTATATTTAAATATAAATTATATTTTTCATAAAAAAACAAATATTAAAAAAGAAACATAACAAAATTCGCTATATTGAAAGTTAATAACAATTAAATCAAATCAAATTTATTTTAAACTTTATTTCAATGATATTACATTAAAAAGTACTAAAACTTAATACATGAAAAATAATAATACAAATACTTTTATTTATTTATTTTTTATTGAAAGTATAAAATGACAAATATTTATACTAAAAATTACAGGATGTGGTGATATCAGTTGTCAGCAATTCTCAGTTATCACCGAATAGAAGAATAAGACCGCGAATTTAAAAAAAATTACTTAACACTGCACACTTCACATGAAACCTATAACTTAACGACTACTCTTCAAAACACAAATGACTTACATACCATTTACACTTGAGAAGTTTCCTCCAGAAAATAATAATAAACTACTTTTTTGCAATATTTTCTATTTTTTCATATTCTCACCTATAATCTCGATTACTGTATTATTTGGAAAAAACATACACAGTATATGACTAAAAGATTAAATATTAAAAGTATAGAGCCGTGCGGAAAGGTGATGTAAAGAAGATATAATGGAAATGAAAACAATCGATAAATTAGTAAAAGATGTTTTATTATATGTAACAAAAACTTAGGGATAAAGAAACTGTAAAGGAATAAAAAAGATTTAAAATGAATACCTAATTTAGATAAAAACACCGTTATGTACAATGATATTGAAAAAAATAGATATAAAATAAAAATATGGCCCGCGGAAAGAGTTATTAATGCCAGAACAGTACTATCGAATTATACTATCGAAAATGCAGGAATCCTTAAAGAGTATAATGTTAAGGGTTGAAGAAAAATCTTGTATGAAACCAATTTAAACAGAGAAAAAGCCGATGAAGAAATTATCGGAACAAAGGATAAATTCATAAGAAGAATATAGATGAAATAAATATAACAATAAATATGGATTAATATTCTTGAGAAATCTAAAAATGCAAATGGAATAATACTAGAAAATTTATGAGAAAAAAGTGTAAATATAAAAAGATGTTAATAAGATATAAAATTAATAATGAAATAAGAGGAAATATTTCTAGTGCCTGTCAACTATGATTGATAGAAAAAGAAAGGACATATAAAATATGCAATAATGATGAATAGCAGGGAAACATATTAGAAAAGTATAAATTTATAGGAACCAATACAAAGAACTGAAAGAAAATAATAAAAGGGAAAAAAATATTTAAACATAATAACCAATATTTATTGATTATGTAATGAAATCAACGGAAAAGGGAAAGTAATACAATGTGAAGAAAACAATATAAAAAGTGAAGAAAAAATAGAAATAAATTCTAAAAAGTATATAAACGTGAGTTGAATTACTAAAACAACATCGTGCTACGTGGTAATTGACGCATTAATGTTCGTCGATTCGTTAATACATGATTATAAATGTTATTCAAGCACTACGAAATACAATACTTTCCATGGATACATGTTTTTATGCCTCCGAATACGCAACACTTAACTGGCTATTTAATGAAAACCTTTAGAATGGTCCCATATCGGCTCACTGTCAAGGTGAGCAAAGGAGTTCGTATCGATGCTGCTCGAAAGTTATCGATCCAACTAAACCCTTGCCAAGAAAGGCCAACATCTCTTTTATAAATTTCGAACTTTTAAGGCGAGAAAAGTATTGTTATCTATGAAATCTCGATATGGAGCTCCTTTACTCAATCATCTTTTAAGTGACTACAATCTACACATATATTTAATTGCTTCATACTTTTTTTTCATCCCTTGATTCTTACGGAATTCTATTATCTTTTGCGATTCAAATTTAGAAGCTCTTCGGCATTATAACATGCGACTAACTAAAAGTTTTTGAAATTCTATAACTTTTCACCCAAACCCGTGTATTCAGACTTTATCCATCTGTAAATCCGTAAGAGACCTTGCTCCTTTGTTGGGCAAATCTCTAGGAGTTTTCGTAATTAAGTTCATTAAATTTCGAGCCTTTAAAACCACATTAATGGTTCAATTTCGCTCTTTTCATTATTATTATTTATTGATATTATTTATTTTATTTTATTTAGAAGATAGTCAGTAAATGCCCTAATCGCTATTCCAGATACTAGTTGCAAATCTGACACTATCTTATTACTAGGGCAAAATAGAAATATATCCAATAGAGCAGAAGATTCAGCTTCGACAGAAACAGAATATCCAGCATTAACAAATAAAAGGACCAACCTGATTCACGAAGAGAGACTCAGTATGTAGCCTTCTTTTGTATGGTATACGTACAGTATAATAGTGTGAAATGTAATTAAGTTAGAACATTTTTATAAGTTTATAAATAACTATGTATCAATTTTTTCCTAAATAAATAAATGAGAATGATTTTAATATGCATTATTTTATTTTATTCTTCTTTTACTTTTTGTAAATGCCTTAAAATATATACTGCAAGTGTACCACATTCTTTTGGTGACTAAGTGATTAATAAACATTTCTTAAAAGTACATGTATAACTACAGTCAATGCACTCAAAAGATTAATACTGTCAAATGATTCGAATTAAAAAAAAGAGAGAAAAGGGAAAGTTCTATTGTTGCATTTGATAAAAACGGATGCACTTGTTAAGACACTGCACTATAATTGTATAAGAAATATAGCATATATATGAATATAAAAGAATGTCTAAAATATATATAAATATAATTATTTTTAACTTTTCATTTTTTACAAAATAAATTTTTATGTATTGTACAACGTGGATAAGCTTTTTGATAATGTATTGGTTATATAAATGAAAAAATATAATCTACTATTTTCAAAACGTCTTTTAGAAAATTAATTACTAATTTGGAATATATTAATATTTTTGGAGTTGTTTAAGTATTTATTATTTGAATTTCATTTTTAATTCATTAGAAGCGTAGTCACTAGAAATTATTTTAATTTTTTATTTCAGAGGGTAAAAAATTTACAAATCTAAATCTATATATAGCATATATGTAAATATATATTTATATAGTATATTTAGTATTTATTCTTAAAAAAAACAAAAAAAAATTTTATTATACATTTTTATGTAATCATAAATATTCTACATAAATTTAATTAATTTGTATACGATAGAAATTTTATTTCTGTAAAACGTTATTATAATTTTAATTAACATGTCTTTCTTTTTTTCATGTTACATTAATATTATAATTAATAAAGTTAATATGTATTAATAATAATAGTTCTTCAAATTATTAATTTAATAAAATAAAATGCAAATTATTAAATATTTTAGTAAATTAAAACTTCATCAACAAATGTTTCCAATTGCGTTAAAATAGTTAAAAATTAAATCTGTATTTAAGTAAGAATTTATTTCTAACAGAAGGAAAAATATATTGAAATATATTATTTAATATTTAAAGATTTCAAATGCATTTTAATTGTTTCATAAAATTAATGTTACGAAAACATATGGAATATGATGTTCTTTTTATAATAATAATATTATAAAGTAAATTTTGTAAGTAATTTAAAATTATACATGAATTCAACAAAAATATGGTTATAAATAAATCTTAGTTTTGAAATTACTTTTTATCAATATAAAGAATAAACTTTTAAGTTATTAAAAAACGAAATTATTAAAATATACATTTATAAAATTCATAGTTATAAATTATTTATAATTATAATAAAATACATAATGATTATGGATTTAATTTCTTTAAAATAAGGTTTGGAATTTTAGGTATCAGCCATCACAAATGTTTGATTTTTTTATTCTATTTTGCTTAATTAACAAAATTCAAATACATATATAAGTATATTATTTAAAACTTTATAATAAATTATAATGTTCATTATTATCATTTGTTATTACACATTGTTAATTTATATAGTGATAATAATATAGTTCAAAATCATTATAAATAATTTTTATTCATGCACAAATAATTCTTATGCATAAAATTAAAAAAGTTTTAATAAAGTCTCAATTTCTGGTTTTACTTTAAATTAGTTAATATTTGAATTAAAATGCATGTTAAAATTATAAATAAATCATAATAAAATTATTTCGAAAATTTTAGTGTTTCTGAATTTATTTTTTTTTATAGCAGTTTTCTTATACCTTATTATAGACAATATTTTCAATTAAAATTTGAATGTATATTCAAACTCAATTTTTTAGAAAGAATCATTTTTACCTTATATAATTATATCACATACATGTAATAAGACGAAAAATCTATTAATATCAAACATTTATTAATAATAATATTATTAGGAACAATATTTTTATAATTAGAGAATTACATCCTAAATTTATAATACTTTTTCATAATTGTATTATTTCTAAAATTTGATCAGAAATATTTAAAAAAATATAATAGAATTATATAATATTTTAATTTGGGCCGTTACTATAGATAGATAAATTTAATAGATTATTAAATAGATAAATAGAATTAAGTTAGATAAATTTAATAGATAATTAGACAAAATTTCTTGGAAGTAAATGTATTCAATTAATAGAAAAAATAAATTAAAATAAATATAACATATAAGTATAAGATAAAATTACGAGAACTGTACACAAATTGTACACAAAATTACAATTTATTTACATATTTATTATTAATTATTAATATATACAATTAACAATTTACAATTGTAACGAGTATGTGAACGATTTTATTATTGATAAAATTATAAACAATTATTAATAAAAAGTATAAAAAATGAAATAATTTAATTATGCATATAAACTTAATTAATAATAATGTAAAAAAGATATCTAATTTGACTTTTAAATAAGACAAGCATTTTATAATAAAATTACAAAAAAAACGCTGCGGACAGGATTCGAACCTGTGCGGGCAGAGCCCATTGGATTTCGAGTCCAACTCCTTAACCACTCGGACACCGCAGCTGTTATGCGTACATTATATTATTTTTCTTCAAGGTCCTATGAGTAGGAAAATATTTATTAATTTAAATTGAAAATATACTGTTTATATAAAATAAAAATTTTCCATTAATACGACAATATTGTAAAAATCTATATATTATTTTTCGTAATTTATTAATAACTCTATAACCTTAAAATTTAAATAAACTGTATCATTTAGATTTTTATAGGTTCTAATTATAATTACGAATTTTAATTGTTCAAAATACTCTAGTTTTAAACAAATAAATTAGAAAGAAAAAAAAAGACAAATTTAAATTAGTAACTAAGAATCAATCAATTGTATTGTTTTTAGAAAAACGTAATTAAAAAAAATTTTTTAAACATACACACCTGTTTTTGACAGTAGTACTGCATCTAGAACGTAAAAAGAACAAACTTAAAATAAAGAAAAGCAACAAAGAGACGAATTTTATATTTCTTTATCTTTACTGCATTATAATAATCACAACATTCACGGTGACATAACCTGAAAATGCAAGAACAATAATATAAAAGAAACGACTATAGTGAAACCATAATTACGAACAAAACGAAACCGTGACTCGCGCTTAAATATCAAGCTTCATAGAAAGAACACCAGGAAGCGTTTAGCCCTGATATTTTCAGTATGTCTCTTTCTCTCAGTGTCTCTGTCTCGCTTTTTCAGTCTCACCTGTTGTCTCGCCAGACCCTAGATCGGATCGGTTCGGGCGCGTTCGGCGAATCATTCCGGGTGTTAACCTGCCATATGCTACAACGAAGTTGCATTTCTAGGCAGTTTATATTTTAACATTTCTTTGTGTCTTGTATTGGGAACTGAGGAATATAAGGATCACTCAATTTATATTTTTCTTTTTTTTAATCAAGTACGATATATTAATCTATGGACAAAAAAGGATAACAGTGAAAGAATCGAGGGACGTCATGCTCTCGTGGATATAATAAACGTTTATGATTCGACCATCAAGGACCTAAAACGTGTCAGGTAACATGTAAACCAATCCTTGATTACTTAACACGAGTATTTCATTCTAATAAATCAAGCGTATTAATGTCCGGACGTCTTTTGCTCATAAGGCCTGTATAGTCAAATAATTGATAATCAATAACATTAATAATTTCAGCACAAAAAAATAAATTATTCTTTCTCAAACTTTACCACATTTGTATTAATCTTTTCTTAGATTTAATAATATAAAAGATATTAACACGTTTATATAAAAACTTCCTCTGAATTTTTAAATTATATACATGTATATGTATAAATAAATTTGTTGATATTATTGATGAATTACGTACTTATTTCATAGGTAATGTAACTTGAATGCTAAAACTAGTTTACAATAGTTATTCATCCTGTTTATACATTTTTGTAAGAAATTAATTATTGCAATTAAAAGCTTTTTTTAATTTTCTTAAAAAATTTAAAAACGTTGTTCGTGTTAGATTACTCAAGAGGATGTAAAATATACTTATTAGTTTTCTTCAATTTTAATTAAATTTATCAATTATTTCGATATGTAGTAAGTATAATCCGGTATAATATAAAAAGCGTTAAATTACTTAAAAATGTTTTATAATTTAAAAAAAAGTTTAAAATTCAAGCCATCCATTTTCATACTATTAATCTTCAAATTATCCATTAACTATACTGTAGATCTGTAGATGTACATATCGCAGTAGTACAACAGTACATATATATATATATATTTGATGACAAATTTGTTTATAATTGAGATAATTTTCTATACTTATTAAAAACTTATTTATATTCAAGTAATGAGTCATGAGTATGGATGAAAGCTGAAAACTAGACCTGCATATGCACAACATAAACAACAAATCGGTATTACCGCAATAACATTCAGTAGTATAAATTAGTAATAGTCGGAATTAAAACTTACACTTCTTATTATATAGAGAAAAAAGAAGCAACAAAATTGATATAACCTTTGATGATATACAATTACTAAATTATAAAAATATTAAGGCATATTTTTAGTATTTTTAGTTGTTTCAGTTATCTCAGTCATTTGTTTTGCGATTACATTTTTTTTATACCTGAGATTTTACTTATACCTGAGTACTTTTAACAGGTTAATTCGAAACTAATATATATATATGCATATGGACATGATTGAAAAACAAAAAAAAACGTCAATGTCTGGTTAATTTTAAATATCACGTTATTTGGAGATATACAATACTACAGAATATAGCATACGTCCATCAACACCGTATTTTTATCGTAAATTTTTTTCAATTCATCCTTATATATTTTTTATATTGGTTTTAGATTTTTTAATGTTTACTTTCAGAAAAATATAACTTATCAATCACAAAACGATATTAGGTTAAAGAACTAGAAATTCTTTGCCAAAGTTAATTAAAAAGTTTATGCTGTAAAATACTTTGAACAATAATAAAAACTAAGTAGAAAATGTTCAATAAAAAATGTAAATTTTTTATAATTTTAATCAATATATTATATATATTAAAATAAATAAATGAATTGTGAGTTCTTTACAAAAATTTGTAAAAGAACCAATGTGTTTCTTACTTTTATTTTTGTAAATTTATTATTTCCGTTTTATTTTTAAATTCAATAACTTTCTAAATAAAATGGTACATAATTTTTAATTTTTTTCGAGCTATGTACATAAAGTAATATTTAATATTTTTAATACTATTTTTATTTCTCATTTAAAGTCAAACATTAAACAATACCTTTTCTAAAACAGAAATTAATAAAATTTTAAAAATAAATTCTTATTTTTTGCAAAATTTCTTCATATTTAATCTTTAAATTAAACATAAAAAACTATTATCTATAAGCAACATCTAATAAATTATGGAATTGCTTATAAAACAATATTGATTATTACTACGTTACAATTACTAAATTATTCCAATAACTCAGGATCAATTGCATGTTCTTATAAGAGCTGATATAAAAAAATACATCACACTAAGCATCTAAAAAAATAAAAAGAAATTGATGTAAAATTAATAAAATTTTAAACTACGGGTTAAACTTTGATAAACTGTTTATTATTATGCATCAAATAAAATTAATTCGTATACTTCAATTCAATAATCTGTGACATAAAATTTAATTAAGTTTTATAATTACTCTAGAAATAGAATTTTTTAGATATATTTGATACATAATATTCAAACAATAAATTATTATTTGTATGTAAATAAGTCTAAAATTTATAATTTTCAATTAGCTAGTATTTTACACATCAATTACATTTTTTTAAGATATCGACAACATTGACATTTTTATCTTGACTTCTCCTATTCTGTACATATATAAAACATATGTTTGATGTCATTTACACTTTTCCCCTTATCTATTGTAAACTCACAATTCCATAATCAGCCGTTTTTATCGGCATTTGTCCTCCAACGCAATTACACATTACATTTAAAATAATATTTCTTATTTTTTTAAACTCCTTTTTACAGTTGTTCGTCAAATTGTTCTTCTGAAGATCATCTTGAAAGGTTGATACTATCAACGGTTGCGAACTTCACTCCTTATCTTCATATATTCTTAAGTTCTAATGGATATTCCACCGAACGATATGATAACAATCAAGAATTGAAAAAGCAGTTTCGTGGTCGATCTACTACGTTTATTTTATATTCATTGCGTTGCTCTGCTAGTACCACATAAGATTTATTTTCAATTCTGTTTCTGAACTCCGACTATCTCATAACATGTATACTCAAAGATTGTTTATTTTTGCCTTCTAATAATCTGTCGCTTCTTGTTCTACGGTCTCCAATTATATATCCTTAATTCTGCGAATAATCATCTCGAAGATTGGTTTAAATGAAATTATGCCGATGAATCTATGATATGTCTCATTCAATATTCAATGAATCTATTTGACGTATCTGTAATAGTTGAACGTGTGCTGAATCGTGAGTTTAACTATATAATTATATAGATCATATTTACTGGCTCACTCTTTGGCTTCACTGAACTCAGTTTAAAGCCGTTACCTCATATTGCATCATCGTAAATGTTGCGCCATCCTTCTATTGGCACGATCGTTGTAAAGACCAGTTTTCGAATCCAATGATGTATCTGAGATAGTTGCTAACGATTCCTTCACTCTACTTTTTCCTTTTTCAGGGTGACCTTATATCCAAATGCATTTTTATTCTAAAGTTTTTCAAACTCTAAACTACTTTAGTTACTCCATGCTCTCGTTAAAACCTCTTAGACATGGCTAAATTCGTTATATCTCTTTTGTATTTATTTAATTTATTTATCTCTTTTACAAACAATTTATATATTTTATTTATACTTTATACATTTATCCATCTTTAATATCTTTTAATATGTTTAAATCTTTTTTATTCTCTTTCGTAATATTTTCTCAGTTGATTACTTTAATCCCTATGATATTGCGCTCCCAAACACAACAGTCTGCACATTTTTTCCCAATTTCAATTAAGAAATGTTTGTTATTTAACGTTTCATGTTCCGTTATAAATCTTGCCAATGATTTTATTCCATGTTTAATGTTTCTCTTTGAATCTTTTCATAGATTTATAGATTTATTTTTATAATTTTTATTACGATCTTTTTTATATATTTTGAAGTTTCTAGTTTATTAAACCAAATTTGTTGTTCTATTTTTATTACTTCTATTTCTTTCAATATCGTTTCTCCTCGTCTGTTTCATTCCTCTGAACTAAACTTGACCATTCGATATTATTCCAAAAGATCCTTTTTACTCCGGATTTCTATCTTTTGCTTTTACTTATATTTCGTTCAGAAATTATTCCCTTTTATGCACTTCTTTAGGATTATCGCCTTTTTATTGTTTATTATTTTATTTTCATACGATGATTACTTAGTTGTCTTTATTTCTATCCTTTTTTTCTATTACTATCAGAAAAATTTCTTCTATGTATAAGCCGTGATTCTGGTTATATTTCTTAAAGAAAGTTTTTTGGTGAATAGTATCTCTATAGCCACCAATCTCTTTCTTACGTTCAGATGATTAATATTAATAGAGTCTTGTATCGCTTTAATCAACTTCCATCACTTCGAAGAATCCACATGTTTTATCCAGTTTTCCAACCTATTTTGGAAAATTTAATCGTAATCATCTTCTAGCACAATCTATCAGCCTACCAATGACACGAATTCTTTTTTGATCATCGTTTGTTCAATAAAAGGTAATTATCTTGGTGTAGACAGTTTATACAGAGTCCTTATTATCATTAGAAATTCCAGCTCATGGCCACTATACTTTCTTTTGACCCGGGTGCTTTCGTGATTCATGTAATATGTTGAAGACTTTCATCATCCTTATATTACTAAAACAGAATAATTTCTTAGCTATTTTTATACGTGGTAACACTAATTACCAAGAAATTGTAACAACCTCGCCCCCTGGGTGTCGATGTTCGCCGTATTCTTTACAATTCTGTGCTACCCTTCGCATTTGTCTCGCTTTCTGTCTTGTTTCCTTGGAACTTGTATATGTCTATCACAAATACTGTGTGCAAGTTCATTTAAAACAAAATGTAGAAACTTTTGATCTTTTACTAATTAACATCTCAAAATTAATGTAGATCGCAGCATCTCTTTCAATCTATCAGCTAATGTAAGTTTTTCACTGATTCTTTAATCCAGTAACTAATTGATTTTATATTTAACTTAATCTTAATTAATAAATAGTAATATTGTATTATTTATATAAATTTTTATTAATATATTAAAGTAAAGATAGAACACTAAAAAATTTAGCAAAAACATAATGTTAGAATTATTAACACCTCACTGATTCACAATAATTTTAGTTGTATAGATATTTGATAGATATTTTTAATATGAATAACTGTTTGTATAAACATATAAAACGACTGCTAATACAGTAATCTTCAAGATATTGATCAATAAAACGTTCCTTAGCTGAATTTAATTTTTTCCAGTTTTACGTATTATTTCTTTAAAAAATGATGAGTTATGTTTCATTAAATAGATAAAATAATTAGTAATATTTTATACATTTTTTTATTATAAGGTTTTTAAAGGAAAACAAGCAAAATATCTATTTGCAATATAGAAACTAATTTAGACAAATTAATAGAAAAAGTAAAACAAAGTCAATTGCTTCTATATTTACTAAAAGTACTTCAAAAGATATATCTAAATATGAGAGTTGATAATAATGTCACATATTTAATAATTTTCAACAAAATATGTATTAATAACTATTTGAACAAAATCCTAATTACATACTCATTCAAACTAGTAAAACTTATACCGTATACATGTTTATATATGGTACAATTATTAAGTTCGTTTAGATGTACCATATATTTTAAAAAATGCATCTAATACAATAAAAACTTATTCATATATGTGAAAACAAATGACTTATAACAATTCGTACCCATAATACTATCTTCATGAATATTAATCACGTTATAAACTTAATAAATAAATAAATGTTCTTAAATCAAATTATATTTCTAATAAAAATAATTTTATAATAAATAATACTATTAAATTCTGATATATCTTTATAGAATAATATAAAAACTTATTTATTTAATTGATTTACATAATACTATAAAGTAATTACTATAACTTTTTTTAATTTATCTAAATATTGTTTTCTTGTTGAAATATAAAAGATTAACTATAATATTAATGATATCCACAGACTTTATAGTTAGTTAGTTAGTTAGTTAATTTATTGAACAAAATGTTACATTGCTATAATTCATTATTTATTTATATATCATTTATTTATACATATGTTTTTTATATAAATACTTACATATCTATTCTCATTTTACAATCTATGCTATATAATTTTTGTACTTTTTTCTCTTAAATTGTGTCACTTTTGCTTATATTTAACATTTTGATAACTATCTCCCTATAATTCATTAAAGTTTTACTACGTATATAATATTTACACTTAATGTTACGCCTAACTTATTTTTTTACTATTCCTTCATAATTCTTGTTTTTCTCTCCTCTAATCACGTTTCTGTCAATCCTACAATATCCCATCCATGTATAAAATTCTACTCAAGCCCTTCCATTTTTAATAATCCAACCACGTTCTAAAAACATTTTTATTTTCTTACATTTTTTGTTATCTCTTTTATTATCTCTTTTCACAGCCCTGTTTCTTTTTCTATATCGTATGCTTTCCTGTGAAACTATTCCCATTTCTTTTCACTGTAAACCCTAATTTAATATCTTGTTCCATTATTTCGTTTTCTTTATAAAACCATTTTCCTCTTAACTCTTTACATTTCCCTTTGTAAAAATTTTTAGTCTTTATTTATGTACACCTCCGTTCCTTTCAAGATTTATTCTCATCATAATTGTCTTTATATCATACTCGACTTCCAGCTTTACTCTTCGCCAACTTGTTTCACCTACTTACCTTTGCTTTCTAAATTTTTTTATTCTTATCGCCAGGTGTATCGCTTTTTCAATCCACTTTTTCATTCCCTTTTTGTTATTTACCTTTTCCTGTATACCTGTTATAATCATGTTTTCTTCTTTTCCTCTCATTCCTTATGTTCTTTTATCCAATCAACCTGTTGGTACTCGTATTTCTCATAATTATTTTCCTCTCTATACGTGTTGGTCCGCTGTTTCTGTGTTTCTTGGTCTTTCTTTTCTATCCCCTTCATTTTTACTGTATTTTCTTTGATTTGTACATCCAGCTAAATTATCCTAGTTAATATCATTTTTTTTCGTGTCTTTTTCGCATTTCTCTTTAAATTTTTTCATTCTGCTGTAAACCTCACTTTTCAACTTCTCTATCATATCATCAATAATTTTTATTATATGATGAACCTTATTTCTAGCAATCCTTCTTATTGCTGAAAGTCCGTTCATTCTATCTCCATACCCATTATCATAACCTTTTGTTATTACCTTATTTTCCTTAGTGGATGAGGATGGTATCCCTTTTCTATAATATTTTATATTATAGAATATCCTTTTTCTATAAGTTTACACATTTTTGAATGCTTTAATACACAATTTATAAATTTTATAAATTTTCATGTTTTTAATTTATTAAACATTTTTAAAAAAATTTACATTTATAAATTACGTACTCTATTTTAACTGGTATTAGTGCGCTCTCTGTCGCGCCATTTGACACTTTTTTCTCCATGCGTGTCAAATCTTTTTTATTCTGCCGTTTTTAGACCTTTTACTTGTTGCACTATTTTCTCATTTATTTTACTTCACTTTTAAATAATTTTTATTCGTCTTCTTTCTTTGGATTTCTTTAGTACTTTCTCTCTTCTTCTATTTTTTTTAAATTACTCTTTGTACTGTTCTTCTCTATTTAAATTTTCTTTCTCTTAGGAATTTTTAAATATACTTAAAATTATTTTTAAAATATTCATACAAAAATTTTTTTAATAAAAAATAAAAAAAATTAATTTTCTTGTTTTTATAGTAAATTTTAAAATATTATATACTTTTGTGTAAATATTCGTTAACATATCATCTAAAATAAAATTCTTCTAATTATTTTTAAGGTCAAAATTAAATTAACTCATGTCCAGAGAAAAAAAAATAAATTGTTCAGTATTTCATTAATATTTTTTCTTATAGCACATTAATAGCGCATAATATTATACAAATATTTTCTCTTTAGAAAAATATATAGAAACAAATAAAAAATTATTTTTTAAGAACTTTTTTTAAATAAATGACTCATATCTATGTAATAATATGATGAATATTATATATATATATATATATATATATATATATATAATATATATTTTAATTTAGGTCACAAACATAGAAATGAAGCAATAATAAAATATATTAACGTACGCCGAATTATCAAAACAATCTGGTACGCTCCCCTTTTTTTGTAACTATCATCTCGACGCATACAATAACATTTGTGACAATCCATGAGCGACAGATTAATATTCACCAAAAACACAATTATCAAACACAGCTTCGCGATTAATTAATAATTCTGAGCAATGAGTCACATAAACACAACATAATAAGATCCGACATCAGTCGTTGACTCCTTCATGTGTAACGATTATCAAATACGAATTTGTGTCTTCGCAAAATTAAATAATACGGTAAATCGTCTAGTAAGATCATTTTTACACGATCTTCACCATTAAGGACTGGTACATGCTGACTTAAATGTTGTAGATGTATAAAAAATGACAATCGATCATACATCGGAGAAAAGAACCTTCTCGCCCCGAGAAACTATTTCTCATATTTATTTGTATAAAGAAAATTAGAAATTATTTACATTTTAAGAATATATATATATATATATATATATATATTATAATTGTAAGTATAATTATCAATGGACAAGAAAGTGGAGAGCAAATAGAAGAATACAACGATGCAATTTAGTCTTGAACATATGAAGTAGAAAGAGTGAATATGACAATACCTTTTTCAAAGAAGAAGAAGAAAATAAAGGTAAGGTAACAGTAGCATTTGAATAGTATGTAATATAATATATATATATATATATATATATATATATAGTAATATAAATAAAGAATATATAAATATTCAAATAAAGAAAATATTAAAAATCGAAGATTAGAGCATGATTACATATTTCTCAACATTTCTTTTCAAATATATAATATATACCTATATAAAGATATAACTAATAAATACTTGCATTTTCGACTCTTATAAAACAAAAAGTTAATTAAATAAAAATTATTTATTTTTTAATACATAAAGTATTTAATCTATCAAATATCAAAATTGATATCTCACTTAATTTTAATAAAATTATAGCAATATGAACTTTTGTATTTTCGCATAAATTTATTATTATGTAATTTCTTAAATTTTGTTTTGAAAAAAATTCATAATGAATAAAATTCAATATTCAGTAAAAATACTACATATACTAATAATGAAGCGAAAGACAAGGTTATGAAATAGTTAATTAAGTAAGAAAAACAGCAAGGAAGAGATAAATATAAATATTAGGAAAAAGATAAGTTATTTCTTAATAGAGGGAAACTTTATGAAATAATATAAAAGAAAAGAATACAATTTGGAATAATTAAACTGCCATGAGAAAATAAAAACAACTTTTTCAAACAATTAAAAAGTTATTGCTCAAATAAAGTAATTACTGTATTACTTATTGTTGTCTAGCTATCAGCACGTGGTTCTGTTTAAGAGTAGATAATGATCCACGTGTGGAAAAATGATTTAATAACACAAAACACAAATGTGTGTGTGCGTGTGTGTGTTTATGTGGATTTTAAAATGATATATTTTATAATGTTCTTTGCTTGCATGTGTATATATATATATTACTATATTAATTAATTCACGCTATTAACTATATCATAATGTAATTAAATTATATTTTTAATTTAAATTATAAAATTATAAAATTTTATAAATTTTTTAAAATACTAAAATTCATTTTTTATAACCTATTTTTATTGCCCTTTTATTGAATATGTATAAGATATTATAAATGATGTATACTATATTACTGCTTTATTTTATATAAAATTATATTTTTTATTATTAGACTTTCTTATATTTTGGAAGAAGTTAAAAAGTCTAATGAATACAAATCAGGTGAATCATTGAACTTAATTTCTTATTTCTTTTCTACAACTTTTAATGTTTAATTGAGACTTATTTTCTATGTATTATTTTGCATTTTAAAAAGCTCATGTGTATACGTTTATTTTTTATAAGTATAATTTAATTTATGAGTATCAGTCGTAAATCTACTGATTTAATATTTTTGGTCAATTTAACTGATTCCAAAAATGAAGGCTATAACATAAAAATTATGAAGAAATCGTAACTTAAACATCAATCACTTATGGTAAGCTATTTTAATATATATATCTTTGGTTAATTTTTATAAAAAAATATCATTCAAGATTAATTTTTAAAATCATTTTAAATACAATTGTTTTAATGTAAGAATTTTTTATTTAAATATTATATTCAAAAGAAACTGATGTCAAATATTCGAGAAATGCAAAGAAACAGCACAATTTTACGATGTTTTTAGATTATTTTTGAGATCAAAGAAACAGGAAAAAAATCAAAATATTACAATAATATAGAAATGATATATAAATAATGAACGAAAGGAACAATAAAAATCTTTTTATATAATATATCTAGAAGAAAAAACTTATTATAGTATATTTAAGTGTCTAAACAAATATCGCGAAATGTAACTCGTGTGATCACCTTTTGCGGATGCGGGAGAGGGTGCTGATAAAAGATTAGTATAAAGATAATACAATGATCGTTCATATTTCAGTTTATTTGACTTAAAACAAGATCGCGATACCGACCAGATACGCGAAAGATAATAGTAAAGCACATATGGTTTATTACTCAAGAAATTAAGCAAGATATACATACAAGTACAGGAAAGATCCATAAAATTCCTCCACAGGATTAAAGATAAATGAAAGAAAATACTACAAACAACTGAGCCACAAACAATTTTGCTTTGTATAAATATTTCCAAGTACTATATTACATGATAGAATGATGAAGAAGTTCTGATAAACTATACTTCCAAATTAAAAAGTTGAAAAATGAAGGCAGAAAAAACTTTGCACATCCTATTAGTTTCGTTAATGAGAATGTAAAAAATATAAAATGGTTCTGTGTCACTTTATTTCTTACTCGCTGCTTCATTTTGAAGCCACAAATAAAACTTCGAAAATATTCTAAATAAATTGAAATAAAATAATTGATAAATTTTTTAATATTCTTAAATTATATCTAGTTCTGAGCCTAAATAAAAATTTTATTGATGCATTTCATATATGAGTAATTTCTTATACACTTTATTATTTATAAACGAAAAATCATCAGTTACAGATTCAAACTTATTTTCAAAATACTAACTTACAAATTTCTAAACAAAACTTGTCATAATAATTAACGATTTATTAATTAACTAAATTAGTTTACGTTTTTCGTATTATAGATTTAAATGTAAATCCATTGATATCATTTCAGTGAGACGAACAATGAAGAATTTACTTATGGTACAAGAATTTCGAGGATGCGTGTGAACGGAAATTGTTGGGATCTGGAACAAAATATGGGTTAGTTGAAATGAATAATTTCAAGATTTTTAATATACTTATTTCAATAATATTATCAATTTAGCTATAAATATGTTATTATTTTCTAAACTATTTTCACATCATTTTTCATAATCATACTAATATTGACCACATTAATTTAACTAAATAATTTTACTAATATAATACCTCTTAGAAATGCAAATAAATTTTGGTTATTAAAATACTTGCTCAAAAAAAAATCTTTTGGAATATAAGTTTATTTTCAATTTAAGAAAGTACCTGAAACTACTTTATAATATACATGTTTTTCGTAAAATCTTTTAGTACCGAGTTTTAAATAAAATTATCTATACCACAGAGTATTATAATATAACATAATACTCGAAGAACATTTATAAAAAATAAATTAAAGATTTGCACTATAGAAAAATATACATTTAAAATGTAAAAAAAATGTATTCGATAAATTTTTTATCTTTTATACTATAAATATATCATTACAAATTATGTGTAATTGTTTTTGTAAAATTGCAAAATATTTAAATTTATACCAAATGTATACAAAAAAAATTGTGAAACCATAAATTTATAATTTTATTATTAACCTTTTAAAGTGAATAAATAATTATATAATAATATTACATATTATTTATCTTTTGAAATTGCAAGATTTGTATTTTTTAGTAAATATTACATAAAATTTTTTGTTGTGCCTATATCCAGATTTTATTTTTACCACAAATAGAGTATTTCTAACAAAAGTTTGTATACCACTTGACAATATTAACTGCAATTCTTTATTATAAATTTCTTTAACTAACTATATAGTATAAATTCGAAAACAATTAATTATATAACTGAAAACTACTATTTTATTATATTTATTCAGACTATTTTGTTTAATAATTTCTTTGGTTTAGCATTTGCATTATAAAGAACTAATTACTTAAATTTTATTTTCATAAAATTTTCGAAAAAAATTTATTATATAAAAACATTTATTTACCGTAAACATATACAAATAGATTAACATTTGTAGTTAAGGTTTATAAATAATTAGAGAAAAACATTTATCAGTTAAATACGCACAATTCAAATTCATGGATCCATAGACAAATAATTAAGAGTACTCAATTAATAATACGATGAAATTCATGTTTAAATAATCACTCTATTAAAGACTAAAATTTGTATTTGATTGTTTCTAGGGGTTTGAAGGAAAATAAAACATAATATAATTTTAATAACGATGCGATTTTTAACAGGAATAAATCAGAAGTACGGTATAAAACATTGGACGAGCTATTTGCGATTTGAGGTGTTGTTTTTATAGTAGCGTAGGATCATAATCGTGTCTTATGAATTACAGATGTAATTTTTATATAGGATATAAACTACCTAACTTGAGCAAAAGATATTTATTTTTTACCTATTATTCTCAATTAAATACGCGTCTTATTTCAATCATATTTTCTATTTCAATTTATTAAGATTTTATATATATATATATATATATATATTTATAAATACAATTGTTTTAAAAGGTATAAAAAGTACAAATTTTTTACTTTAAAATTATTGTTTCACAAGAGACTGTAATTGAAAAACTAATTCCAACAAAACCTGAAACTATACATATCCTATTAAGAGATGTGTAAAAATTCATGTGTATATATATATATAAATATATATATATATATATATATATTATATCTGTTACTTGTAAATCGCGTTGAGGGATAGGATTCAGAAAAAAAATGCAGTGAAAATTGAATCTGAACGATGAATAATTTTTAATTATTTTTATTTCTGCGGAAGTCACAAATTTTATAATAAAAGGGGAGAGGCAGGGCTACTCTAATTATTGATTCGTAACGAACTAAAAGCGAAAACTAAATCCACTCGGTGCCCGTTGCCTTGGGCTTATATGCCTTCTCCTCTTCTCCTTTTTACATATAATTGTTTGTTCAGTAGCGGTCTAGGAAGCAAAAAAGCGTTTTTGCGCAGCTAAAGTCACGGAAGTTAACATCGTAATTACTTACTTAAAATGCTGCTGTTCGACTGTTATTAGTCATTGCGTGACTGCAGCTGTTACCTTTTCACGCTACGGCGGTTCACGTAGTTGGCCTAATTCGACCATCATATGAAATCGACGGTCGCATTTTCTATCGCCAACAATATCCATTTAAAAAGTTCAAAATATATATTTTTATATACAGCTTTAATCATATTGTAACACATCAACTATTATATATATTTTTAATACATGAGCAAAGTCACAATAGCAACTCATGACAAAAGGAAGCAAAATTAATAAAATCTGTCGTTTAATTTTAGAGAATTTATTGAAGTTGCTTGAAATTTTGAAATAGAAATATCCATCGTATTATTATTAAAGAGTGGAAGGAAAATGTCAGTTTCTCGTCCGGAATGATGGAAAAGGGAAAACTAAAAAAAGTTCAAAAAAAGCAGACAAATACACGGACACCATCAAGTGAAAGAAAACATTTATTTAAGAATGTACGACAGACTCAAAAAGAGATAAAAAGTAGTTTAATGGAATTAGAGATGACGGTAACAGAAGAAGAAAAAATATAAAAATAGACGGAATAAATTATAAAGCTTATAGGAACGAGATAAGAAAATGGGAGAACAACTATAATATGATAATAATTATGATAGAAAAGAAAAAGAGTTGAAATGAATGTAGATAGAGATGAAGGAAAGAGAAAAACGAAGAAAAAATGTATTGAAACTAGTAGATAGAGTAATACTAGGTAGTACAAACAGGAGTAAGGATTTAAGGTAAAATAAAAAGAATACAAGAGATAGATAAGAGGAAGAATACGTATTCAAAATACTGAAAAATAAGAAATGGAAATAAAAAAAAAATTGGAAGTGGTAGACAAGGTATAAACTAACCATCAAACACTGTGAATAGAGCTGTAAAAGAAAATAAAGAAGAAAAGGAACAAGAAACAAAAAATGAAGGTGGACTGACTAAAATTAACAATAGAAAAAAGTATGAGCGAAAAATGAAAAAAGGAGAAGACATAGAATCATGGGAAGAAATAAAGAAAAAGATGAAAGATGTCTTAATGGAAAAAGAGACTCAAAAAAGAGGGAGAATTTTGGTAGGATCAGGATTATTGTATGAAAAAAATTTATAGAAAAATATACGCACTACATTGTATCACATAAAAGAAAAGGTTAAAAAAGTTAGGTAGCGGGAAAAAACGTATAAAAAAACCTTGAAAAGTAAAGATAAGAAAATAAATAGAATGAGAAAAATCTGCTGGAGGCTAGTTAATAAAGAAACGAAGAACAGAGGAAATATCTCAAATGAGAAGACAGTAGGATCGAAAAAAAGGAAATACTTAAAGAGTATAATTGCGGGGGGTGAAATAAGTAGAGGGCGAGAGAGAAAAGCAGAGAGAGGAACCACAAGAAATAAAAAAGTGAAAAAAAGAAAAAGGTATAGGAAATAATAAATAAAATACAATTAAGATAGAGCGCAGGATAGTACGAAATATCAATGAAAAATGAAAGCAAGTTGCTAAGACGATGGTAATAGAAATGGCCAAAATAATATACGAAATTGTAAGAAGAGAGGAAATACTGGAGGAGTGGACAAATGGTACAGGTTTTTAAAAATAAAGTTTTTTTGCAATGTAATAAAATTCGATTTTTAAAAAAAGGGAACAGCGTAAATAAAATCAATTATATATAAAGTACTCTTTTAAATAAGGAATATTAAATATAAATAGAAATAATACAAAATAAAATAGAAGAACACAATATTAGAAAAAAATAGAAAATACCATCATCAATTCGGCTTGAGATGAGAAAGGGGTACAGTCGACACAATCTAGTAAACTAAACCATACATATATTTACTAAATATTTTTAAAAAATTGGTTTTAGTATTTCCAACAACTACTAATATTTTTTTAATTTATTTGCTTATTTTAAAAATCAATATTTAAACAATATAAAATAATTACTGCAAATAATAAGTGATTAAATAATTACATATAAATTTAAACTTGAAATTTTAATTTATGTGTGCATAAATATATCCAATCGTAAAATAATACGAGATAATAAAAACATAAATTGAAAGAAAACATTAACTCTAAAGTAAAATAAGATTATGTACATTTATATATATATGCACATACTTAAAAATATAATAGTATAATTCTGCTTAGCTCAACGAAAAAAGCGAAAATAAAAAAAAACAATAGTTTATCGAAAATAATAATTTGAATAAGTAAAAACTAATTAACTTTCGATTTTTTAACTATAACACTAGATTATATTTAATTTTAAAGCAAAAAAATATTATTTTTTAACACTATTTTTCACAAATACACCATATCCATTAATATTTTTATGTTTTTGATTATTCTTATTTTTCTTTTATTTACTTCCATAATTCTTCTTTATTTGTCACCATCATTTGATTTGACTGTTATATTCTTCAATTATGAAGATTTTTCTTTCTATTTGATTTGTTTTTTATCACCTTTTATAAATGTTCTTTCTTTTTCTTCTTTCTTTTTTACTACAGAAGGCTTACTTTTGGCTATTGTCCACATTGTTTTTTCTAATTAATAAAAACTATTTTCTACCTATGAGTTGATTTTGCTCCTTTTCCATTCGCTTACTTTTACTATCTTACTCTCTTATATGTTTTTTTGTCTACATTTAATTCTAGTTCTTTTCTCTTCAAATATTGTCTAAATATTCTTATCATCTGTTTCAATTACTCTTTACTCTTTGATACCAATACTTTGTCATCGGTATAAGTATAAGATGTTATTCTTAGCTTCCCAATTTAGATCTCAGCGCCCTATACTTTTTTTATTTCCTTTTTGAGGTCTGCTATTCGTATGTTAAATAGGATTATACTCGGAGGGCATTCCTGTCTTATGCCCTTTCTCGTTTTCATTTCTTCGATTATTTAATTATTAATTTATATTTTGTACTTTGTATTTTTGTATAAGTCTTTTGTGCATTTAATTACTTTTTTATACCTGCTTCTTTTATTCTATTTTGAAAGTATATATTTTAAATAAAAAATCATAAAAAATTTACCTAATATTACCTTTTCTATTGTTATTTTCATTTTAACTTCTTGTACAATTACTTGTTATATTTAATAAAAAAAACTATGCATCCTGTGCTTTCTGGATTCTTTGCCATACAGCTTTTGTACTTAAAAATGCTATCTGCCAAAAATCTCTTTTATGTCTAAAAAGTAGGTAAGCGGAGTACCTTTCTCTTTTCTTAATTACCCCTATGCCATAGTCTTCAATACATACAGTATACTTTTTGTCTTTCTTTTTATTCTAATTCTAAATTGAATTTTGTCCAATTCTTCTTCTATAAGAATTTGTCAATTCTTAATATTTCTCTAACAACTCTAATATCTATTTTCTCCAACTATAAAAAAAAAATCAATAGATAAAAGAAAATTTGAGGAAATTGAGTTTACAGGCAAAGGAGGGTCTTACAGTAATCAGAAAATTGACGAGAGTTAATGTAAAATAGGGAGAATTAATGGTAATCTTTAAACATTGATTTAAAGGGTGATCAATTAATAGAGAATGTTGAAGAAAATATAAAAAAAAAAATAGTGAACTAGAAAAAAGAAGAGGACAAAGAGAAGGAGGTGCTGGAAAAAGTGAGAGAGAAAAAGTGTAGGTATGTAGACTGAATTGTACAATAGGGGAAAGAAAGGAAGAAAAGAAAAAACAACATGTTAATAACAGATTTGAATTGAAAATAAATATAAAGACTAATTAAAGAACTTATACAGAGTATTTATAACAGTGACAATGTGTATATAACAAGAAAAATAAATAAGAAAAGATAGTAAGAAATTAGACTAAAGGATAAAGACTATAAAAAAATTATCATGACAAGAAAAATACCGAAAAAAATGTTAAAAGGGTTGTTAAAATTAGAGTATTTATATATAAAGACTCTACATTTATAAAATAAGAAAAGAAAAGAGTAATGACACATAATGTAAAAAATTTAAAGAAAAAGATCGAAAATTGTACTATAAAAATAATAAAATAATAGAAGAAAATATAGCGTGAATTAACTATAGTAAGAAGAAGAAATAATGGCTTTATTTAGGAGAAAACAAGAAATGGAGATGAAATAGAATTTCAAAAAATAAAAGATCAATAAAAAATTTATGGATATACTAGAGTTTACAGAGATGAAGGTAGAGAAAGGCAAAACAATCTTTTTAGAGGAAAAACTATAAAGTTATCTTCTACAGTATGTAAGGGGGAAAAGAATGTACAAAGAAACAACAACATAAAAGGAGTAGTATTAGCGATAAAAAAATGTAAAAAATAAAAGTAAAAGAAACAAATAGCAGACATGAAGAATTAATCAAAACAAAAGTTAATATAGGAATGAAGGATTAAATAAAGCGGTACACATAAGAAAGAAGTTCAGAAAGAATTGAGAAAAGATAAATACTATGTGAAAAGAAATTGGTAGTGACGTAATAATAGGACAGGACTTTAATATAGGTGAAGAAAGGAAAATTTCGAGGGAGAAGTAATATTGAATTAGATTGAAATGAAGGATTTCTTTCTATTAATTGGTAGGAGAAAGGAGACAGTTAATTTATATTCAATTATAAGTCTGCTGTATCTGTGAAATAAAAATATTGATCAAACTGAAAACAAGAAATGAATTTAAAATGAACGCATTCTCAAAATTGATGAAGAATACATGGACAATATGTGCAAAATAGTAATAAACTAACTGTTGTGATACATATTGTATAGTCTTTGTAACAACGTATAAAATGATTAAAAGAAGAGATCATGATATAAATACAGTAAAAAACGTAAAGAAATATATCAACAGTTACAAATATTTAAAATAAGATACGTGTTACTAAATAGATGTTAATTTTATAATTTATATTTATATTGGCACTGGAAGTGAGGACGAAGAATGGATGTAATTGATATTATAACACACTTTACACAATAACTATAAGAATGAACAAAAGTAACGATAAATTTGTACAACAAACTGTAAGTAGAAATAAATTTGTGTATGTGTTTTGTGATTTGAATGTGGTTCATAAGGCCACAATCAATGAAGTTATGAGTCAGTGGTTATAAGTCACTGATTCCTTGAAACTGAATATGTTTAATTGAATTCTTTTTTTATATTTTATATGTAATAATTATAATGATTCTTGAGAAGATTTTTGTACGTGCAAATGATTCGATATCAAAATCGATACTGATAACGAAGGAAAATGAGCATGATCAATTGATCATTCGCGCGAATTTTACTTTGTTGCTGGGCAAAACAATGATTGGTTGACAAGTCGTTCATTAATATACTAATTGGCTTATCAATTCGATTGATGAGTCGCTTCAATCGAATTGACATAGCAATCAATCACACCTATCGATAATTAATTGATGGTATCAATTACTCCAATAGATGGCGCTACCGATGCCATTTCATAATTTTTAAACAATGCATAATATATATATAATTGATAATACTTAAGATAGAGTAATAGAGTAATACTTAAATAAAATAATAGGCCTAAGCGTTACATGGACTTATAGTGAAAAAAGGTAAGTTGTTTCGTAAAGAAATAGATCAGGAAAATCAACATTTATGTAGAAAATAAAAAAATTATAAATGATATGTTGGAATTCCTCTGAATTCCAGATGTGTTTAATTTTAAGGTTTTACTTATATTTTTATATTTCAACCATCATAATAACTAAAATTTGAGTCAACAAAATAAGCGAAAAGTAGTTATTTATGACGACTTCGCATTACTTTTAACAGTTTTTGTTTTTTTCATAGATAGCCGATATAACTCTTTTTGTTTGGGCAATATACAAATCAGTGCAACATGCCTGAGATTTGTATTCCCTTTCCCGGGATAAGCGCGACAGATCATTTTGCTAAAGCTTAGCAAGTGACTTTTTGTATTTCACTAAAATTAACAAATACATTTAATAAAATAAAATACTCTATGTCTATTCATTTCTATAATCCAACATGACTTAACAGGAGAAAGAAAAATAGAAGGATAAATATAGGTTTTTGGAATGACAAGCTCAAACAACTTGAAAAATAAGGGATGGGAAGCGGTTAAGAGTTGGGACGTCATTGGATTTGCGGAAAATTGGGTTTTAGAAGAAAAACATATATAATGAGAAACAAATTAAAAACGTATAATATGGAATTTTGTCACGCAAAAAAGAACAAAAAAAGGAAGAGCGAGAGGGGAATTGATTCTGGCGATAAGGAAATGTGAGGAAATAAACATTATGAAGATAAATAATACCTTAGAAGAGCTTATTTTAGTATGGGTTAAAATTGGTGTAAAATAACTAATATTGCCCCTATATATATATGCAAAAGAGTATAAGGGAAAAATTTATGTCAGTTAGACGTAATTTTTCAAAAATTTAAAGGTGAACCAATAATAACAGAAGGGGATTTTAACGTTAGAATGGCACAAGAAGAAGGATAGATAGATATATGGGGAAAAGAAAGAAGATCATCAAAGGACAAAATAATAAATACAGAAGGAAAGAGGAGTTTTCATCCTGAATGAAAAATTAGGGAAGGGTAGTGATGATTTGATGTTATTGACTATTCCATAATGAGATTGATATACATACATCAGAGATGAAAGTACTAGAAAATTCCGAATCGGATTACTATCCCATAAGAATTTTAGCGTGTAAGTGAAGAAATAAAGTTCCAGGCGAAGCAACTTGTATTAAATGTGTTTTATTTCATTTATTTACAAGTATTTCGTTAGGCATGCAAATACAAACGTATGTACTGCAAGTATCGTATCGACTGTTTCACTCTTTGCCGTCGGGCGGGCTTATATGCATCGACCTTCGATGAGTCAGTTGTTTACGAAGAATTTTCCTTACAAACAACCTGCATTTCGGCTAATACACATAATTGGTGCAAACGCTGTATTATGGGCGTTCTCCGTAATACCGCACGGCGCATATTTAATTACCCTAGCCCAATATGATCTTTTGTTAAGTAGCGCGTGGACCCGCCGGATTAGTTAATTCTTCGGCAAGCGGTAAACAAATTTACAGGTGAAATACGGATAACTTGTAAAAGCACCGCTACAGAATCAAGCTGTAATAACTATAAAGGAGAGTCCTGAAAATAAGAAGTTATACATAATATAGATAGAAATAGCGATAAAAAACTACAGGGAGAGCTGTACATATTGAAACCTAATTTTACGACAGATTGGAAAGATAAATATGATAAACAAAGCTGTAATAAAGAAAGAAGAAAATAGGTGGGGATACAAGAGAGTCATGGTGGGATGAAGAATGCTGGGAGAAGAAAAACGAACTTCGGGAGGCATACGAAAGATGGCAGAGAGAATGCATTGAAATAGAGAGAGAGAGAGAGAGAGAGAGAGAGATTCTTGCATAGAAAAAAGGAAAAGATACAGATAAATGATAAAGAACAAAAGGAATGTGGAGAAATAAAATGAAATGGAAGCATCAAGAAAGGGCAGTGCAGGAAAAACTTTTTGAAAATTAGTTAACAAAGGTAGAAAATCAAAGTTTATAATAGACAATAACATTTCTAACGAGGATTCAAATATAGATAATGAATGCGAAGAGGCAATGATCGAGGAAGACGATATTGCGTAAGTGAAGAAAGAAGAAATTAAGACATCACACGTTTTAAATGTAATAAACAACTTGAAAAAATAAGAAAGCTTTAGGAGAAGATGGGGTGCAAAATAAGATGTGGATGTTTAATCCTGAAAATCTAATTATAAAGATGGTGGATTTTTTAAACACATTAATAAAAGGCAGAATTATACCAGAGGAATGGAGAACTGGAATAGTTGTGCCTGTCTTTAAAAAAGGAAACAAAAAAGACGGTAAAAACTAAAGGGAATAACTCATATGGACTCAGGGTAAAAACTGTACTCCGAGATTTTAAGAAGCCAGATAAAGAAACACATGAAGGAATACAACAAATACTCTGATACACAGTTTGACTTCAGCAGAAAAAAAGGTACTGATGAGGTAATTTACGTGTTAAAAATAGCTATTGACATGCGACTTGCGAAAGAGAGTAGAGAGATCCTGGCGTGTTTTATAGGCTTAAAATCGGCCTTCAATAGGATAAAGAGGAACGAGATTTAGAAGTTCATGAAAAAGTTCAATATAAAAGATCAGCTCATCAACTGTGTGAAGGAGATATAGAAGAAGAAGAAGTAATATTAAAGTTTAAAAAATTATAGGCGAAATTGAAATTCATAAAAGAGCGAGATAGGGCTGCCATTAAGCCCCATGGTTTTTAACATCGGCGTAACGGATTTAGATGAAGAACTGAAAAAATCGAGAACGTCTGGTATTAAGACAGGCAGACCAAAAATCAGAGCAATAATTTATGCAGATAATATTTTTATACTGACAAAGAGCGAAGTAGAACTAACATAAAAATGTAGAAAAGAATTTTTTAATTTAATATATAAACTATTGTTACAAATTTGTTGATTTTGTAATTAAGAAATAACAGACCGTAAAAACAATGGATGAGTGATTTGAAACTTATTGAAATGAAAAACACATATTTAACACTAATAGTTTTTTATTTCCTGTACACAATAAATGTACAAAAACTGCTTATAATATTGTAGAGAAGAGAAGATTCTAATACGGGATTTAAATGAATAAGTGTTCAATTAGAATAGTAACAATAGATTTAATACGAAAAGGATAGTTGTTTACAATATATATATATATATATATATATGCCACGACTATGTACGTGGTCTAGCACGTGGACAGTATAGTGCTGTTGTACTCGAGTGCATCGGCGCGTAACGATACTGTAGATACGCGTAACGGTACTCGCAGCGCCGAATAACAGTACTCCCCACGTTTAGTTGCTATACTATGCTAGCCCGTCATCACGATGTAGCGTAGCGCCATCCACGCCATAGTGTAGCGACACCCACGCTATCATTGCTCGTCACTATTGTGCGGCGACTCGTCGGTTTGCTTGGCGCGTCGACTTCTCTCCAATAAAAAGCCACTCTAAAGCTATATATCAAATCAACACATTTGTGGACTGACAAATCACACTCACGTGGATCAATACACACGCGTTACACTGAAAGGATAATGTCAGGAACAGAGTGTCTGTAATATAAGAACTCACACCAGACGCTCATTGGAGATACATTCCTGGCACTTCTAAACCAGCTGAATACTCATCAAGGGGCATAACAACCACTCAACACTCATCTGGACACTCATCTACCGGTATTCAACTCTCAACAAGCTATTGAGAGTCACAGCTCTGTGCATCAGATTTCTTGCCCGCCTAAGAAAGAATTCTGATGTTGCACCTGTACCAGACTTGACACCGGAGTTCTTGAAGAATGCAAAACTCTTTTGGATACGCTTTACTCAAAGTGCTTACTTCTCGCAGGAACTCAAAAGCCTGAACTCCCGCTCTAACTTGCCATCGACACATGCTTTCAGTAAGCTGACTGCATTTATCGACACCCATCATATCATCAGAGTGAGAGGTAGACTCAACGAATCATCATTGGCCTACGAGAACAAGCACTAACTTCATGGAACTCATCATTGCTGATGCTCATCTGAAGACACTTGTATGTGCCCGTCAGAAGGGAAATTCGTGCTTATCAATTAATGAGCCAACTCCCTCTTTATCGGATTACACCCTTACGGCCATTCACCAACACAGGAGTCGACTACGCCGGGCCACTGACAGTAAAAACCTAGAAAGATGGAGGTGCAAAAACACAAAAAACGTGGATATGCGTTTTTTTGTCAACATCTGCTGTACACCTAGAGACAGTCAGTGACTACTCAACTGACGGATTCATCGCGGCCTACCGTAGATTTTCAGCACGTCGAGGAATTGTCAACACTTTGTACTCTGATATTGGTACAACATTTCTCGAAGCAGATTCAACACTCAAGAAATTATTCAAACAGGCCACTCAACAACGAAAAAGATTAGCTCAACTGCTGCTGAAAAACGAAACAGGGTGGAAATTTAATCCTCCCGGTGCACCCCACACGGGAAGAAAATGGGAAGCCGTGGTAAAATCTATCAATGACCAATGGCCTTTGATGATAGAAAGACATCAATCACTATTTTGATCCGGCCCATACACAAGCTCTCAGTTTTTCCTTTGCCAGTGAACCCTTAAGGATAATCATCAATGAGATTGCTGATGTCGGTCGGAATGTTCGAGAATGAATTATTTATTTCAGTACCTCTAACGCCACCTGGAATAATCGATAATCAATTATTGATTACCGACAATGGCCTCTTACCACATGGGGAAAAAGAGGGCGCTGCTCAACTAGAGCGCGTTGATCGCCCGTCTATACCAAATTAGTGTGATCGACCCCCCGCGAAGTACAAGCAGCTATATTCAAACTATGCATTCAAATAGATTCAATCATTCTATTTGACAATGAGTGTGATGCACTACATGGTAGGCTCATCGACCACCTATCAATGATTAGGCGGTAAGATCGATGAATTTAGCGCACTTCTTCTCTATTGTCCTATAGGACAATATTCAGTACACTCACATCAATTGAAATAGGCATTTCGACTCATTCTGATACACTCATAATAAAAGAACACTCATTTTTCTAGTAAAAAAGACCACTCAAATCGCGTTACATTGTTTAAAAAAGTCTCGGTACATCCTCATATGTAAAACAGTACATCGTCATCCAATCAATGACACTCACACAAGTGAACACTCCACGGTAATACTTTCATAGACACGTTCATTTATTAGTAATTAAAATGGTTATAAGTCATTATAGTTTAATTATATTGTGATATTTGCGCTACTATTATAAGTTAATATAATTTACTATAATTATTACTAAACACGTATTCGAATAATAAGTGTGTATTCAAATATTGTTAATAAGTGCGCAATCATACTTTTAGCTTAATAAGTGCGTTATATTTATTAAGTATCTTTTTATAAGTTTAGAATTATTTTGTTATTATTTGTTTATTATTATACTAATGATAATAAGTGTAGATAATAAGTATACACTATAAGTATAAAATTTGTTTAATTCATTTTGGTGTGTGTTTTGCTTTATTGTTGAATAACTCAATTCTAATTATCACTAGCCTTAATCACCTTTTTTCTAAAAGGACTACTCTTAGTGAATACTCAAACATTATTATATTGAAATTAATAAGATAATAAAAATTTTAACTATGTATCGATACTATAAAAGATATAAAGATATTACTATTAATAATTATATTTTTAAAATATTTCAAATCTTTTTGTATAATAAAATAATTTATTATGTAGAAATTATATAATAACTATTTTCGAGAAATAATTCGTTTTATATTATATTAAATAAGATAAATTAAGAAAAACTTAACAACTTTTTAATTATTTATTGTATTACTGAATAATATTTTGAGGTTATTTAAACATAGGAACAATACAATGAATTTATTTGATTGGCAAATATTGCTCAGTTCACTTTTCAAGGAGGCAAACACTTCATCATCATTAAAGATTCCTCTTTCGCAAGTGTTAATTATTTCTTTAGATATTTTACAATAAAAAATTTATTACTTTCAATCTTTAATATATTAATCGATTTTATTTTTAATTTAATTTTTATTATCTGGTGAAAACTAAATAGTGACTGACAAATTGCAAAACTAGTTAGCAAAATTAATTAGCAAAAAAGATAAAAATAGAATAAGAACAAAATGTAGTAAAAGATATGTAGATAAAATCAATATCACTATATAGAATTTAAAAAGAAAGATTCACGTATTTGCTGTAATGTCCATAAACTATTGTAGCAAATTTTTTAGTCTGCGAGATGATGCAGATTTCAAAAATTTCTGCAATCAGCTTAAATAAATTCTATATTGACTTTTTCATTACTCGTTTCTATTATTATTAACTTTATATTTCATTATTTTTATATACTACTAGAAAATTTTGATATAATAATTTTTGTTAATTTTTTGTTAATTTTCAGACGAAAGGATGGAATGTGAAACAGACTCAATACTACAACGAGTAATAGATCTTGAAAGACAATCGTTAGCTCAAAAAGACGAAATTGTTTGTCTACGAGCTACTCTAGCAGATGCCCTTCGGCAAATAGATGAATTAAAAAATAGAGATGAAAAAAATGAAAGAAAGAGCGATAGGACAATATCTACAGCAATAAGAAATGGAAACATTTCTCTCAGAAGTGAGAATCATAATATTTTTAATCCCCTATTACGGTTTTTTATATTTATTTATTCTACTATTTTTTAAGTTAATTGCAATTAACTACGGCCAATTTTTTACAAAGTAATCAAAGTTTATCATTGCTATATGTTATATTAAATCCAAAGAATAAAATAAAATTAAACAATCAACCAAAATATGTTTAATTCGCTAAAATTAAACTAAAATTTCTAAAAGCTAAATTTTAAATTGTGGAAAATTAAAACTTCTTGAAGTTTGAATGTTTGTTTACATGAACAATTCTAATGAAACAAAATTAGTTTCATCTTTATATGTATTAATATTCAAGCTATTCTATAAATATTTTAATTAAATTTTTTATTTATAACTATTACTGAGGTTTATTAAGCAAAGAAAAATCAAAGCATTTGCGACACATATAGAACCTAAAAGAACTTTCTTAAAGAGCAATTATTAATTATATGTAAATGATACGTTTAGATCAAAATTCATTAAAGGATATAAAAGTACGACAATCTGGCAAGAATTTAACGAGAATATCTTCTTACGACATTCAACACGACGGTTCCTCTCAATCGTTAATCCAGAGACGGTCCGTTAATTACGCAATTCCATCACAACTTCCTCAAAGGTAAATATCTTTAATGAAATCAGCTTATTTCAGAGATAATATAAAATTAATGCATACCTAATAAAATTTGTAAAACTTCGAGCGGTATGTCGAAATTATCTAGAATTCCCTGAAATTAGTTTATGAGTTCACTTAAATAGTTCTGACATTGTATTCAACGGTCATCTTTTATTTCATTTCATGATATTTTCATAGCTTAGCCAGTTATTCTCGTATTTAAGTAGTTTAAGTAGTATTTTTTCATAAAAAATGTATCAATTAATTCTATTATTGATATTATAATTATTATTGTCAAAACATAAAATATGTCATTATAGTAAAATTTTCTTTAGTAAACTTAAGTTATAAAAAATTATGTTATATGTAGAAAATATTAAATTCGCCACAAAAAGTCTAACATTTGATTATTTTTTAATGAAATAAATTAATAAAGAAAGAATAGGGTGAGTGAAAAATAGTAATGTCTATCTTTAAAAAAAAAAACAGAAAATACACAAATAATTATAGAGGTATTATGTTCGTAGAATTGGAAAAAAATACAAAATGTACACAGAAATTATAAAAATATTGAATAGACGATTGCATGGAAAGAAAAAAATTTGATAGTACACAATTTGGTTTTAGATGAAAAAGAATCATCGTAATTGCAATTTTTGTACTAATGATAACAGAAAATGATAGACAATGAACTAAAGCAAAAAGAGAATATCCTTTATATAACTAACACATATATAATCTGCATTTGTGAAAATACAAAGAGAGGGAATTTTAAAATGAAAGGAAAAATTACGTATAAAAAATATCTAATAATTTAAACAAAAGAATTTATAAAGAAACCAAGATAAAAGTCTAAATAGAGAATTAAACATTTATGATGACGTACGCTGAACTGATCATCAGTCAACGCACGTTTACACATAAGATAGTGCTCTGACATATCCGAGCAAAGATAACGTAGCACGGAGCGCCATGCATCTCTTTTATCTACACGCAGCACTTTCAAGTACCCAAGAACGACCGAGTTTTTCCTTCTATTCATCATCATCGCTACCGAGCGATGGGGTAAGACGCTAGACACCTGTCCTTACTCTATTGAATTGAGGAGGATCTCAACATCTTAGCAAAGATGCTATGATTACAGAATTAAAAAGAGAACCGTTATAGTTGTAAATTCAATTATACTCTCTCTTGAGATCGTAAAACAAAAAATCTCTACTTATGAAACATCGCAACACCGCTCGTCGTATTGCCACTCTTACGCTTTCTATACATGTCGTCACTAGTCACCATACAAGAATGAGAGAATACATCAACTTCTTTCTTTTTCTTACCTTAGATCTTCTTCCTGATCCTCCCCTGAACTTGTAAGCCCTTGTTGTGATGCGAAGAAAAGAACGTATACTCTACCCTTGGGATACCCTCTACCCTCTTCTTTCCGATTCCTTACATACTTCTTGATATCCCGAACTCCCTCTCAAACATCGGCTCATATCAAAAGAAATTAAAAAAGAAAGTGGAGTTAACAAAGGTTGTTCGATAAGCTCAACATCATTTGATAAATTAATAACAGATTAAAAGAAAGAATTAAAGAAATGGAATGTTACTTTTTGTTTAATTCTCATGTATTTGGCTGAAATTTTAAGAAAATTAATGCACAATTTTTTTTTACAACGTTAAATTTAATTAATTAAAATAAATCATATATGCCTTTCGTCTGTAAAGATATTCTAAATATTTTATTTACATTTTTAATTTATCAGAAAGTAGCCTTCGTTATTAATTATATTTATTTATTCTTTTAGCTTTCCAAAATGACCTACAAAAACTTGGAAATAAAGTTAAGGAAAAATAAGATGATTAATAATGACACTGTTTTAATGACAAAGATTGAGGGAGAATTGAGTAACTTGCTAAATTTATTTAGAAACTCTTTAAAAAGGAAAAGGCTGGAGTTAAATACAGAATAAATAATTAAATTAATAAAACTAAGAAAAAGGTAAAAAAGTTATAATTTAGATTTAAAGGAATTAAATTAGAAACAGTTAACCAATTCTTATATCATTAAAGAAAATAATAGGAGTGTCGAACATACAACATTTACGGCGAAAAGAGCAAACATAGTTTATTAAATAATGCAGTGTAGTTGAAAAATGGTTTAGAAATATTTGAATAAAAATATGCCAGAATTATGCTATAAATAAAAAGAAACAGTATAAATTTAAATTCAGGAAATAAAGTAATTCCGTTTCGGAACGAAGTAATAAAAAACAAAGACTTAGAAATTTTCAAAGAATACGTAAAAATAAAAAAGATGAAAAAAATTCATTTTAAATTCAATAAAAATTAAAGCAAGCGTATAAGAAATTATACAAAAGAGATAAATTTAAACATAAATGAAATCAGTTCGAAAACAACTTTGAATCAATCTTCAAAAATTAAAATATGCAAGCAAAATTATTTGAAAAAATTTTAAGAAAATAATAAGAAGTGGTTAGAAAAATACAAATACACTTTATAAGTCATTAAAACAGAGAGAGAGAGAGAGAGGGAGAGATGCGTCATAAAAATGCAATATTGGAAGTAATACGAAATAAATAAAAATAAATTTGTAAATTATATGTATAAAATTATATTAATAAAAATAATGTATTAATATACAAATGTTACAATAATGTTACACATTTTTAGAGGAATGTATAAATAACAATGTATAATTATTTATAAATGAATAATAATAAGAATTATTGTTTTTAAATATTAATAGTTTATATTCATATTGATTAAATTTACATAATCAGTATTTACTTAAAATACCAGTTTAAATATTAGTAAATTTATTTTCTATGATTATTATACGAAAAATATTCGAAGAAAATGATTGATTCATAAAAAAAAAAATCATTAGGAAAAAAAATTTTTAGAGCAAAATCATTATTCAGCATTTAAATAAAAATCAAATATTTAATCAAAATTAAATCTGTGTTACAGAAGATCCGTTCATTACCAGTCTACTAACTCATTACATTCGGACAGTCCGAGTAGTAGTAGTGTATCTCCGGTACCGTCTCCCAGTCCACGAGCAACGCCTCTTCCAACTGTAAGGTAATTATTTTGTTTTCTGTTGTCAAGAAAAAAAAAGTTTTCTACCAATTAACAAAAGAACTGACAATCCATATTTTGTCATCACTCATATTTTCATAAATTTGATGATATATAAAAACACCATCTCTTATTCGATCATTCTAAGTTGCACAATAAAATAAAATAAATTGCTTTGTTAATAAAAAATGATGAAACAATTTAGTAGGTCGCTGACAAGACCTAATGTAACACCACAATGCAGTCTTAGAAAAGCAAAGCGTTGGTCCTCAACCGGTGATTTCACGCATTCTTCATGCAGTCAAGGAAATAATGCTCAACTTGCATCTTCAAGGTGAGTCAATATCCTACTATTCTTTTATACTCTATGCGTTACAAATATAGACTTCTTAGTTTTTTATTTAAAAAACACATGTGTAAATATAACCGAAATAATTCCTCAAATTTAATTTTTTGTGTACTACGCGAAATTGTTATAAAATTAATTTTTATATTTTTATTTTTAATATTTATAATAATATTAAGGGATTAAAACAGTAAATTACTGCATTTAATTCAACTAAAAAATCAAAAAAAAATTTTAAATCAATTTAATATTAATATTTTACTTTAAAAAAATGTATGTAAAATTTGTAACTTCAAAAACAATCATGATCATTTGTGTGATCACGATGTCTTTAATTATTAATGTGTAACCACAAAATTTTATTATTATTCTAAATAAGTTAAATTAAAAATAATGTCAAAATTTTTGAAATATTACTTTTTGTATGAATTCCACGTATTTGATTGAAATTTCATATATTTTTTTTAAATAAAATTGATGCATAATTTTTTTCACAAAGTAAATTTTAATTAATTAAAATATATTATACGCATCTTTTCTATGCAATTATATTTTAAATATTTTATTTAAATTTGACACTAATATAATTTTAATATATCGTTAATATATTTTAGTTCCTCACAATCAGATATATTTTTAATTAAAACGCGTTTAAATTTTGAATTCTTTTCTTCTTCAATTTTTAAAAGTAAAAATTGTACTGTAATATTAATAATATATAAATATCTTTCTTTATTAATATATTTATTCATTCTTTTAGCTTCTCGAAATGATCTAGTCGACAAGTACGACTCTTGCGCGACACCTGTAAGCAAATGTTTAATCAATTTTATTCACAGTGCATCAGACTGTACGCAAAAATTATAAAAACATAATCTGATATTGATACACAATAATTCCATGATTTTTATCATACTGAAAACTCAAATATTAAAATTGCAAAAAAACAAAATAGTAATGTTAAAGTTGCTATTTCGACTGTCATTTTAACACTTCAAAATACTTACATATTCTATCCCACACAATCGCACTAAAGCTTTCATTCTTATTTTGTGTAGAATATTCCAAAATTATATAAAAATTCTTATATTTTAAATAGGTATACAGCATTTAGTACATTAACCGCAAAATTTGTTTAGGAAATCAATCATTGAGGCAATTTGTAGCGTTGGTCTTTTGTTGTCATTATGAATTAATTGCTGAACAAAAAATGTTCACAATATAACTTTTTATCTATAAAAATCATGTAACACTAATATAATTGCTACATTATTTTCATTTTTTCCATTAAATCGTTTATTGCTATTAATAAATAAATAAAAATATATATATTTATCAGAAAATGATTTAATTTTTTAATATGTTGTAATTTTTATAAAAAGCATCTTTTGAAATAGGTCGTATTTAAAACAGAAAATAGTGTCTTCTTTCGTTAAAATAAGCATTATTGATATTTATAATTTGTTTAAAAAATTTAACTTTTGATAATAGATCATCTGCTACCTTAATATTTCCAATTTTTTAAAATATTTTAAGATCATCGTATAAAATATGTTCTACGATACATTATAGATTAAAGTTTACAATTTTTTTTATATTTTTTACTTTCTTACAAATAATATTTTTCTCATAAAATAAATGAAAAATTATTTTTTTAAACATCATTTAATAATAAAAATTTTATTTCTTATATAATTCTACACTGATCTAACTTCTTATTATTTGTTAATTATTTATCTTTTTTTATTACGCATTATTAATGAGAATAATAAATGAAAACAATAAAAGAAATAATTTTTACTGCAATCATTTAAAATCAAACAGTATCGTTTTAGCTTAAAAATTAAAAAAAAATTTAATCATTTTATCATTAATAATGTTTTTATTGATCGATAATTTGTTTCAATAAATCTACAAATTTAACTATTAGAGAATATTATATATTCATTTTAAATATATATCACGATATACATATGATATTAATCTAATCTAATTTTTAATAAAAACGTATTTGATTAATAAATTAAAATTAAACGTTGAAAATTATTACAAAGAAAATGTACTGTAAATAATTATTATTATTTGATAAAATATGATACAATTATATTAAATGATGTAAACAAATTTAACATATACTTTACATTCAAACTTAACAATTCATTCTTTTTAATTATTTTTATAAATATTACTTAACAAAATAAAGAATTTGAACACGTAATTTTTCTAAACTTTTCTAACATTTTTTTAACTATGAATATATATGTATTTTTCACGAAAAAATAAAATTAGTGTGCACATTTCACTATATATTTTTTACGATTAAGCATATAATTTTATATGTTATATAGAAATTAATTTCTACGAATACTTCTTTTTTTTGTATTTTAATTTATTATAGATTATCATCATCCACCAAGTCCTTGTTCAACTTATTCAAGCCTTCAACACTAAACAACTTGAAACATGGGTAAATATAGGAGATAAATTTTTATTCATTATGCTGAAATATTATTTGTACCAAAATGCCAACAAAATATTATAAGTGCATAAATATTACATGAATCAATCTGAAATATTGCATAGCATCGTCTAAAACATAATAGCATACAATAAGAACACCAATTTTCCTAATCAAAATCACTTTTTGACAAACATGGGTACTTATTGAATCTCATATTTATTTATCCTTTTGTTTCATAAATACAAGAATTTCTAAAAAATTTTCTTGTAAATAGTATGCTATTAAATTATTTATACTTATATTTACTTAATTATAAATAGTAAATTTCATATACTTCATTATAAACTAAATATAGATTTTATAAACATTTATCGAATAATAACTTCTTATAAATCTGTCGAAGATGGAAAAATGATTCTTATTATGTTTTATTGTAAGTCAAATATAAAAAATGCATGAGTTTAAAAAAGAATTTTAAATAGCAAAGAAAATTGAAAGAGGATAGATGAAAGGATACTTAAGAAACTAAATTTATTTGAGTACTGTAATAAGTTATTTTAGATAAGTAAAGTTTTTTACAATTTGCTCAAATTTTTCAGTGAGTTAAACATGAAAATAATAAATACGTTAACTAAACAAAAACAGAAAGATTAAAAAAATAAAAAATAAAAGAAAATACAAAATTATTGTAGTTTATGTCCACTTATGTTCAAATTGAAATGAGATGCAAAAATTTAAAAAAAGTACAAAAAAATTAAAGCAATTATAACAACAATAAGGATGAGAAGAAAAAAAAATTTTATTTTTCTATAAAATGTACGGAAAATGCAATGAAATAGTGCAAAAATTAAAAAGAAAAACAGTATAGAAGCAAACAAATAGATTCAAAAATATCTAGAACAAATTAAAGAATGAAATATAATAAAAAAAGAATGAAAGAGATAAAAGAAAATAAAGAATAATATAGAAAAGTTTAGAAAACATCTAGATCAAGAAAAAAAAAGTGAATAAAATATATGATAAGATATACAAGAGTTAAACAAAGAGGAAAAAAAGTGAATGAATGATAAAAGATAACGGAAAACTTCATAATTAAAAGATTTAACCAGAGAAAGGGATAAAAAAACAGAAGAACAAACATAGATAAAAGAAAATATGTTAGTAGAGGTTCGAATTAAAAATGTTTAAAGATTAAAAAGAAGTAAAAAAAGGTGTAAAACATATCTGACATCTTGTTAAAATAAGAAGAAAAATTAAAAATTTTGAAAAACATAAGTTGGAAGGTATAAAGGTATAACACAGTGATATAGCATATAAAGAAGAAAAAAATAAAAAAATTATTAATTTAAAAAAAAAGTTAATATAGGAAACTAAATAGGAAAGTAGTTTTTAATACAATAAAGCAATAGTGAGCCGATGTAGGGGAACCAGAAAACTAAAGAATATTTTTAGAAGAAAAATAAAGGAAGAATGCAAAATAAATAATTCAGAAAATAAGTACAGTGAGAATACGACCAAGAAAAAATAAAATAAAAAAATATATGTTATAGTACGTAGAAAAAGCAGAGAAAATAGACGATTAAACGTGGAAGTTTATCACAAACTATAAAGATATAGGTCTGATTAAAATATGGTTAAAGTATAGGTTGAAGAAAAGTTGAAAAATTGTACATTAATAGACATGACTGATAATAATAAATAGATAAGGCCAAAAGAAACAGAAAGATAAAAGAAAAGGGTAATATAAGGAATAACGTTAAATATAAAAGGAAACAAAAAACAAAAAAACGTAATTAAAAAAAATGATTTGAGCCACAATGAAGATAAAGAAGAAATAATTAACACATATCTATGATAATTATTTTTGTTTATATGAACTATTTTCTTATTTGTTCCTTTTTCATTTTATCCTTATTTTTATATCTACTTCTGCTTTTACGTTCTTTTTCTTCATTGTCTATTTTCTTCATTTTTTAGACTTTTATTCACTTCATATTACTTCCACTTCTTTTTTACTGTCAATATTCGCGACCTGTTCTTCTCAAACTATCTTAATAAGCTTATGAAAGAAAAATATATAAAATTAATATTAGTAATTAGTATTGTAGGAAAAACTTTAAAGTAATTTAGAAGAAAGACAAAAAGTAAGATTAGATGACATAGTACAAAAGAGAAATACCCAATTTTATGGGGACAAGTGGTAAAACGATTAGCGGCAGTTTGTTTAGATTGCTATATTAGAAACTAAAGTTTGAGTAGAAAATAAAAATTAATTTAAAGAGAGCAAAAATGAATAAAAGTTAGAACAGAAGAGGGATGTTAAGTGCGAGGAGGTGAGAAGATAAAGGTTTTTTACTTAGAAAAATAGAAAAATGAAAGCTGAACTAAATTTCGAGAAAAAAGAGAGATACAAACAGCTAAAATAAAAAACTTTATGGAATAGAAAATACTAGTAAAGGTAGAACATACAGAAAAAATCCTAAAACATTCAGAAAATAGTTCCAAGTTGGTATAATAGTTCCAATCAAAAAAGAAAACAGAACGAAATTAATTACAGAGGAATTACTTTTATCCACTTAAGGTAAAACTTTATACAAAAATTATAAAAATGAAATTAAAGAACACGTGGAAAGTAATATAAAATTTTATGATACATAATTTATATTTAAAAGAAATAGATATACTGCACATGAATGAATAAAGCCTATAAAAAATTAAGAAACAAAAAAAAAAAAATATTTGCATGTTTGGCAGATATAATGGCGGTATTCGACAAAGTAAGACAAGAAAAAATTTGTAAGTCAGGTATAAAAAGTATTATATAAATTATTGAAAGGAAGTTCATAAAGATAAAAATATACGATAAAATAATAGGAAAAATAAAAACAGAAAAAGGACTGAAGTAAATTTATAAAATGAGACCAATATTATTCAACAAAGTAATTGAATATCTAAAAGAAAAATTGAAAAAAGTCTAATAGATCATAATTAAACATTTTAGATGGAGGAGTAAAAGAAACAGTTCATTATTAATTCACACATTTGGCTACGGATTTAAAGAAAATAACAGAAATAAGAACACACTACATTTATAGCCAAAAGAGTAAACATTATATTAATAAGTAAAATAATTGTATTAAAATGCATAAATGTATTATATAAAAGATAACAACATAATGATTCGAGCTAAGTTACAATGATTTGAAAACTATTGTTTTATTTGAGGTTTTTATAGTAATTAATTGAAAACGTAAGAAGATTCTAATCATAATATAAACCAAAACTAAGAATAAAAAAGTAAAATAAATTAGAGTAAGAAATGCAGTATAAATAAAATCGAAGCAGAAATAGAAATAATTTGAAAGTATAAAAATTTGTTTTTTTGACTAGTACGCGGGAAATGCAGTATAATGAAGAAGAGGGGACAATTCGCATGTACTTACGAGGTCGACTGGTGAATATATGTATCCCTTCAGCATCTATTAAGAGCTACGATCCACACAAGGTAAACGTACCGCCTCAAAGCAAGCTCAAACTTGATTGGGTCTATGGTTATCGTGGTAGGGATTGCAGGAACAATTTACATCTACTTCCAACCGGTGAGGTTATATACTTTGTTGCCTCGATTGTGGTGCTTTACAACATTGAAGAACATTGCCAGAGGCATTACCTCGGACACACCGATGATGTCAAGTGGTTGGTACAATTTTCTTTCTAATCTACCTTGTACTTACCTTGGCCCTTTCAATTTCCTACCAACTACATTACCTTACTTTTTATTACACTGTCTCAATCTTCTATTTTTAATTGATGCTATTTCAATGCATAAGCTTTTTCAAAACACTTACATTCGCCATAAATTTTTTCTTTAACATTGATCGGTTTCGGGAAAATATGCAACTGATGTAACAATTCTAAAAAGCTAATAGTTATTATGTAGTATTACTTAAGAAATACAAATATATTCGGTTATAATTAATTCAAAATTACACATATTTTAACTCAAAGTCACTTAATCTTTTTATTTGATATAAAAAAAATATATATATGTATGTATGTATATATAAAAAAATATAATATATAAATATAAATAATATAATATATAAAACATAGATTAATATTAATATGTTTGACTTTATTGAAAACTTATAAATTTAAAAAGGGTTTATATCTTTTAGCATAGCAATACATCCAAATAAATTAATAGTAGCAACTGGTCAAGCTTCAAGTATAGAGAGAAGAGATACTGTGGTAATATACATTTTTTTATTATTAATTATGTACCCTTATTTATTACTACAATATTACTTTGAAATATTTTTATATAATAATTTAAATTTATTTTCATATAAATGTTTATAATTATTCTTTTTTCGTTAGGCGCATATACGAATCTGGAATTCTGTAAGTTTATCAACACTATGTATGATCGGTAACAGCGAATTTGATGGATCAATTTGCTGCTTATCGTTTTCAAAATCTGATGGTGGAAATCTTTTAGCTGCTATTGACGAAACATCAGATCACATTATTTCAATTTGGGAATGGCAAAAAGGAACAAAACTTACCGAGACTAAGGTAAATTTTCTTTATTAATTCATATTCTACATTTATACAATTTGTGTTATAATACTACCGGTAAGGTATATTGATATAACCTTATAAAAAATACTATATTTATATAGTTCCATAAAATATTCTGCTAAAAAATTTACTTTTTAAATTAGTAGTTATAATTTATAATGAAATATGATACGATTAATGTGATATATATTAAACTTCATTAATTGATATAAACAATGAAATACAAGTATTTTTAATGTAATGAAAAATTTCTAAAAGATTCAATAACAATAAAAACCCATAGGTTTTGTAATACAAAATAATATAATTAAAAGAATCTATTAATTGAGATTAATGCTTAATTATAGTGCTCAGTTGATACGGTCGTGTGTGCTGAGTGGCACCCATTGGAACGAACACAAATAGTTTCATGCGGTAAAGGCCATGTGTCATTTTGGTCTCTCGATAATGGAGGGATGCTGTACAAACGTATAGGATTGTTTGAAAGCCGTGAAAAGCCAAGGTATGTCACTTGTGTTGCATTCAACCAAAGCGGCGACGTTCTTACTGGCGATAGTAATGGCAATGTCATCGTTTGGACAAGAGGTATCCATTTTTACATATATTTATATGTTTATTTTTAGCTTTGATGATTTTCTGGGTTGTGTTCTTATGATCTAATTAATCTTTCAATATATTCAGGAATTCATATAATCACAAAAAAATTTATGTACATAATTGAATTAGTTATCTTTTAAATTTTTTGTAATTCATACATATGCATTCTTTTAAGAATTAATCCTTTTATTTAAATACAAAATATGTAGTCTGTTTGTTTAATTGTAAATAAATAATCTTAAAATATTTTTTTATTCATTATATCAGAAAATGTTTTCATTTTATAAACATTTGTATCAATTAAAATATAATCACTTGCTTTAATTATTTAATTATTGTAACAATAATAAATATAAAGAAATATAATTATTTCTTGTTTTAAAAAAGTATATTTTTATAGAAATTTAAAAAATCATAGTTACTAATAATCAATTCAATTGTTTTTAGGTACCAATACAATTTATAAATTGATCAGAAACCTTCATGAAGGTTCAGTATTTTCAATGTGTGTTTTAAAAGATGGTACTATTATAACTGGTGGTGGAAAGGATGGTAAAATTGTTCTTTTGGATGCTTCTTTAAATTCAGTTGGTTTAGAAGCACAGGTAAGAAATTTTGATTTAAACTTATAGGTACAATTAATTATATCTTAAATAATTCTAAATTTATTTTCATCATATGTCATTATATACAATGCTCCTATGCAAATTAAAAAAAAAGTTTATATAAAAATATTTATATTATATTTTATATAATATGAAACGCTATAATTAAATATACAATTAAATATATTATATAATACATATTATCAACAATTTTTGAATAATTATGATATATTTTTTCTAAAACTAATTAAATGTATTTTGTTAAAGAATGATTAATAAAAGTGATAAATTTATAACAAAGTTATTTTTTTAAATTTATAAGCAGACATATACTTGTATAACATTAAAAATATACTCAAAATGCTTAATATTATATTTAGTTTTCAGCAAAGTTTATTTAATTTACACATGGTAAGGTTATGATACATTGTTTTTTAAGTACTCATTTTTAAAGAATATATTTATCGCGATGTTCTTTTCTTTTCTTTTTTTTATATTTAAAATTTATTTAAATCTCTGTTAGAATAAGTCTTAAATATGAAATTTTTTCTTATGCTTAATTATTCATTGGATTACTTAATTTATGAAATTTATCATTTAACCAAGTTGAATGCACATCATTTTTATATTTTTCAGAAAATCAAGATTTATTCAATGTTTTTAATCAGAATAAAAACGTTAAAAATTCTGTATTTATCTAAAAATATGTGTATTTTACAAATTATGTTTGATAATTTGTGCCTTACTAACTTAAAATCTTAAATAATTGAGTATTTATACTTCTTAACCCTACTATATCTAAATTCGAGGAAAACGTTTTGATATAAGAATAAAAAATGATTATACGATTTGGATGTTTTATTTATAGATAAATGTGGTATAATGAAATAGTATATAATTTTAAAAGTATTAAAAATAAAATAGGAAATTATTTTGAATTGTTTAATTTATTGCAATGAAGTTTAAGAGTTTTAACTCTTAAAAGAATTAGTTAGATTTATTGATCACTTTATACAAAATAAAATATGCTGTTACAGTATTGAATGGAATAACTTAAATACAATTTTAGAAACCTTCAAATAATATAAACATGTTTGTAATGGCTAGATTGAGGATCATTTTGGAGGAATTCGAACCATTATAGAGGGTAGAGGTAATCAATTATTAGTAGGAACTACTAAGAATTGTATTCTTATCGGAGACTTGGAAATGGGTTTTAACCCAGCAATGCTTGGACATGCAGAAGAAGTATGGGGCCTCGCTGCACATCCTATTTTACCTCAATTTGCCACAGCAGGTCATGATCGCTTACTGCAAATGTGGGATAGTCTTAGTCATACAGTTGTTTGGAGCAAAGACATTGGAGTAGGTTATTTTCTCTGTACCAAAATTATATATCTTCTCTTATTTAATAATTCTTTACTCTCTTTTTTTTCTTTCTTTTTCCCTCACTCTGTCCCTCTACTCTTTAACTCACAATCAAAGAAGTAATTATTTCATATTCTAAAATAATATTTTAGAATTATTACTATAATAAATTAGTTTAATAAAGTATCAATTCTATATTAATACTAAGTTATCGTGATATGAAAAATTAGTAAATTTAGTTTTGATAAAATTAAATATTTTTTATTGACATTATTACCTTTGTATTTTTATAACAAACCTCATTACTATAACTACGTTATTACGTGTCAATTTTAAAAAAATAAAAAAAATTTGCTAAAATTAATTATAAAATAATACATTTTTATAGGAACAAGCTCAAAGTGTTTGTTTTTCATCCGATGGCACAATTATGATTGTTGGATGCCTGTCAGGTAAATGGTTAGCCATCGACAGTGAAACTCGCGAACTTTATAGTTATCATTCTGATGGATCTGAGCCACTTCAGGTACTTAAATTTTATTTCAAATTTATGTCAAAAAGTTTAATTATTAATTTAGATTACGAAATAAATTTTTATCAATGCTAAAATATTTAATTAAAAATCTTTCAATATCTTTAAAGGTTGTCAAATTCTCACCAGATGGAACGCTATTAGCATTAGGATCTAGAGACAATAATATTTACATTTATCAAGTTAATGAAGATGCAACTAAATACAGTCGTGTAGGACGTTGTATGGTAAATATTAATTTTTTTAAACTTACTGCTGTTATTTAGAAAGATTATTATTTAGGTTTTACTTGTTATCTAAGATATTATTTAGAAATAATTCATTTTTATTTATAAATAATATTACATTATTTTATATATCATACATTTAAAAATTTTTTTTATGTTTTTTTTCTTTACTGCTAATATTACGTTTTCATTGTGTATATTTTTCTTTTTCTTCCCCAGTTCGATAAATATTGAATAATATAAATTAATCTATATTCTGGTTATCCTTTCATTACTTTCAACTCTTTGTATTAATCTTTCTTCTTTCTCATGTTACTGCATATTCCTTTTTCTGTATTCTCCAGTGGTTTTTATTCACTCTGGTTCATTACCCATTATTTATCTTGTAAATTATCTTCATCTCATTTTTTTTTTTCTCTTAAAGTTATATATTATATAACCTAAAAAGAATATATTATCAGAGTATATATATATATATATTAACATTATACATGAATATACAAGTAAATTAAAAATTATACAAGCCAAAAAATTAAATTTAGAATATCACACTTAAGAATTTAATTATTTTTATATATTATTTATAAATAAGATTTAACAAGCTTTTAAAAAAATAAAAAATTTTTATAGGGTCATTCTAGTTATGTTACTCATTTAGATTGGTCTGCTCATGGTCAATATTTAAGAAGTAATAGTGGAGATTATGAATTACTGTATTGTGAGTATAGCTATTATATTATATTTTTTCTGATTAAAAATTAAAAAAATAAGGTTACATAGAAATAAAAAATATATGAACATACAATATAAATCAAAACAATGTTATGAAACATTTTTTTAAATTAATTTTTTTTATATTTATTTCATTTTTATTTTAAATACGAGTTAAACAAAACGTTGATTTTAATAAATTTAAATTGATTCTGAACAGAATACTTTATGTTAATTAAATTAATTCACTAATAATTCAATAATTTATGTTTTTTTTTATTATTTTACATAATTTTTACCATTATTTTTCAAATAAGCGAAATAAGAGAATTTCCGAAAATAATTTTGATTATGTGTAATAATCACAACAATACATATGCATATTTCGTGTATATATATATATGTATGTATGTATGCATGTAACTATAATTATGAATATTAAAATTAAATTTCAGATTTCCATCGTTCTATTCTTCTTTTCATGGTTTATAATCTGTTACATAGAAATATTATATACAAATTGATTAGTGATTTTGAACTTGATTGATAAAACAAAATAATAAATGGATTTTTATGATAATTTAATTTAATGTCATTATTTATTTGTTATAGGGAATGCAGGAATTTGTCGACAAATATCACAAGGATCATTTTTAAAAGATATGAATTGGGCTACTCATTCTTGTATAATTTCCTTTGAAACTATTGGAATTTGGCCTGATAGTTCAGATGGAGTTGATGTAAATAATTGCAGTCGTAGCAAAGATGGAAAACTTTTAGCAGCTGGAGACAATATGGGAAAAGTTAAATTATTTAATTATCCTGTTTCTCAACCAAAAGTAATTGATATTTTTATATCAATAAATCTATAAAAAATTAATTATTAACAATCAAGAAAATATAATGAAAATTAGTTTTGATTGATTTGTTATTTAATTAAATTCATTTCTAATTAAAAAGTACAAAAAAAATAGTATTTATTTAGATATTTTTCAAAAACTCATTATTTCAAAATATTAACTTTCTTTAAAAAATAAGTATAAATACAGGTGTACAAGTGATAAGTATTATAAAACGGCATTTATACATTCGACTTGCTATTAAATGTTGAATGAACTCAATATAATCACAATAGCATTAGCAACAATATATTAAACGTTATTTTCTTATTTCTTTGCAGTCTCTGTATCACAACTTCGGTGGCCATTCTAATCATGTAACTGAAATATCTTTTCTTCAAGATGATACTCGATTGGTGTCGAGTGGAGGAAGCGACACAAGTGTTCTCCAATGGGTCGTTAATTAGTAAAATTTAACTATACGTGTGTGAGAAGTTAAAAGAAAGAGTTTGTTCAAAAGACAAAAAAATTTTCGATCACATTTACGATACCGTCCATATAAAAAGTCTAGAGTAATAATTGTACGTATCGACAAAAAAAAAATAAATTAACGATTAAAATTAAACTAAGCTTCTTTAAACACAATTCTTTTGCTTAATGTTGACAATCGTTTTATATGTGATTATTTATCGATACATGTATCACCTTTATTAATATAAAAAATCTAGTTTCAAAGTTTATATAAATATATAAATATACCTTACTGAGGTGCGTGTGTATTTTGTTTGAGTGCATATGCATATTTTGCTTGTATATATATTTGTATGTTTATTTGCATTTTTATGTAATTTTACACATGTATGTATCAATTTATATTAAAATTTATAAATGCGTAATATATAATGAGCAAAAATTAGGATCTATAGGTTAAACATGAGTATGTAAGTGAAGACATATTTATATTTAATGTAATTAAGCATCAAAAAGTCAATACAGATATACACAAATAAATTTTCATAAAAAATATTATATTTTAAAATTTTAATTTCATATATTATAAATTATCAAATATTATTTTTCTTTACCTAATACATTAAAGATAATAAAAAATTAAGTATCTACAATTAAAATATTGTATTAATGTTTGCAAAATATTACTAAATATTTTCATTTTAAAAATATAAAAAAACTTTTAAATTAATTGAAATTTTTTGGTGTAAAATGTAAATAAAGGTTTTAAAAAATCTTATTAAATTTTTTGTTTTAGTTAAAATAAAATTAATGTTTGTCATTTATCATTAAGTACAATTTTATAAATCTGGTTATAATGATTAAATTAATAAGATTAAAGCAATCTTATATTGCTATAAATTGCTAACAGTTTTTATTTTCATAAAATCTTATCCTATTTTTTTTATTAATATTATCTTATGTAAATTGATATTATAATTAATAAAAATCGTTAAATATAATTCGAATAAGTTAATTAAAAAAAGTTTTATTATTAATATATCATATTTAAATCTAATAACTAAGTAATAAATTATTAAAAAATTAATGGTTCAGTTTTTGTTCATTAGAACATATTACAATAAAAAAACTTTTTAATTACATTTATTAGTTTCTGCCATTTCTGCTTCTATTTCTATTGCTTTTAAACAAATTTTTATCGTGTGATGTTATTTTTACGTATTTTTTGAGAATCCCTAACTTCACTATTTGTTACTTTGTTCTCAAATTAAATTACACCCTTTGCTGTATTTAACATATTAATTTTAATAATCTTTAACTCTTTGTTTATTTTTATTTACATATTCATAAGATATTCTAATTAAATATTCATTTTATATTTTTTTTCGTACCTTTTCAATTATTACATGGCTTCTCTCTTATATATCCATAATCTTAATCATCTCCATATTTCGACTTTGGATAGTACATTTTTATTAGTATGTTATATATATTTATTCTAATATCTCCATTAAACCATTTTTCAACTACACTACATTATTTAACATACTATAATTGCTCTTTTCACGGTAAATGTTGTGTGTTCCAAGCCTCATATTTTTTTTTAATTTGTACTTTTGATATAAGAATTGGTTAACTGTTTCTAATTTGATTCCTTTAAATCTAAATTATAACTTTTTTACCTTTCTTTTGATTTTATAAATTTAATTATTTTTGTTTTTTCTGTATTCAACTCGAGCCTTTTTTCAAATATTTTCTATATTAGACTAAACTTAGCAATTTGCTTAATTCTCCCTCACTTGTTAGTACTATAACAATGTCATTTGCATTGTTAATAATCTTATTATTTTTCTTAATTTTATTCCTGATTTCCGAATTTTTGAAATTCCTTATTTTCATCTGTTATTATTATATTAAATAACGGTTGAGATTATTGCACAACCTTGTCTAACTAGTCTTTCTCTTTTAATTTCTCCAAATATTTAATTCTCTATTTGTATTTTTATTGTTGGTTCCTCTATATATTTTTTATTTTATTCAAAGGACTTGATACTATTTATATTTAATTTTTTCATGCAATTTCAAATTTCCTCTCCGTCTAGCTAATCCAGGTTATATATCTGCAAAACGAGAAGATTTCTGCCTTTTCTTTATTGTAAATTGCGACTATTGTGCCTCTTTTTATTATCTTCTAAATCCGAATTATATCTCATTAAATTTCATTTTTTTTACTTGTTCTTCAGTTTTCCACTCTTTCCCTTTTTTTTAGATTTCATTCTTGATTTCATTTTCTTCTGTGCTTTTTTGCAATTTTATGTTATTTATTATTGTTTGAACTTCTTAAATTTATCACCCAATTTCTATTTTTTCTTCACTATGCTATTCTCATATGTCCTTCTTCATTCGTAACTTCTCTTATTTTTTTTCCACGCATGTCCTTAAAGTATTACTGATATTAAATTTTTTATAATGTTGATATCTATTTTTTCCATGATATAACTTTCTCTATTTCATCTCTATTTAGATTACTTCACTAACTAAACCTTTTTATTACCATTTTTGTTTTCTCTGATTCTTTCTATTTTATCATATATCACTTTCTTTACTCTTTATGTTGCTCTTTTTTTCAACTGTAGCATCTTTCACCGTTGTTTTAATTTCATTCTATGTTTATATTCCATTTAATTTTTTCATTTGTCTGTAATTTTCTATTGTTCATTTATCTATTCTACCCTTCTCATTTTTACCCTTTGCTTCTGTTATCCTTTTACCTCCGCTATTATATTTAATAAACTTTTACTAGTTAATCATTTGATTCAACTCTATTCACAATTTTGTTTTTTTTGTATCAGCTTCTTCGTTCACTATAAGATAATTAAATACGGATGCTCCTCTTTTGCTTTTCCTCTTATATCTTATATCCTCTAATATCTTTTACTCTTATTCCAAAGAAAAAATAGATTCTAATAAAATGAGCATGTAAATGAAAAAACAAAGAAAACTTAATAATACTTTTTCCAATATGGAAACAGAGTAAAAGTAAACGAAGAGTGTGAACATATAATATAGTATATATGAATATATATGAGGAGAATACAATAAAACAATACTAAGAGTTGGAAAGAAATAATAAAAAAAGAAGTAATTTCTGTTTACAACATTCGTTAATAAAATAAAAGAAAAATATCTAAGGTATAAAAAAACTTGTATACGTACATAAAAAAGGAAAATAAATACAATTATACCTGTAAATTATGTAGTTGTATTAAAAAATAAAGAAAATATGAAAAATATACTAAAAAAAAGGAATGGGAAATGAACTGAAATAGAAAAAATATAGAGAATATATGTAAAATTTGTCTAAATTATAAAAAAAAAGAAAATGCCAAATGAAGAAGTGGAATGTTGTGCAGATTTTCAAAAGAGAAAATAGAAAAATTAAAGAGAATTGCAAATGCATAATATTTTTTAACATGGATTACAAAATCTAAACTGAAATTATAAAAAAGAAAGAACAAATAAAAGGAGAAAAAAGTGTAATAATATAAAGTCTTTAGAAAGACTAATACACTACAGACGCGATTTATGTGCTTAAGAGTAAAATAGACGTTCAGCTTAAAACAGGGAATATTTGCTTTGTTTGTGAATAAAAGCATTGAATAAAAGCATTTGAAATACCATAGAAAAAGCAAAAATAAAGATTATTTGAATATGTAAGAATGCCCAATGAACCCTACACTATTTAATATTACAATACAATATAGAAGACCTAGATGGAGAGCTAATGTAATAATGAAGCTACAGCATAAAAATAAGAAAAGCAATGATCAGATGCAGACAATACTATAATACTGCAAAAAAGCGAGGTGGAATTAAAAGAATTATTAAAAATTTTTTTTAAATATTTGTAAAAAGGCTTAAAACTGAACATAGAACAAAAAAATTATGAGGTTTACAGAATATAGATGAAATGAAAATAACAATGACCAAGAACATATAAAATTTATGGTCGAAAGGGCAAACAATGTATCAGAAAAAATGTAAAGCATTGCAAAAAGATAGTTTAAGCAGGGATTCAGAATAAATATGAAAGTATTTGATGTACTCACAGAACGTGTTATTATACGAAGATGAAATTTGGACGTAGAAAAGCTGCGTAGATATAAAAAAAAAGAATTACATATAAACAAATCCTGAATTTAGAAGAAAATAGACCAAATCACATTCAATCAAGTATGTAAATAAAATAAACAATAGTAAAAATGCAGAAATCCTAAAAACATAAAAATAGGAGTAAATAAAAATAATAATACATAAAAAATAAGGATAAAAGAATGAATGGTTTTTTAACGGAATAAAAGTAAAGACAGAATAGAGAAAGATAATTATAAAGCAAAAGGAATAAACTTTTAATCAAGTCAATTCTGGAAAGAAAAAAATAAAAAATGAAGGGGGGAAATGTGTAGAAGTAGCATCGAAATACATAGAAAAAATTTAACATATCGTAATAAAAAAATTACAAACATTGAGGGAAGAAGAAAAAATATGCAGTTTGTGAAATAAGGAAAAATAATTAAAAAAAACATTTTTGAGAAGTATTCCTAACAGTTTTATTCAGGACATAGTCTTATAAGATAGTTTTTAAAAGTAAAAAGAACGAAGTTAGGTTGAATTTCTAGCAAATTTATTTTCAGTATTTTTATAAGATGATTTTTATATGATGCTGAAAGATAACTATCAAGCTGAATGTATCAAGAGCTCTTTTGTGTACTGCATAATAAATTTAATGTAACACTATTAATGCGTGAATTCTAACATGATACATTATTGGTTAATAACTAAAAGAAAATAATCGAGTACAAAATGAATGGATTGTAAAACAGCAAATATAAACTATGCATGTGAGGACAATAAATAATGAGTGATATGTTTTCCATCATATTTAAGTATAATATATATAGTTTAATATTTTTCATTGTTTTTCTTTTAAAAAATTTTAAAATAAAAAGTGTATTCTTACTCTTTCTAAACTTTAAAACATATTTAGAAAATCCATTTCCTCAATAATATTATCTTATTGAGATATTAATATTTATTTTGATTCTATTATTTTGAATATATATATATATATAAATATATATTATATGTATATATATGAGTGCGTGTATGTTTATGTATATTTTATACATATAATATACATATAATATACATGTAATATAGAATATACATATAATTTTACATATAATATACATATAATATACATATATATATATATATATATATATATATTGCAATTACAAGTATTTTAGAAAAAAATAAAATAAAACGCTGTATCGAAAAAGAAGTTTTAAAAAGGAGAGAATTTTATACAGAAAAAACATTGGTTTAAAAAATACATGTTCCAGACAATGAAATATATCGAGTACAAAATGAAAAGTAAAATTATTGTGAGAACAAAATTTGCTAATTGAATATGTTAAAAAATGAAAAAAATTGAATATTAATACAAAAGTTTTGTAAATAAACAAATTACCCTTACAGTCGTGATTTTTCACGTGTTTGTCGGATATCGTATAACTACATCTAGTACGCGAGTAACTTCTTGATAAGAGTGTACCTAAATTCTTAATTATAATTGTCGGGCACAGCTGCTCCAATTTATTATGAGAGTAGAAACAATAGATGAGGTCAAACGATTGCTCATTGTCATTATGTGCCAACCCTCGTTTTGTTTCTCTTTTTCCCTCTCCATGGTTTACACTTACTCACTTGACAGCACTCTTCTGACGTGACAAAAAAACGAAACTTGCTGCGCGTAACAAACAGTTCCTAACTACTTCTTCCTTGTACGGCTACTACTTCTTCCTTAAAATGCTTCTCCCAGCCTTCAAAATTATTTACGTTCTATCGTACATACAACCTCTATCATTCTAATTTTCTATCTTATTACGTACATACAAAGGTAGATGAATCTACTAAGGTCGAAAGAAAAAACAATGAAAACAAAATGCAATTGAAAAAATACAAACAAACTTAGAGAAAATAAAAGTATAAGAAAATGTCTGAGAAAGATATCTATGAAACATGCATACGTAGTAAATATACATATAAGGTCTTTTACACACTTGCTGTTTTGGCTGCTGTCTCTTTTTTGTGCTCGTATTGTATGCAGACTTTGCTAATTATGCATAAACTATACAAAATAAAAGCTATATGCATATATATGTATATATTTAAATTTAAATATAACAATTAAATTATATTGAAATGTAATAATATTATTTACAAATATGAATATAATAAATATATTATAATATTAAATAATATCAAAACTAGGTATTTTAGTAACGAATACTCAAAGAAAAGCAGGTATATTAAGAAATAAGAAATTTAAGTAATTTTCATTCTTTGTAATATTGTGAACTATTTTTATAATGCATTTTTATTTCTAGTACTTAAAAAATATATGATTTAATACATAACATGACAATTGCTGCACTATTCTTCAACAAATATAATATCTTAAATATAGTTTTTATTTAATTAACTAAGTTAAACGTGAAAGAAGAGTTAAAAAAATTAGTTGAAGATCATTCATCAAAATATTAGATATCAATCTTGTTTAACAAGCAGTAGAAACATTATTAATATGATATTGGATCTATTTTATGTATAAAATACAAAAATAAAACTCAGCGATAATCGATACTATTTGTTTCAATTAGATTCGTACATTATAATTTAAATTATCCAAATTCTTGAAGCATTTGCAATACAGATAAGCTACGTAAATATTTAATCCTAGTTATATTGTTGATTAATACGTAATAAGTACTTAAATTTTTTTATTTTAGCACATTATATTATAATTCAGAAACAATTCTTTATTGGTGTATAATATTCAATAAAAAATTTAGGTGAAATTATACGATATTAAAGCAAAATTTATATTTAATAACTATAGACATATTTTATTTATTTTTATAAATATTGTATTTTCATCATTCTCCCAATGTGCAATGTAGAATGACTACATATTTAAGAGAAAAATAGATTATAATTATATAATTATTTAAATTATTTATGACCTTTGTAATATATTCTAAATACTTTAACAAACTATGTATTTAATTTTAATTTTTAAATATATTGATTATTTTTTCTTATTTTAGTTTGACTTTATTTCTTATTTCTGTTCTTATAATAAACAATAAAATCATCATAAACTAAATAAATTAAAAAAAAAACTATAACAAATATAGAAATAGTATTTTTTTACCGAGAGTTTATTCTTTTATAAAATTTAATTATATTCTTCAACGTTCAAATTTTTAAAAACGATTTTTTATTTATTTATTAAGATTTCATCAAAATACTGATAGATGAAATTATATAAGTAGTTAAACTTCACTTATTTATGGCCATCTAAGTTTCAAATTGCATAATGTCTTTACATTAATCTAAATATTTATTATTGATCTAAAAATTTATATTTATTTTTATTTTATAAATAATATAGTACAATTATAGTCAAATTTTATTTTATTATTGATAATAGTTACATAATACTTTATTAATATATATTATATTATTAAATAGAAAGTAAGATAGAATAAAAATGTCAATTTTCATTTCAGAAAATGTTGATGCTATTATCATCGCTTTTAAATGTATTAAATTATAAATAAAACATAAATTATATAATCATCGAACTAAGTATATTTGGAAGAGAATTAGATTCAGAAAATAAATAACAAAATACAAAATTTTTAGTTTAAGGAACGTGAAATTTGATCTATTGAATTTTTTTAGTGTGTTTACATATTGTAAAACATTAAATTCATAACGTACAAAACCTGTCTTCTTAATTCTTCAGTATGTATAATAATTTTTTAATGAATTTAAATTTTTCTAAATAAGTTCATATTGGCTTTGAGAAAGATAATGTTAATAAATTATCCTATTTTTAGTTTATGATTTTTAAAGTATGAAAAAGGGTAAATAAATCATTTATTTTCTCTATTTATTTGTAATAAGATAATATAATGTTCGCAATCTAAAAGCGACAAGTAAGTAACTTGGCATGAAACTTATTAAATATATTCCACAAATTCAGACTTAGAACCTAAGAGAAAATACCCAAGCATTTAATCCGTTATAGCTGTCCTTCCTGATTTACTTACAGAATTTGAGTCATTGTATAATACCCAAGTCAAATGCGTGAATGCATATCCAACTGAGTCTTGCTAAGTCTAGTTGGGCCGTAAATTAGCGTAAAGCGCTTCATTATAATTGTGTCTATTTTATTGAATACTTAAAAATTCTTTTTTTTCTTATTAAAATATTGAAATAACCATTTCAAAAACTATTTACTATTTTTAGTATGTACAATTGTTTATACCAGTTTTTGTGATCTAATAAAATACTTTTTTCATCGTTGAATTAAATTCAATATTTAGCCCATAGCTTATCGAATGATTTCGAGCTCGGTACAGTTTTTCTAAGAATGCATCATTTATAGGTATATAGTTACATAGAATCTTTTAATATGAAATTGACAATTGAAACTTTTAATGTAGCAGATATAAATATTGAATTAAAAATTTAGTTATTAAATTATTTTAAACTTAAAATGAATTTAACCGTTAATAAATAATACACTTAAATTTTGTTCATGAATTATAATTTATTCTTAGAATATTTAATTTATCTATTAAAAATTTGTTAAACAATAAATTTTTAATACAAAAATTTCTTCATAAAATTACAAATCGTTTATTAATTATGTATATAAAATCAGATTTATATTCAGCCTATTTTAAATTAGGCACAAAGAAAGTTGTAAAATACAAAAAATTAAAACACAAGAGAATAAAATAGAATTAAACAAAACTTACAGATCATCGGATAATCATTTCTTCTTTTTCCTTTTTCAGATTTGTATGTATAAAATCGTAAGTGTCGAGATATAAGAATTTATTTGATGAATTTATATCTCTTACCTTATCTCGATAACTGTGCATTTTAAAAGTAAATACATGATTGTGATCATCGTGTTTAGGAAATTAAATAGTAAAAGGGTATGTGTGGTGGTAGAGTAATAAAAGAGAAAAATAAAGGAAAAAAGGTAAATTTTGATTAGGAAATGAAAAGAAAAAAGTAGTAAAAGGATAAACCCGTGATTAATGAAAAATTAATATTAAGCGTGAGAATTAAAAATAGATGAGAGCTGAGAAACACTGGTTGAGATAAACAATGGTCAAAGGAGCTAAACAAAAGTGGACAGTAATCGAACGAGGCTCTTGTAAGAGATTCACGCAATTCTGAGAAGTGTACAGTCCAGGAGAAAAATACCTAGTGAAGGTAGAAGCAGGTTTCTTGAATGTGCAGATGAGGTAAAAGAAAAATAGATGCATATGTACGTACGTATACAGTATACACACGAGGCATGCCAATGAACCTTTCAAATGAGAGACTTCCTTTGCTGATTCTTCTTTGATTCTTCATTAATTTTTTCTTGTTCAAATCTTTTTCAACATAGTGCTTTTTATTTGTCGTTAAATAAATTAACTTTTAATTTTTTTTATACATTTAATCCATTAAATATTAATTTTTTAGTTCATTCAAAAAGTATTCAGGCTTTTAAAAATTCATTTACCTTTGGAGTAAATATGAAGGCGCGATAAATATTGTGAACTATTTTGAAAAGTTAACCTTATCTTTCTGATTTTTATTTTACAATCATCAAAACACATAATGATCGCAAACTTACTGATGATTTGCTTATTTGAAATGGATAATTTCTGTAATATGATAATATAATCCAGTCGAAACAGTAGTCTATCAATCTTAAAACATAATATAGGAAAAATAATAATTATATTTCATGTTTTAAAATATGACAGTATTTTTATTGTATTTAAATACCCTTATAATTTATTATATACATATTTCTAAATTTTAATTCAATTTTTCTAAACTGTTTGAAAAAGTCGCTTTATAATTATTCTGTAAATAAAGTTTATTTGAGATAAATATATATTATATTTAAAGACAAGTTGAAGAAAATCGACAGATACAACATATTATTCGAAATAGTATGATAATGATAACAATAATAATAATGATGATGATGATAACAATAACAACAATAAAAAGAATAATAATAATGATAAGGAAAATAATAAGAAAAAGAAAAAAAAAATAAATTTCAAATTTTTATCATTAAATAAACAAAAGCTGTAACAACAGTTTAGAATTTATTATTTGAATGAAATCATATTTTTGCAGTCGATACAAAGTAAAAAGAATTATAAAATAATAAAAATGAATGATTATATATTCTTCGTAAACAATTGTAAATTGAATAGTTCTCGGCAAGGAAGTATTGAACGATATTGATTGAACGCTATTGAAAACAAAAATAGAGACGCGGTAAGAATAGATTAATATTATTCATGAAATGAATTTGGAATGTAAATTCTATGCATACATATAAAAGTTTATGTCAAAGAATTAGTAGAGTATTTTTTAAATGCAGGATGAATCAGTAAACGAGAAAAAGATGCTACGGCATTCAGTTTATATTACATTATATTCTAGGAAGTAATGTGCTAAAGTGTATAAACAAGATCAGGATATAAGTTTTTATCGTTCAAAACGAATTAATAAATGTCCATGAATAGGAGATTACACTGTATATTGACGCGACTGTATGTTACTTTGACATCGCTTCATCAGATCTCGAATTTTGTTTTGGGAGCAAATTCTCTACCATTTTTTCTTTTTCTTTTTCATCCCTTTCCTATCATACTTATTTATATGTTCAGTTACTTATAAAATTTGTATCGAAATATTCCCACCAATAGTAATCTAATATTTAATAATAATAACTTAATCTCAAAAATAATAGATTCATTTCTTTATAAATTGTATTTTTTTTTTAATTCTTAAAATTTCATATTTCTTACCTATTTACATGTCAGGTACTACTAATAAAGATCACATTAATATTTATTTCTATATCTACATGTATCAATTTCGAATTTTATGATCACCTATATACATATTCAAATATTGAACGAGCGTTTTATCTTGGTCACTTTTAAATCAAATAGAAATCAACATTTAATTCAAACGTTCAAATATTAATTATATTATCAACTAATATACAAGTATTTAAATCAAATTTAACAAAGTCTTATTGAAGAATTTATTTATATATTTATTCTTGAATTCAAACTTTTATAAAAAATTTTGCAAATATAATTCAAAATATTCCAAGTTTTCATAAAATTCACATCATATTTGTCATATTTTAAGTAAAATTATTGTATAAAGATACCTTTTTGATACATACGATGATAATCTTATTTTAGCACGCGTCATGCTTTTTTAAATGAAATGTTATGTTAAAAATAGTTAAATATTTAAAGATTATCTAATCGATGAGTTAACGTATATCGTAACGGAATATTAATCTATGTTCAGATATTAATTAAAAAAATTAAATACGGATTATTTTTTAAATACATGGGAAAAATTATTATATTTGAAATATATTTACAATATTTTGATATAATTATTTTTAGAATTGTACGATAATTTATAAAGGTTTTTAGGTTATCATTATTGAAGTTGTTATTGTGCGATAACATATGTCTATTTTCCTTCTTCACGTGAATTATTAATAGATTTAACTTTTTTTAAATAAGAGGTGATTTTCGGAAATATAAAGTATCAATATTATTTTTTAATATTGTTTTGAAAGCTTCCATTTCTTTATATTTAAGCCATACGTTGATTTAAATTCTTGTCGAAAACTAATTTTTAAAAAGATGGATACAGATTAATTTTGAATTAATTTGGTTTGTTAAGATAAAATAATAATAATATATTATACCGGAACAATTTAAAAGTTTAAAAATAACATTCGTTCAAGTTTTATTTGTATAATACTTTACATATTTTTGTAATCATCAATAACGACGCAATATTTGATACTAATTTGGATATATTGAATAATAATTATTTATTTAATATATGTATGTATATCACTTAAATTTCTAGAATTTTATATAAATGGTTATTTTAGCTAAATATTTGATATAATATTGACGGTCTTTTAGTAAAAATTAATTAGTAATAAGATCGATTGAAATTATGAAAAGTATTTGCGCTTTGCTCAACAGTTTCTTTAATAATTCAATATATAAAATCACAAAGTATAATATTTATATAGTTAAAATATTATAGAGAAAATCTAAAGAAAATTAATAATCAATTTTTTTTATTAGTTTTAATTCAAAATATTTTTCTGTGGTGCTTAATAATACAAGATTCTGGTTATAAACAGTACACAATGATATACAAAAAGATTATTATACTTTAAATTAAGCAACATAGAAAAAATAATTAATAATAACTGATTAGTTTTTTTATAATATGGAACTATTATGAAAGATTTATAATTTATGATTATATAAGGATAAGACGCGAAATACAGTGATACTATAGTATACTTAAAATACTAATTAAGATTTTATCTTTCAATATTTTGTCTATGAGGAAAAGAAGTTAAAAAATAAAATTATTTACAAATCAAGAATTAACTTTTAAAAAAATTACGTATCATATTAATGAAATTAATCATTTCATGTTCTAATGAATTAAAAAACGATTCTAAAAATTGATACGTGAATATGTTACAAAGTTGGCGTATGATAAATGTGCCTAATGCGTCGATATAAACATCAACATTTCGTCTCTCTTTTATTCCATCTTTTAGTGTGCTTTACTCTTTTTTGTTATATAAAATATGTTTTAGATCCAAAGAAAGATTTTTAAAAAATATGTTCAACTCAATTTTTGTTATTAAAAACAATGTTTATATGTCTAATGCTTGCATATCATTACAATCTTCAACTGATATAATACTACATACCATTATCAGTTTAATTTTTTGAAGACTATTCTTATCAGTAAAATTAATATGTAGTAGCAAAATTAACACTTAACACTTACATTAATACCTAATAGCAAAAAACTTTTCTAAATATTTAAAAATTTTCCTTTATTTCCTTAAAACTCTCAAATCATTAATTTATATAATAAGTGACATGTATAAACAAGATAAAATACCATGTGATTATAATCCTTATTTCATTAAATATTTATTTTTAACGTTTTTCAACATATCTGTTATTGGTTATATATATATCGGATTATAATTTTTGTTTTTATCATAAAACTTCAATTGCTCTCTCTTATAATTAAGTATTAAGTAAATTTTTATTGAGTGAGTAAAGCTTTTTATTATACAAGTAGGGTTTATAATTATGAATTATATGCCTCTAATGGTTATAAAAGAGCTATAGTATGTATATACTAAAGAAAAATATAATAATAAAAATTCTCGTATTTTTAAAATTTTATATTTGAATTCTTTAAATATAATATGACAATGAATTCTTTGAATAATTACAATAATAATAAGATAGTTTTATAAAAATAAAAATTAAACATTCTGTACATTTCAAATTTAGATTTTTTTTGTATTTCAATGTATAAAACCACTAAAAGATATAAACGTATAAACATTTAATAATTTATCGTATGTATTTTTGATAGACACCTTATATATTAAAGAATAAAACTATTTACATCGGATAAAGCAGTAAAAAGCGAAAGTGTACGCTTTCAAGACTACATTTTATGCTGTATGCCTTTCTAAATATTAGTTAAAAGAAATATTAAAGAATAAATTAAATTTTTAAAGTTTGTATCTGCATATATTTTTAAATAAAAAATGAATTTCATAAATAGAATTTTTGTGCAATTTTGTTAGCTCTACATAATGAAAATAATAAATAGCATCTCATGAACATAGGCAAAGAAAAATAAGTAAACTTTACAGTTTTCAGTTTCAACAAAAGAAAATACTTTTAATCCACTAGCCAGTTTTTAATTAATGATATCATAATTAACTATTATAATATCTAAAATAATTTGAAAAAGAAGAAAAAACTTTAAGTTATGATAATTGGAAATAAATTTAAATTATAATAACTGAAAACTGACCCAATGATTAAAAATACACGTATGAAAATGTTACGATACACGTATAAGTAAATTAAAATAACCAATTGTACCACAACAAAAAATTGAGTTATATATTCATAGTATACATTCGATCCCTTTTTCTACTTCATCTTCTCTGTCTCTTTCTCTCTCTTTCTCTTTCCCCATTAGAGGGAGGACTGTTCGTCTGATCTTCAAGACACGAGCAACAGGTTTACAGACTTGGCAACACCGCCTTTAGTTCAAATGTAAACAACTGCGCTGAGTATAATCTGCAGAGAAAACGTTGCGGTTCAGACAGAGTAAGAATGAAAAAGAGAGATGTTGTGAGCACTTTGGGAACGGTATAGTCATGTATAAAAGTTTTTACCGACAAACAAGAATCTATCATTAATTAGCATTTTCTTTGTCAAAAATTATTAAGTACTGAAAATTTAGCCAATCGAAGTCAAAGGAGGCACATAAAATAAAAATTAAAAAATATTTCTTATCTCATAGTTAATTAATTTCTGTAATATCTTTATTAATAAACCTCAATATTATACGTTAAAACATATTAAAGAAGACATGTAATGTTAACCTAACATTTATCATATATATTTTTAAAGAATATATAAAATATTTTCTGTCACATGTGTTGCATTTAAATATATATCGATGCTTTCTACTTTAGTTATCCTTCAAAATATTCATATATCTAAATAGCTTAATATTTAAAAATTATTAATTTTATTAAATTTAAATTTATATATGAAATTCTTGTTCTCTAATAGTTTTAATAAATTTAAAAAAAAATTAAAAATTATAATAATGATATTATTTTACACACATAAAGTAAAAATTATCGGAAAAAATGGTTTTCACGGCAAAATTCAAAGTTCGGCAACTGAAAATACTTTATTATAAAACACTCATTAAGAATTTATATAAAACGCCTAAATAATTATTGTTTGTGAATTAGTGATTGATAATTTATTAATAAATATTTTGAGAAAATATTTAATTAAAAAAATTATCATTCCATTTTTGTTTTCATAAAGAGATATTTAGCTTGAAAATACTCCGTCATTGGTAAATTTTAAGTATTGTCTTTATATTTAAAATAATAATTAATATATACTTACTGTAATTTTTTTTCTTTAATTAGCAAACTGAAAATTACGTGTTTTTGTAATATATGTCGCAAGCTTGCATATGTGAATATATTTATGCATATGTGCGTGCGGATGCGTACTTACATTTGCGTATATGTTGTGTGGGGTAGGGCAGGTAGGTAGATATTAAAGTTGATATTAAGTATTGTATTGATATAACACTTTTAAAGTTTGAAATAAAATTTTCATTAAAAATCATAAAAATATCATCATAAAAAGGTAAAATGTATTATAAATATTCTTTTTAAATAATATTTTTAAGTAGATAAATTAAGAATATTTATAAATATTAAATTTTCCTAAACCTTCTGCACATTTTTTATAATAAAGTATTCTATATTATTAGTTATAGAACCTCTAGATTGATTTAGTTGTTTGTGTCGTACAGGCTTGAGAAACCTTCATTGTAGGTGAGATAAAACAAGTTTCTTGCATTATTTCCATATATTTAACATTTTAATAAACTAAAAAATAATCATGCGTATTGTACATTTAATCGATATTCATAATCAAATTATTATTTTCCACAAATATCTAATAAATATTCCATTGCTTTGAATAATTTAGATAAGTTTCATAATATACTAAATATATTTGAAATAAAATCTAACAAATAATTTTTTTAATTAAAAAAGGAAGATTTATTCCAATAGAGTAATATTTATAATCTAACAACAACTGTTGTCACTACATGAATTACGAGTAATAAATAAACAAATAAATAATAAAAAATATTATAATAAAATAAGAACAATATAAACTTAAATAATAATTTTAAAAATTTATAAAATAAAATTTTTTCCATACCTACTCCTCATAACATTTACATAAATAAAAAGATAAACAAAAATACCTAATTTTGTAACTATTATATACATGTTACAGTTAAAAACTAAATTTAATATATAGATAAATTAAAGTATTATTTACTTTATATGATATAATTTAAATATTTATACTAGTAAATTTTTCTTCAAATTTTTTAAAACGATAATTATGTTAAAAAACTACATTTTTTTGGAATTAAAAAGTGAATTAAATCTGAATTCAGCAAATAAATTTTCTATATATTTCAAGTATTTTAATAAAATTTTAGCAAATTATAATAATGACTAAACTAATAAATATTATACTTGTAATTTATAAATTAGATATAATAAATAAATTATATTTTTTTAAATATTAGATTAATTTCATGAATAGTTTTTAAATATCATAATATTTGTTTTAATATTTAAATATCATATATAAGAATATAAATAAACTTAGATTGTGTAAAATAGAAAAATGAGCATTTAATATAATTATTTAAAATGTGTTATTACTTTCAAAATATTGTTTTTAATACGTTGTGTATTCTCAACAACTGTATTATAATATGATAACATGCCAATATGAACTGAATTGTCCGTCATTGATTCATTATTATTTAAGTAAGTAATACGTTAAGATTATGCTACTAGATATGGATGTCTTATGTCATAACTGTCATAAAACATGAAATTTTCTTTATCTGTATAACGGAAAATCTACTTTATTTTTACATGCGCGCTTCTGTCAGACTCTTAATTTTAATTTTACAGAACTAAATTTCTTAATATAATAGTTATTTAGCTGAATGACAAGGTATTAAATAAGTTACTAAACCAAAATCGTGTAAAGATATTTTTGATAGATACATCCTTACGCATAAGACAAATTAAGAAATTTAAAGAAATATATATCAAGTATTGACATTTATGACGCTAAATAAATCCGTATAAGGAAATTTTGGTCAAAGAGTTTGTAATCACTTTAACACATCGTGAGAATCCACGACTTTCCGCTTTATCTTTAATAATTTCTTAACTAGCAATCTTTTTTTTTTTAAAGCTGATTTATGAGAGATTATTATACGAAGACTCAGATAAAAGTGAGAGTATTTCCATTTGCTTTAATTATCATTTATAAAATATATTGTAATATAAATAGTTGAGCTTCACGCCGTATGTTGATGTACCTTGTATAATGCAGCAATCAACCGACCACTTCATAGAGAGAGTGTAGGAAAAAACTGCGCTGTAGAAAACGAAGACAGCATGAAAAGAGGGGGATATCCTATCGCTACATACAACCATCTAAAAACCTCGAATCTATTGGCTCTATCATAAAACGATAATTTTTCACCGAACCTTTACTCTGTCTTTTATTAATCAGGTGCTCTTTGTCGTCCTCTCATCGATATACATACAACTCACTATCACTGGGAAAAAATAAATATTAAATTTCGTTTTTCATTTCTATAGCCTGTGTATATCTCCCTTATCGTTTTTAAGGGCCAAACCTATTATAAATATTTCAATGAGAAAATGAATACTAAGTTTTGAATATAGTCACGTAAATTTCTAATTCCAAAACTTTTCTTCTCCCTTCGTTACAATATCTTTTTTCCAACTCTTTTCATCCTTTCTTACTCTATCAAAAATATGTTTTTTCTTTCCATTGCGTACCTTTGTAAAAAAAATTAATCTTTTTTAATATAATATAGCTCGAAAGATAATGAAATCAATTATTTTACTTTTGCTTATATATCTTACTATGTACATTTAATGTAGCATCTAATTGTTTGCATTAGTACTGTTACAGGAACCTTCTTTTAATTAAATTTTTCTTAAGCTAATTTATAGCAGTAAAATTATCAATAATGTTACTATTTAAATATTTTATATATATTTGTACATTAAATTTATTTAACAAATAAATATGAGAAATCAAAATTTTTATTCCCGTGATGAATAGAAAAACATGTAAGTAATATCAGAACTAGTAAATAATGTATTTTATCGCTTATAGAGCAACCTTAAAAATATTAAAAACATAAATATAAAATTATATTCTAAATATACCAGAATTTAAATTTGATACATCATTTTTAAAAAATATTTTTGAAGTAGAAAGATTCATATCCGAATTAGCTGCGCATAAGCGAAAATAAATGTATGAAAATAAATGAAAAATCTTTACATGCAAATTTTAAATTAAAGTTTATACAATATTGTATTTATTAAATTTTTATTAGTTGAATTTCTCATATGATTTTTTATATAAAAAGCTTAAGAACTTTACAATAAAAAAAGAAATATAATTTTTTTATTTTTAAAGAACAATGAAAGGAAAATAGGCTAAACTGATTGTTAATAAATCAATAGTAAGTTTCATATTTCCAATTATTATATGTTATTAAATTATTAAAAATGTACTATAATTCTAGTATCTAATATAAAAATGAAATTCATAAAAAATTGTTGATTCGATAAAACGTAAATTTAATTATTTAATTTTCTTTCTTCAAAGAGTGTATTGCTTAATTTTAATAGGAGTTATAAATTGAAAGAACTAAAAATCTTAAATATTATTATCTATCTAATGCGAAGTATTATTTATATACTGTAATTTCAAATTAAATACAGTGGTTTATATTTACAGATATTTGCCACTAATTCATATAAGATTTTCTAAGGTTAAAATTTATATTAAAATATAGTTTAATATAGAATAAAGAAATCTCAATCTCAAATATAATTGAAAATTTTTTAATAATTAAAATGCAAATTAGATGCTTTATAAAATTATGTATAACTAAACTGTATTAATAGAACAGTTATTATGTTAATAAAAAAGACATCGAGATCATATAAAATGCATACTTAAAATGCACGAAAATAAATTTTATTTTATGATACTTATAGATAGTATAAGCTTGAAATTAGGGAAGAAAGAAGAAAAACTAATATTAATTTTTATAGATAAAAATTTTTTGAAAGTAGTACAATGTAGTATATTTAGTAATGTATTTAATAAATATAAGTGCAAGGGAAAAATAACGTATACTTTCAGTAGTTTTGTTATTACGAAAAATTGATATAATCTCATTTGTGAGCTGTGGTAAAAGTAAGTGCTCATTTTGATTCTCGAAACAGAAAAAATAAAATGAGACAAAAGAAACGAAGACCCGAAGAGAGCAGAACAGACGAATGGCGAGAACGGGCAAGACAAGAAAAGAGAGTAAAGAGACACGAGGAAAAGAGATAGGACGACCAAAGAAGACCCTAAATGTAAAAGAAGAGAAAGAGAGTTTATCTGTATTTGAGAGACAAAGAGCAACGGAGTAAAGAAAAAGTTAAAGTAAAATGCATGATGTACGTGTGCTTTTCTGTGGTTGTATTTGAGAGTAGAAAAAGATTAAATAAAAGAAAGAGGACTATTCAGTTGAAACAAGATGAAGGAAGACGAAAAATCGACGAGAAAAGAGGATTCGAAGGCTATGGTGCTGTCTCTCTCTCTCTCTCTCTCTCTATTTCTGTCTCTCTCTTTCTTTCTTGGCTTGGTAAGATATCTTGAAAGATTCTTTCTTCCATGAAGGTCAGACCTTGGAATATAACCACGCCTGTAGAACTTATTACACTCTCTTATTTTCAAGGCTTGATAGCTATCTTATTTTCTTTTTTCTTTTAAACTCAGAATATTGAGTTCTGAGCCTGAGTCTGATCTTAAATTAAAAGAAACAGGCCTATAAACACAATGTCCCGTTTATGTCTGTAAGATGATATAACCTATGTTCTCTTAAGCATATTCTTGTATGCTTTTACATTTTACTTCTGTCCCGGTATCTTATTTTACACTCTGTGTAGCGTTAGTCATTAATAAAATATTTTTTTACGTGTCATGTTAATATTTTGAATATCATAGCTGTAAAATAATTAACGAATCGAATGTTGGTACATACGAAAGTTAATACATTGATTTTTTTTTAAATATCGACGTCGTTATTTTACATATCACATATCTCAAACAATTCTTCTATTGTTCTTTACACTAATTTATAAAATATTAATGTACATTAAAATGAATCGCTACATGTATCATAAATAATATAATTTCTACATACTTCACATTTATATAATACAGTGTATTTAAAAGCTATTTTAAAGTTTTGTTTCTGTGACATAATTCATATTTATTCTATAAACCACAAATTTTGTAAAAAAAATGTTTATAATATCCTTAAATCATGTTGAAGATATTTTAATTTTTGTTAATTATTTTATATTTTACATGTGATAATTTGACACCCAAAAACAATTTTTACTTAAAAGTTTTTTTAATAATTAAGTGGTTATGCTATGTACTACACATTATTAAGTTTGTTAATTTTTAACATTTTCTTTCTCACTTATTCAACTTTTGTTATTTTGTTTAAAAATATACGATATTTTTCAATTAAATTTAAATTATTTTAATACTTTTATTGATTTTAAACTGCTGAAATGAAAATGAAAAATAATATTATGTAACACGATATAATAAACAAGGAAATAAAAAAAGAAAAATCAATGTTACCAGACGTAATATTAATTTTTAATTTTATATTTTTCTGTAAGTTTAAATATTTTTGTTTTGAAAATTTTAACATTTTATTTTTTAAATCTTGTAAAGGTTTTTTTTTCATTTTTTTTTCTTAAAAGGACGAATTAAAACACTATTATTATTATTATTATTATTTATTTATGAATAATTTATATATTTTTGTTTTTGTACTTTACTTAAATCTTAATTACATTTCAGAGCTATTCACATTACTTAACTTAATGTACTTTTACACATAGATATTTATCAATTATTTTCTTTTTTTTCTTTTCTTTACTACTGATAATGTCTTGTTAAAATGCATTCCTCCTTTAAGCTATTTGTATCTCTCTGTGCTCCAAAGAATTTTGTATGATAAATTTATATCTTTCTTTTTACCTTTCAAAATAGTTTCTCATTTGTTTCCATTGGACTCTGTAACATTGTACTCCTTCATCATGTACGTTATTCTTTCTTTTTGCTTATTGCACAATTTACAGATTCTTTCCAGCCCTTTTAATCAGTATTTATCATTTTTCGTTTTATCTTTCCACTATAAATCTCGGCAATACGTTTATTCCATTTTGTTAATTTTTTTCTATTTTTCTATTTTATAACATGTCTTTCTTTTATATTTTATATTAGTATCATATTATTATCCTTATAATACTATACTATTATTACTTTATTGAACAACATATGTTATAAACTTTGCATTTTCATGTTACTGCATGTAATATATTATTACTAAATATTATTTTTGTTCTAAAAATTATTTGTATTTCAAGTACTTGTATTTATATATATTTATCTGTCTTCTTCCTTTCTTTTTTTCTGAAAAAAAATTTCTCTATTATTCTCTCATCTTTCTCTTTTTAATAATTAATTCTTGTGTTCCACCTTTTTGTATTTTTATCCGTTCTATTGCATCGTTATTTATTCACATTTTTGTTCTTATATTGCTAAAAAGTTATTCAAACAATCTATTCAATATTTTCTAATTCACAAATTTTCCATACATATCCACATTTATTCTTTGCTTATTTTATCAAAATATACAGAAAATATTTCTTTTTTTATTCTTTTATATATATCAGTATTTAATGTGTAAATTATATGAATCGTTTCTTTATCTTTTCATAAAATAAATGTATGCCTTATTAATATTAGTATCTAATAATATTTTATCATTTGTTGTTTGTAAAAACAACTGTACGTACTTGTAAAGGTCTTAAAGTACATTTTATCTTGTTAATAACATATTTATTAGATTTGTGATTGTGTCTACTATCTTTTTTCCTCTATATTTTCACAATTTATTTGGTATGTACCTTTTCATTTGGGATTCACTTATTTTTTATGTTCTTATTATTTCTTTACGCGATTATTACCACTTCCACTTGGCATATTTGTTGTACTTTGAAAATTAGTTTTTACAATTCTTTTTTCTGTAAATACTTTTTTAAAGTCTTTAAACCGCATTTCTTTTTTTATGTTTCTTATTTGCTTTTTACTTTCGTTTAGTATTCTTATAAGATTATAAAATGCTTTTCCTATTTTATTATTTCTTGCTACTTCCACTTTCTTTATAATTTCTTTTAAACCTTCAACTTTATAATTTTTCTGCATTTCTTTTTTTTTAAGATATTTTTTTCCTTTTAGATTCATCCTTCAAACTACCATGTATCATTTTTACTTTTTTTTTCCCCCATTTCCCACAATAGTTTTCATGATTATTATTATATTTAAATTCCTTTTTTAACAGCTTCCATTTTATAGTTCTAAATTTCTTAACACATGTTTTAATCTTTTTTATTATACTTCTTTTTCTTCTTCTTTTTTACTTTCCTGCAGAAAATTTACTCTATAAGATTAATCATACGATTTTATCTATTTTTATTTCTTTTATATTTTTTATCCTTGTTATTTAATGTTTGGTTAGCTATATGTAGTCAAGTACCAAAGCTCCAGATGAAATCGCAATGTTTTATTATTCTTTTTATAATTTAAAATATAAAATTATACATTATTCATTGAACTTATCATATCTTCACCTTCCTAGCTTTTTTTTATCTTTGAATATTCTTTCATTCATTTTTCTTTCATAAACTTATCCTTTTTCTGCATTCCTTGTTTTTTCATAGTCTTTTTAGTTTTCTGTTCGATATTTTTTCTTTTTTGTTCTATCTATGTGACTATAATACTTATTATTTTATGATTTTTTATGAATTTCTAACCTTAAAAATTCTTTGTAACCCTCCCATGTTCTTAAAAATCGTACTCAAGTTACCTCTTATTTCTATTCTTTAACTTATATGTAGCATTCCGTATACTTTATACCTAATTTTTTTTACATTGCATTTTGTATAATACTAAGTTTTTAATTATTTTTCCCCTTTATTGTTTGTATTGATTGTTCAATAATCTTTTTTCATTTTTTATTCCTCTTAGCGTCTCATATTTTATACTAAATGTGTTTCCCTAAATAAAAAAGACTTTCCCTAAATATTTTAATGTTTCTAGTTTATTTATCCGATCTTACTGTTACTGTCCTAGTTTTATCGTCTCTATTTTATGCTATACTATTTCTCCATTCCCTATTTTTCCTCTCCAGAAGTAATTTTACCGTTTAATATTGTAATAGCAGAAAATACAAATTTCTTAAATTTTCTATTAGCTCATTAAATATTTTCATTTTTCTGAATTTTTTATGTAATCATTTTATGCAATACTTAATAATTAACCTAATAATTTTTGTTCCATTGGCTATCAATTTTACAATTTCCTTGCCTGTTATTTTCTTGAAATTGTTCGTTAAACACACATATTGCTTAACTATTTCTATTTCCTTTTTCTTGTGATTTTATTAATTTTATTTAACTTGTTATTTTATTTTTCTCCATGTTTTTTTAAGTTTCATTATTTATTTTTTTCCCTATATTTAATTCGGAACTTTTTCTTTCTAGGTATTTTCTGAATATTCTCAACAAATAATTTAATTTCCTTTCGTTATTTGCTAAAATTACAGTATTATCTGCAAATTGAATATTATATATAATATTACAATCAAAGATTTAAAATAATAAAATGATAAATTAGCTAAATTTCCGTAAGATTCAATTTAAGTCATCTAATTAAATCTAAAGAAAGATATCTTACATTACTAAATTATATATAACTTTATGAATTACAGACATTAATGAAAATAAAATAAAATATTACTAAATACAAATTATCATATTTTAGGGTAGAATTATCTTAAATAATATTAACAAAAGTAGGAAAATATATTTTAATTGATATAGTTATTCAAAACAAAATTCTGAAATTAGAGAAAAAAGATTTTGTAAATTATAATTTACAAAATTAATTATATTAAATATAATTTACTATTCACAAATATAATTATGTATTTAAGATTTAAAAAGCATTGTTTACATTTCTTTAAAGTTATTAATATAAAATGATATAAAATAAAAAAGTGTATGATATATGTTCAATAAACATTTTGAATATTTATATTTGTTATCTTGAAAATCTAATAAAATTTTATTAAAAACTTTGAAAATATGAAATCTCTACTCATTACTCTATTAAAAAATTTAAACGAAAATTAAAAAATTTAATAGAAAATATTTTCATTATTATGATTTCTTTTATACTTGAAAATAAATTATTTTCAAAAGATTTTTTTCCTGATATAAACAAAAGAATAATTAGTTTGTTTGTTGCATATCAAGTTAAATTGAAATTAAGTTTCTTTATTATTACCAAAAACTCATATCTGTTAGATTCAATATTTATTTGGTGTGCAAGAATATTTGACTAGTATTTTATTAGTTATTCATAGTACCTTCGGTAAAGTTTACATGTTTAATGATTTGGGGCTAGGTTAGTTGGAATATACAATTATTCACTAATTATTGATTTGTAAAGCCTGAAGTATGTAACACCAAAAATAAATAAAATTCAGTAAAAATATTTATTATTTATTAATATCGAAAATATATAAATTCGTTGATATGTGTACGATTAAACTCAGATTGATATTATTCCTACATATATCATTTGTACATATTGTAAGAATATATTTTGATATTAATGAACGTAATATATGCAATGCTTGAATAAATTTGGAATGTAATTAATGAATATTATAGTTTCTCAAGTTACGTTTATCTATATAACATAATATTAAAAATCAAAGATTTAAATAATATAATAATATATCCTTCGAGAAAATAAATTAAAACGTTAGAGGAGATCATTAGGGTTGCTTTTTATTTGTTTGAAGATCAATTCAGCCCTTTGATCTTTTATAAGTAAGTTATAATGTAAAGGTTTCAAGTTGTAAAAAGAAATATTTTTTACGGAAATCATTTCTTGTAGAGTGAATTTGAACGTAGAAAGAACTGTTTCAAAAATAGCATTCGTCATGATTATGCATGCCACTAGGGGCATTTGGTAGAGTCGTTTTGCGTGCTATTAGGAAACATTAAACTTTATTATACGATTATATGAGGATTAACTGAGCCGAAAGTTAGAGTAGGTAGGTTTACTTGCTTATTAAAGGAGATAACGATGGCTAAATGCGGTAAGTCGACAGTGTGGTACACAGAGGATTCATCGGTCTCATAATTGCAATAACACGAGTGGTGGGTAAGACATTAAGAAAGACGTTGAATAAAAGCTGAGCGAGGCTATGAATATACTTTTCCCAATCCTACTGAGAAGAAATTTACAATACACACGCATCATACATATTTATATGTAGGAGACTATAGAGGAATATTCCTTCTCAAAATTTTTCTCTTGTGCATGTCCCTCATTTTATTTTGTCTTGTTTTATTTTTATCTACTTTCGTCTTTTGTCTTTTATTTTCTTCTTTTTATGTTTCGTTGTATTTTTATTTATGTACTATTTATAACTATTACACTAAGGAATTATGATGTATAATCTAATTTGACAGGATTCGCATACACTACATAATGTACAGGAGCATAAATGAGACTTATGTATATACGGATGATTAACTTTTCTCTTCTCATAAAAGTTAAAGATTTTATAGTGGTAGATATATTGATAAAAACATAGTTAATTTGCACTTTTTTAAATATAATTTTATATTGTTTTGAAATAAAATGATCGCCTTACGTTTAAAACTCATTTTGAGATTTAGTGAGTTTTTTTATTAGAAAATATTTTACGTCAACAAATTCTCTGAATTATCAAATTAAAAATTTAATTTATTTTATTCAAATGAAAATTTTACATTTTATACAAATTGTGTATGTAAATATAAAAACAAAAATTTACTTATTAAATAAAAGCTTTTTTTGGGTGTAGTTTCATTTAGATATAGTTAAGCTGTAGATGACTGTGACACTAAAATTAACGGATTTTTTAACAAATCTCAAAAAAAGCAACGCTTAATTATAAAATACTTATCGTCAAACTTTTTTACTTTTTCATATTTTTGTAAATATAAACACATTTTAATTTATCAGTGAATATTACTTATGTATACATGTAGATGTTCTGTGTATATATTGTAAATAAATACGCATCTTATAAGTGTAAGCTTGTAATATATAAAAATTATTTAAAAACTTTTATTTTAATAATTTTAGATTAGTTTTAGATTGTTAAAATTCTTGAATAAACTTAAATATTTAATGTAATCAATGTTATTCTATACAATATTAGAAATATTTTTAATGGTTTATTATATTAATTTTTATTATTTTTTGGTGATATTCTGTTGATATTAAAAAAAATCAATAATAACATGTATTTATATGCCATTAACAATATACTAAGTCTAATTTTATTTTAAAAATCATTTTTTTCCTTTTTTTATTGTTAAATAAATAAGTATTCTTCCATTTTCAGAACATAACTTATATTATATTTTAATACTTTATTTATAAATAGTAAATAATTAACTCATGATTATTTTTTTCAAATTTTTAAATTTTACTTTTATATATTAAATTTTAGATTTATTATAATCTTTTCAACTTTCACTTTTAATTTTAAAATATTCATGTCATTGTAAAGTTGAATATAATTTTATACTAAGAAATTGTAACTCATTAAAATGGTAATTTTTAAAACTTGAATGTAAAGACAAAAACTTAAAAAGTTTATTAATCAATAAAACCCAAAAGATTTTCTAAAAACCATCAAATTCTAAACTGATAATTATAAAAAATGGAATTTATACTTTACATTGTATTTAGAAATACATTTTTAATATTTTGAAGAAAAGTGCATAATCTTGCATGTAAAAAGATATTTCTAAAATAGTTTGTTCCAAATAAAAATTCAAATAAATGCTTTTGAATTGAAAAAAGTGTTTATATATATATATGCTTTATTAATATTTGTTTTATTTCAGAACTTTGGATATATAAAAATTAAAATAAATATAAGTTGAATTGTTATTTTTTACATTCATTTTATTATCGTTATCAAAACAATTTTGGCAGCTCTCCATTTGATTATTCACAAGTGAGCTTGATACACACTTCATTGCTATCAGAAGTCACAATATAAAGTAGTATACTACGTATCTACATGCAGCTCAAAATTATAGTATTATATTTACGGTTTATTAATTTTTATATTTATATTAAAAACAATCTGCAGCTAAAACTTTAGTAAAAATAAAATTTTAATTGTATTTGTGCAAGACTACATGTATGCCTAAGTCATAAAAATTGAAAATACATATTTTTTATATATAGATACTAGGTATCAATGTATAAATCATTATTTTATTTATTTTTAATACTTTTTAATTATTCCTTTTCTTCATTTTAGTCAAAATGAATTCGTTATATAATTTAAAAAATTTAAAAAACTTTAAAACAAAAAATCGTATTTTTCCAACGGTCCTACGTGTATAGAAAAATAGAAAGTTATTTAAAATCATAATCACAATTCAGATTACTGATTTTCTGTTTATCATTTTATATCATTAAGGAATTATAATTTTTGTATTGATTTAAAGTTTAAAATATTATAACATTTTTTCAATAACATTTTTTTTATTACAATAAAAATGGTAATTTTTATGAATATATTATAAGAAAAGCTACATTAATAGCTGAAATTAATGATGATACATAATCCTGTTTTCATCTTGACGTAATCTATCCTTTAAAATACACTTTCGAACGTTTATTATTTGTTTTGAAGAAGTAAATTTATTATAAATATTATGTTTTAAAATATTTGTATGCAATGAGGTATCGAAATGTTTCTTTCATAAATTAAATATTCAATACATTAAATACACACTATATTAATACCGATTTTTAAAACGATTCAAGATTATGTATCATTTTTTATGTATATTGGCGTACGAAAATCTCAGATTCAAATAAGAATATTAGAAGTAAAAAGAAAGGTTAAAAGAAATTGTGTTTAGCAAATATTTTGGTGAGTTTAGTACAAATCATTGTAGTGAAAAATTGAAGATAAAATAAGTTGCGATAGTTTGCTTATTTGTTGAAGTTATATCTGGATTATTTTTCTATATTCGTTTTATTAATTGACCAGTGAGTGACGAATCGAAAGTTTATTTTTCGGATAAAATAATTAGTGTCTACGCGTATGGATTTTTCCTCATGTGAAGGAATAATAAATTCAAAGTGGTTTTTTAAAAAAAGCTCCTACACTTTCTATATGCACTTTCTATATACTTATATATTGTTAATTGCATTCCCACCACCTGAAAATGCAATTTTAGGTTTTTATTATTATCTTGTAAATGATTACCTACGCAAGAATAAAAAATGCTTTCGGTGATAATACTCTCTACACTCAATGATGATATCTAACTTACAGATTCCAATTTTGATATGGCTTTGCCTTTCATTTCTATGTTTATTTCAAAAAATAATGATCATCAGTAAATTTAATCTCCATCCCGAAGTACCCAACAAGGGAAAACCGATGACAAAACACGTAAAAAAAAGCTCAAAATTCTTTTAGGCTATAGTATGAAATTTATTCTGCGCTTGAGAAAAAGTAAAACAATTAATAAAAATAATAAAATAACGTTAAATAATTTTTAAGGAATCGTTTTCTCAACTTTATTACAGAATGCATCGTAAAATAGTAGTGTTCAATATACTTTTCCACATAATCTTTATAACAAGTATATGGCATACAATCATCAAATTCCGGACTCCAAAAGGCATGCTAATTCTGGAGTATACTTTGTAAAATATATTTCACAAAAGTTATGCGAACATAGTAAATTTGTTTTCATTAATTCTATAATATCGACATTATGTATTCTATGACAATGACATTTGTATGTATCAATGAAATAATTATTAGTTTTTATTCAAGCAAAATAATATATACAAGAATAGTGTAAGAATATGACATACATAGTAGATAGAACAATAATAAAATATCAATAATTAAATAGTGTATAAATGTCAGAATTAAAGTGCTATATAAAAAATAGTATAAACGATTAAATTTAAAAAAATACAAATAGAATATTAGATGAGTATAAACAAAAAATTTAGTAGAATGCATTAATATGTAAAATATTATTTAAGTATATAAATAACTATCTAATATAATATTATTACCAAAGGTGTATAATAAAAAAAGCGCTAATATTATAATAATAATGCAAATAAGAAACTCGTGTGATCAATAAATAAGAAAAGAAAAAAGTAAACCGACGCATAAAGAGAATAAATCTAGAGAATAAGAGTCTACATAAAGAGAATAAAAATAATATAAGATGCAAAATTATAATGCTGTGTATAATGTTATGATAAAATTTGTTAAAGTAATTTTCATGTAACTAATATAGAAATGTAAATATGTAAATAAAAAAATAAGAATAGAAAAGTAATGTGTAATATAAGATGTAAAATTAAATACTGTAATACAGAATAACAATGTAATTGTTTAAGAAAATACTATACTATATTGTAGTATGTACAAGAAATTTTTGATAAATTTATAAATATAATTAATATTAAATATTAATAAATTAATATTAAATGATTTTTAAAATATTGCTCGTAAAAATACAAGAAATTGAATAAAAAATTAGCTTTGCAAAGTATTTAAAAATTTATATTAGCAGCAACTTTACTTCGTTTATTCAGTTTCTAAAACGATTGTTCTTTACGATCATTTTTCAATATAAACAAATAAATCTATGAGTTGAAAATTCCCTTTTGCATGTAGAAGTATATAATATTTCATATCGAAGCTTTTTAAAATATATGTTGATTTTTTAGTATTTTAATTTATGTTTAAATAATAAATTAATTAAGTCGGAACTAAAAATACTATATGCAAATATATGTATGAATAAATAATGAATTTAAATAAAAGTTTTAAATTAAAAGATTTTACATTTTCTATATATTCTTTATTTATACAAAAATAGTAAATATTTAATAGTTGTAAATTATATCATAAATCTTAATATATATATACTGATATTTAAATAAACTATATTTGAAAAAATAAGTATTTATTACTTTCAATACATGTACAAAAATCGTATGAGTATAAAGAAATTAATATGCGAGTACTAAATACACATCAATTATTCTCAAATAATAGATAAATAGTATTTTTTTACTACTATTAATATCTTATTTCGATTTTATTTCAGATATTTGTATTAAAGTTTTCAAGAAATTTCTACTCGTTGGTCAATATATACTATAATTAAATAATTAAAAAGAAAGATAATTAGGAATGTATTGAATAAAATAAAATTGACGTTTAAACATTAGTGTATGCATTTACACAATTTATATATAAAAAACATTTATAACCATATGTCTATATTTATGTCCATATTTTTTTACCAATTAAACTTAATTTGTAGGTTTAAGTAAAGCAGTTTAGTTTAGTTTAACAATCTCATTATTGATAGTAAATTATAATAAGTAAATAAACTTAACTTAACAAAAGATAAAAAATAGAGGAATATGAAGATGATTTGAGTAATGCCAAGATATAAGTAATGTAATAAATAAATTTCAAAGAATGTTTCTAGTATTTTAAAAAAATCTTATGAAATAAATAATTTATAATAATAACAATAATAATATATAATTATTGTTAGTAATATATTTGGAGTTCATTATATTTAAAATTTTAATTAGTGTATGATTTACGAGAAAGTGAGTAATATTGTATTAATAAATATTGATAATCGCTAATACATATGTAAATATAATTCTTTTTAAAAAAATGTATCGTATAAATTAATTTAAAATATCTATTAAAAAGTATATAATATATAAGAAACTATATTAATAAGTTTGAAAAGACGAAGACATGAAGTGATAATTTTGGCCGCTTGTAGGTTCAACTCGTCTTCAAAGTTTTTTAAAGACGTCAAAATTGCATTAAGTTTTTAATATATGCAAAGTATATACATAATTCATGAGCCAGAATATACATGATAAAGGAAGCAAAATTTGTAAGTCGATTTATTAAGTTTGTCCTCAATATCAAGGAAAAGATGCGTGTACTGTTTGTCTAGGCAACTCTTTATATCTTTATGATATAACCGTCTTTCATTAGCGTTTCTAATTTGAGAGCGTAAATGGTCAAAAATCAAGCAGTGCAAACTGGATTAAAATAGACCATTGCTCGCTCTCCCTTATTTCTTCCATTATCTTTCTTCGTCAGCTTTATTTCTTAGATGTCACGCATACATATACGGGCTGTTTGTTTGGAAATTATTGTAGTCAGCACACTCATATCTGGAGCGTCCTTCCGTTTTTTTGAAGCAAGAAGTCCATATTCGTCCATTTTGTTTCCTTCTTCGCTCTTTGCGTACATTAGCACTTTCCTGGATAAATATGTGGTCTATTTTGAAGAACTTTTTTTCTGAAACTCGTTATTACCTCTTGTTTTACTTATTTGCCTTCTTTATTTTCTCCAACTCGTGGAAAATTCTTTTCTTTGTTATAAAAATTATTGTTTTTTCTTTGAACTTACGTGCCTATAGTTAAGTAAATCTTTTTCAATCACTTTTTAATCGTTTTTCATTTTTTATTCTTGCCTTTATTAATAAGCATTACAACTTTTAATTTGCTTTTTTGAGAAATCAACACATTTTTAACTCATCGACAATGACATCTATCGACAGTATATTACACTTTTTTATTTTAACCTCGTTTCTTTTACTCCTTATATAGCTACAACGAAAAATATTAAAAATTCTCCTTTATAAATAAAATGTTCCTTATATACAGAATGAATTTTAATTAATATTAATGTAGAAACATCTTTATAAGTCTAAATAAGATTTTTAAATGTTTGAAAATTAATATGAATTGCAATTGCAATGCAGAATTGTTTGCTAGTGATTGTAATCATAAGTATAATATTTTTTTAATGTTTAATATAAAAATATATATTTTTTATAAAAAACTTTATTATTTTGAGAAAAATATGAATATGAAGATACTCTGGACTATCTTACTCTGCCATGGAATAATGCAGCCCGTATGTAACGAGTATTAGAGAAAATATATACGATGAAAAAAAAAAAACAATATACAATTTTAAGATATTAAAATAAAATTAAAAAAAATCATTTATCGGCTAATAAAGAATCTAAGATAAGGAAGCTTATAAAAATAATTCCTTTTAAAAATATTATCATTTTAATGATAATAATGCAAGACAATTTGTCAATTATTAAGGTAGAATTCTTTCTGTAATTTAAATAGACGAAAATATTTTCCAAGTTATTATGTAAAAATAACTTTCAAATTTAAATAAATATTTGGTTATATAATTAGTATGATGTTATAATTTTTATTTTTGAATGATAAAATAAATTTTTTATTCAATGCTAGTAAATAAATATTCCTTTTGATATTTCCATGGAAAAAAATAATTAATTTTTCAATATTATAAATTAAATTGTATACATAAATAAAAGTATTTTAAAACATTTTAAAAAATATTATCTTTTTATTAATTCTACTTTCTGTATTATTATAAATGATCAATACATTAATCATTATATATAGGATAATAGGAAATTTCATGGAATTTGTCTACAATGCATATTTTTATCATACAATATAATGATCAAATTTTACTTTATAATTACTATTATCAAAATATTGCAGTTCAATAATATTCATGAAATTTATAAATATATTTATAAATATATATAAATTATAAAAATATACATGAAAATTATGTGAATTATACATGATGTTTGTAATTTTTTATTTTTAAACTATAAATTTTAATTATATGAGCTATCAATAAATTTTTTTTGGTAATTATAAAAACATTTCAAAAGCATATTTCTTTTACATTATATGTAATTGTACTCTGATTTAATATTTTGTCATATTTTTTTAATCAATTAAAAAAAAACACCTAAAACATCACTTGGACAAAAAGAAAAACTAATAGTTTTTATTAATCTGTAAAAAGCTTATGCTTTAGAAATAAATAAATAAACATTTATAACTTAATTGATCACTTGTGCATTTATAAGTAAAAACATGAGTACGTAACAGTCACAAGTGAAAGTAGTTCACATTACCATACTCATACAAAAATTAAAAAGCATCTTCTTAATAAATTTTGAAATTTGAAATTTACTGACGGTCATAATAAAAAAAAATTATTAATTCAATCACTTTCTATATTAAAAGAAATAGCATTAAAAAATTTAAATTATACGTGATGTAGTATAAAAATTTTGTTGAAAATGTCATAATTATCATTATGTTCATTTAGTATTTAATAGTTTATATAAATAATTTTTTTCTGTTTCGTTAAGGGTAGATCTTTGTGAGTCGTTCTCCAATATAAGTTTGGCAAAAATCGACGGAATTTTATTTTAAACTTACTTTTGTTTAATACCGCTTTATTCGTATCTTTATATTGGATATAATATAAATGGTTGAATAAAATTTTAATTTATTAATAATAACTTCATTAATAAAACAGTTCATGTAAAGCGTAAAACTATTAATATATAATAAGATTTTAACCAATACACTTTTAAGCTCTCACCAAATAAATATTTAGATTCCTTATACGTAAAGAAAACACTAAATATTATTGCATATACACACACACACATATATATATATATATATATATATGCAACCAGAACAGTCGATATCTTAAAATTTAATTGTACTACTGCTTTTACTACTGCTATTTAAATCTTTCTGAGAACTTGTAGGCGTAAAATATTTTAAAAATTATTGTAAAATTTGGTTTTACAGAGGAGAAATAATGTGAAAGGTCTGACTGTTTCGAAACAGTGCGTTTGACGGAAACAAAATACAAACAAAAGCGGAAATCCCTACTCCATGGCACGGGCTGTTATCTCATCTAGTAATGCCGCTCAAAGAAGATTAGTATTACGTACAAAACAAGGTGGAAATGTTTTGAGTTAAAGCGTGATAAATAGTAGAAAGGTGAACCGATGAGCTTAATATTTTTACTTGGTATTTATTTACAAATTATAGTTTAGCATGATTGTTATGGAAGCGCATTCTTCCATTTTTAATTTTACTTCAATCAGTTTAAGGACTCAATTTTTGAGAAACTTTAATTCTTTATATTGTTCAATTTGCAAAATTCGTCCCTAATTCGTACCCATAATTTAAGTAGTGTAATCTGATATCCCTCAAAAGGATTTTCGAAATAATTGAAATAAAAAAAGTTTTAGTATTTATTCAAATTTAAAAGATTCATAATCAAAATTTTTTAAATTAATACTTAATATATTACACTTTGAGAGTTTTTTGTTTTTATGATATTTATTGAATTAGAATATTAACATTATTAATTTATATAAAATTTTTCATTACGATATTGATGTATTATAGTACATGTTTAATTCAAATTTTTGGGTCTTTATCTTATAAACAGAAAATTTTTAAAAAAAGGAAAACATTCTGAGTAAAATATACTAATTACATATTCAGAACACAAATAACTATACAAAAATTGAATAAATTACATTTAATAAATTAGTCATTAATAATGAAAACTACTGAAACAAAATGAATTAACGCTCAAACATATTAATAAAGAAAACATTGTTATATTTATCTATATTTATATATTTATGATAATTTTTATCAAAATAAATGTATGAATATCATCATCATAATAAAATCATATTTTTTACACTAAATCATATTATTTTTTTCTTTGTATAATAATATAATAATAACAACAACAACTACTACTACTACTACAACAACAACAACAACAATAATAATAATAATGAAAATTGTTAAAATAAATTTTCAGATGATTATATATATTGTTATGGTTAAAGTATTTATATTCATATTGTTAAATTGTATTTCAGATACTTTAAATAGTTGACATATTTTGGTAAAATTTATTTTTTCTACCATGACTATTTTTTATTATTTATCTTTTTTTCTAATCTAATACTCATAACTTATACCCAACTTTTTTCTTTACTTATTATTTCGTTATATTATTTTATAAAATATTCATCTTCTTTTCCACATATCTGTACGTATTTTATATTTTACTTTATCTAAATATATCTAATTTACTTTCTTCTTTACAATTTTTCCGGAGTTGTCTTTCTTGCGTATGTGTCTTTCCAGTATTTGCGCATAAATTCCATCTTTTTAAGAAGTGTATTTTTTTTTTCTATATGTTTTTATTATTCTTTCATTTTTTCTACATTTTTCTCTTTAATCTTTTTTATTTATTTATATTTTAATTTTTTTTTCAGAATATCATGATTGCTTCTATCCTTGATTTTTAATTAAAATTGCATTTTTCAATTTTTAATATAAAATTGGTCTTTTTTTGTTTCAAAATGATTACATAATTTGACACAAGTTTATTAATCCTAACATTAATTACGTATATATACTTTTGTATAAACTTGATATTAAAGGAATAGAAATACAAACAATGTGATATTTGCTTTGTTTTTTTTAGAGGAAATTTTAAATTATATTTAAAAAAATAGATATAAAAGTATTCCGACAATTGTAAAAAAAAATTTACAGAGAAACCAAGTTAAGCTCTAAATATTCGGTGAGATAATTAAAGATATAATAACTCAGGTAAGATTTACCAATGAGCTCAATGTTATTTTATAGAGTAATAAACAGATATGGAGTATAATTTGAAAAGATTTAGAATACTAGAGAGAAAACTATGACATAAAAAAGATAGATTTCTATCAAAATATGTAATGCTCAAAAAATCGGGGAAGAAATTAGAACTAAGAGAAACAATCTGGTGGGAAATAGGCTGTAAAATTAGGGTGTTAGCAATGTTGTATAATTGATTTAAAAAAATCAAAATATGTAGAAGAAGTTAAGCATATTATAATGGTATATACACAAAGCAAAATGTGTATATGAAAATATAAAAAGTGCATATATGAATAGAAAAAAAATTAGAAAAAATAATGAGAAAATCAAGAAAAATGAAGGTGTAATAAAAAATATAACATATAAGGTAACAAAAGTAAATAAGTACTGAGTGATAGAGAAAAAAGAATAAGTAGATTGTGCAATAATGATAAATAAACAATGAAAATCGTATTACAAAAGTGTCACAAAACAGAGACTAATAAGAAAATCTGATAGAAATAATGAGAGAAGAAAAAAGACATTAAAATACATTTACTGACATGTAGAAGTGTTTAAAAATACAATTATTCTTATTTATTAGTTACGTATGCAAACTGGAAAATACTCTCTTTATGTGAATACTTACATTGAAGGAGTTACATTCAATCTTTTACTTTTTTTATTGCATTGAAACATTATGTATCTGTTACAGAATAGGAAAATACGGTGAGTCATCAATAGCTGAACTAAATATGGTAAGATGTCACAATCAGGAGATTTTAAATGATGAGGTACAATTTATGTGAGAAAATGCTTAATGGAGGACTGCAGTTAGATACACAAGGATGGTGGATGCATTATCTCAGGCTCAGAGAACAACTCAAGTCAAAACACTTATCGCAGAATCTCGATCAGAGAAGTTTTGCTGTATCGAAAGTAAAAAATTAAAGAAACTATTTGTAACTCATGCAATGTTGCACGTTATCATGCAATAACTTTTCTTCTTGTTGACCGGTGAGAAATTTTTATGTCAAAAATCATCAAGAATTAAAAAACTGAATACGGGTAAAAAATCTGTAAAAATAAGTAAAAAAAATTGACTGTAAATGTTTCTCGCAATAAAGTAATTGTAATAAAAACGTACATAAATTTCAGCTATACACGGCATCTCAAAGCTGACGACAAAATTGTTTTGGCTAGAATTATTTTAAACGAATTCAGTAAATAAGGAAAAGTCTACAAAATCATAAGAGAAGCATGAATAAGACTAAAGAGAGAATATTTCAATATTTAAAATATAAATAGAAGCCATGAAAATAAGAGAAGTTTTTCCAATGCTTCTGTTTGTTATCTTCCTGATTTTTTGTGATTTCCAATATTATAAAGTAGTCTCAAATAAAAAATTTAATTTAGAAATAATGTATAAATTTATAAATTGTTTCTAAATAAATAATAATAAGTATAATAACATTAAATTATACTAATTAAATTATCTTTATCAAAGTCGAAGAAACGACTTTTTTCAAGATCAATATTAAAATCTTGTTTCACGTTTATTAATTTGCATTGATGATGGATATATATAATAAAAGATATTTTAAATCTAAGTTAAAACAATTTCTTTTAAAGAAAAAATATTCTTCAATCCATTGTTCATAGAATTAATAAATCTTAATTTTCATTTGATGATAACCATATTTATTTATTTTAACGTCTACTAATACATAATTTTATATTATATATTTTCTGATTTAGTATTTCTTTAAGATCATACAAATCTAAATTTTTATCCTTACATTATTTATTGTCATTTGAAAAACAATTTTACCGAACTCTTATTAAAATATGATATAACTTCTTCGTATATTTAGAAAAAGTTGTTTTAGACAGTAAAGAAGATAATGGAAAAATTAAATTGAAACCCAATAGAGGGAAAATAGAAAAGAGAAAAATGAAAAGAGATATCATGAGGATTAAAAAAAAATAAGTATCAGATAGTGATGATTTTAGCTAACAATAAAGGAGAATTAAGAGAACTTCTTTACTATTCAAAGAAAACAAAAACCATACGATTACAAAAAAGATAGACGAAAGGAAGAAATTAAAATACTTACTGGATAAAAAAGTTTCATATGCATACGTACATAATATGGTTTCAAAGAGAATAATAGAGAAAAAGATTAAATCAAACTATTGTCAAAAAGAACCAATTCATTATTATAAATCTTTGTATATCACGGAGAAATGCTTTACGAAAAATAGATGAAACATGAAAATTAAACTATTTGATGGGATCATGAAAAATACAAAGAAAATATATAAAATGGATTTTAAAATCCTACTCAAACATACTAAAATACATAATAATTCTGGAAAATAAAATTAGGATGTAAATAAAAACGGTGAAAAGGGTAATTTACATAGAGTAAAATACACTCGAAAGTAAAATAGGAGACAGTAACAATAGGAAATTACTAAAAAATTAGTTGAGAATAAGTATGCAAGTTAGAAAGAGAATGAATTATATGAAATACGTATATAACAATGTTAAATACAGCTTTAGAGTACTATAAAAATTATTACATTTTACATTTTAAAAAATTGTAAAATACAGCAGAAGCTATAAAAAAGATTTGAAAAAACTGTGAAAGAAAAAAAAATGAAATTAATGAATTCTATAAAAAATTTTTTAAAAAAAATATAAAAATAAAAATGAATGAAAAAATAGAAAGACAGGAAATAAAGACAAAAAACAACGTAACAACTAACAAATTTAAAGGAAGAAAATAAAAAGCAATATCAAAAAGGCTCAATTAGACACCAGTAATCCAAATATTAGACACATTAGAATTTTAAGCTCAAGTCAATGTATAAATATTTACTTAAACTCTTAAATTTTAGTCATTATGTAAATTTTTCTGTATGAAATTTTATATGTAAAGAAATATTAACAATACTTTAACAATATGTAATTAGTTCAATAATCTGTTACTACTACTTTAGAGGAGATACCTATAACATGTAAAAAAGGAAGGAAGTTAAGTTTAAAAAAATAACATAGTGAATAATATGATGGAAAAAGAAACATAAGGAATTATTACAAAAAGATACAAAGAAGAAAATCGAGGAAGTAAAAAAAATATAAGTCTGAACAATAAGGGCTCAAAAGATAGGAATAGTAGCCAGTAAATTTTACATAAGGATTAAAATAAAGGAGAAATCATACAAGTGATAAGTAATTGATTAATTAAACAATATATAATTGTTATAATACATTACAATATCCGCTTATAAATTTTTATATTTCATACATTTTTGTACATCTTATTTGTTACATATTGAAATTTAACGTAAAAATTACACATGAATAGTTTGTGTTTTGATACTATATTTCCATCCGTTTTTACTTCTTTCCCATATTTTTAAATATGTCAATCCTTACATACAGATTTTCCGATTTTCTCTATGTGTTTTTTTAAATAGCTTTGATATTAATATTATCTTTTAAAGTATTTAATTTTTTTATACATAAATTAGTTATCTCATTTTTTAAAATTTAATTATTACTTTATTCATATTTCTACAACTCTTTTAAAAGTCGAAGTCTATGAAATTTATTTAATTATTACCTCTTTTTCTATCTCAGTTAAAGTAATTCTTTCGTAATTGTCATAAGAGATTTATTTTATCTCTCCTTTGCACATCTTTTAAATTATTTAATGAAAAATAGTATTATTTTCTGTAATATAATTACTTTGTTTATGAATATCGAACATTAACTTACTGCTAGACTTTTTATATTTATTTTTAGTTTTAAACGTTTAATCTTTTTCTTTCAATCCCTTTCCAGAAATAGTTCGTAGATTTTGAAACATCTATTTTATGTAATAAAATATTAAATCACTCATATATCGTTTTTAATTATTTTAATATCAAATTCTTATATATGTTCTAAAAAACTAATTTTCATTATAACGTTATCTTTTAATGTTTTTTAAAAATTATAAAATGCCTATTTCAAATATGCAAAAATAACTTACCTAATAATAAGTATAAAATTCTTATAATTGTATTTATTTTTTAGTTGTATTTTATATTCATACTTGCAATAATTATCTAAATTTTCTATTTTTAACAATTTGTAATGGAAATTTTTATTATTTCAAGGATATCTAATTATTCTATATATTTTATTTATTTTTCACCCTATAAATTATGTAAACTATTCATGATTTATATAATATAATACTGTAACACTTTTTCTTAATTTATGAATAATTTTTCATTGTTGGAAGAATATAAATACATTTGATCTCTTCTTATTCATTACTTTTGTTTCTATTTTATATATTTTTACTGTATTATTTAACCGTATTTTTTAATTTTTTTTACTTAAATTACTTATTTTAATAACTTTATTATCTCTCTCTCTATTCTTTTTCTATATTTTCTTCTTAAAACATTTTTTTCTTTTTTCGCTATAAGTAAATATAGTCTCTTCACCTATTACCTTGTTTCCTGTGTAAAACCATATTTCTGCTTTCTCTCTTAATTCTTTATATGTATTCACTATTTTTCTTTTTTTTCATTATTTATAAAACATTTCGTTCCTTTCAGTTCTTTCTTTTTTTTCATTATTTTTTCCTTGTCTTTTTTATCTAATCTGGTACCCCACCATTTAAATTTACCTCTGTCTCTTTTACAAACTGTCTTTACTTTCCCGTTTACTCCCACTTTCTTTGTTATTCACGCACAAATACTTTCTAGAAGAAATAAGTATGAAGTGTAAAAATAGTAGATAAGATGAAAATGAAAAAATTTCCTAGTGATGATGAAAAAAAAATAAATGTAAAAAAAATTTAAGGAAGGAAATTGATTCAAGAATTGATAAAATTACTAAATAAATACTGAGAAAAAATACCATGGTCACAGCGGTATTTTTATACTAAATTTCAAAAAATAAAATAAAACTCAGATGAAAAACTATAGAAGTTGATAGACTAAATTATATTGATGAAATCTAACTATAAATAGGAAACAAAAGCGTATGACTTATTTTAAGCATCATAAAGTAGTAGATCCAAAAGAAAATTAAAAAAATCTAGAAGACTTCTCATTCAGATTGAAAAAACATAATATGTAACTCTTACACAGACACGATAGGATAATTTTAATCAAAATGAAGATCAAATTCTAATAATTATAAACAACTTTTAAAAAGTTTCTAAACAAGTTAAAGTTAAAACCAGATAATATAAATACTTTAAAACACGGAGATAGAACGACGAAACTAGCAATCATTTAAGTTGAAATAAAGTTGAAAATATTAAATATATTGATATACCTATGATATATAAAATAACATAACAAGGAACAATATGAAGTAATGTAAAAAGACAATCATGGTACTAGAAAAAGTTGTAACTATTCAAAGAGATACATAAGAAAAAAAATTTTAATTCTTATAAAAATTGTTTTATTAATTAAAACGGAAAGTTGAGAACGACAAAGTTATGATAAAATGAAAAAAAAATTCAAAAAATACATACAAAAGAATCCTAGATATTGATAAAAATAACTCCAAGTGTAAATATTATAACGGAGACAAAAAGTGACAGTATATAAATAAAATCCACAAACAAAGTTATCACATTTGAAAATAAAAAATATCGAAAATATGAATTTATATAGTAATTGCTTAAGAATGAAATTATAATAATATTAGAATAAAAGATAACAACATAAAAGATTAGATTAGATACTTATTAGTGACAAGAATAAAATTCTAGAAAAGCACGGCGATTTTAATTGGGTGAAAATAGTCTAACTAGCAATTTTTTACTGAAAAAAAATGGAGGTGAAAGAAAATATGTAAGATGAAATAGAAAGACAGCAGAGAATAAAATAAAATTTACGTTGGGATAGCATCAATAAAAAAATGAAGATTTAAAAAAAAAAAATTTTTAAATTCTAGAAAAAACCTAAAATGAGTAATTATATTGGAAAACAAATATTATTATCAGAGAAAAAGAAAATATGTAGAATGTATAATTTTTGTATAGAGACAACAAAATATTATTATTATTTATTTACGAAAACTTTATACATTATTATCTATAATTTTTTACATTTTTTAATAATTTCTCACTTGGTGACCTTAATACTTATAATATTGTACTTTTTATAATTTATTTCATTGTTAAAAAAATATTAAAAAAACCAGTATCAAAGAAAAGGAAGGCAGAAGAAAATATTTTGATAAACTACCAGCAAAATAGTAAGGATCAGGTTAAGATGACTAAAATAGATAACAAGCCTGTATCTCAGACATAATCTAATTTTAAATTTACGTCGGAATATACATATTTTTGTACAAAGTAGCGAATGAATATTATAACAATTTATATGTTATTTAATAAATTAACTACGGAATTTAATTAACTATAATTGTAATTATTTCGTTTCATTTAATTTTAATATTTAATATTTTGAAAATAAAAATTTTCTACATATTTTTTGTAGTCGTTCTAACATTCAATTATTAAAGTAATAAAAAAATAATACTTCTTCACTTGTTACTTTTTTGCCTAATTTTTTAGGGAAAGAAGTCATAAAAGTTTAAATTCAATAAGAAGTTTTTTTTGTTTTTTCAATAAACACATAAGTTTGTCATATATGATTATTTACGATAATATAATAGTTAATATTAATTTACTTATACATAAAAATATAAATTTAATCATAAATATGTTTTTCAATAATTATACAATTCATTACATATATTATTATATCAGATATATATTATACTTTTATTTAAGAATATAATTCGACTATACATTATAATTTTTTGTAACATTTATATCATTTATTCATTTTTTATATGTATAAGTACAGGAAAACATATTTTTCTACTTCTTTTTTTCTATATTTCTATTATGATAGTTTTCATTTCTACGTATTTAAGATTCGCAGTAATATTATTATTATTATTATTATTATTATTATTATTATATATTATATTATTATTATTATTATTATTATTAGTATTATTATTAGTTTATTGAACAATATAATACATTGTTATAATGACTTACAAAATTAAACTCATATATTTAAAAACATCAATATAGTTACATTTTGCAGTTAAATTATTTTTATAATTCTATATTTATAAATTATACTTTTACATTTTTATTCTTTATTACCTTAGAACTTAATCCTTCACTTATAGTTATATATATACATATGTAAACTTTTCATGTAACTTTTATTATTCGCATATAATTTTTAATAATACCTACATTTATTGTTTTTTTTTCAAAAGAATTTTCGATTTGTCTTATAATTTACTTATACATATTTATAACATAATTATTGTTGACACATTTACACTTCGTATAAAATTTCACTCACACTTTTTTATTACACTTTCATTTATAAATTAAAAGTTTCTATTTAATAACTCTAATATTTCTTTATTTTATATTGAATTGCTTTCTTTCTCTTTTTTCTTTCTTAATCTCATCCATTGTATTTTATACAGTCGGCTTACATTTTTTTATTATTTTTGAAACATTCTTCCCAATTACTTATCCTTTACTCATAATAACTTCCACTCTCCTAATATATATTTTAACGTCTCTTTTTTTCCTCCGCATAATCTATAAATTTTTTCTTCTGCTTATGTCCATGATTTGTTGGAGTAATTCTTATTGCATAATCTAAATCTTGCCTATATTTTTAATCCTTCCCTTAATTTCACCTCTTCGCTTTTATACTTAATGCAAACTTTTTTTTCATCTTCTCTAATATTGCGACTTTTATCTCACTTTTGTATTTCGTTAGCTGAATATAACTTATCCACATTTGTTTTTCCTAGCCGATCCTTATGTTCATCACTTCCATATTCTGTGCTAGGTTATACAATATGGATAAACAGGGGTGCGCGGTAGTCAAAAGTTGGGACGTAACAGGATTAGAAGAAACGTGGCTTATTCGGTTACTGGGTAAAAGAAAAAAAATACAAATAATAAAAAAAAATTTAGTAGATTATGTAAGGCAAAGATTCCTTTTAAGCCCAATACTATTTATCATAGTGCTGTCAGATTTGGATAATGAGCTTAAGGCATTACGTATCTCAGGTGTAAAAATCGAAAAGTCAAGCATTAAATCATTAGCTTATGTAGATGATCTGGTGATAATAGCTAAATGCGAGACAGAAATAAGGGAACTATTAAGAATTCTAAGCAAGTATTTGCAAAGAAAAGGATTGAAATTAAAAATAAAAAAGACAAAAATTTTGCACTGAAATAAAAACCGGAGGAAAAAGAAAGGAAAAAATATTTTGATGAAATAATAGTAAGATAGAGATAGCAAAGAAATTTTCATATTTAGACTACATCTTCACTCAGAACAATAAAGACGTAAAACATAAAAAAATATTAGCAAAAAAGGCACATCTTATATTAAGAAAAATGTGGAGCATAGCTGAGAGTTGGTTTAAAGAAGATATGAAAGTAAAAATATTTTAAATAGGTTTTAATATTAATACACCTTACAGCGTTTAATGCTGGAAATGAAAAGACAAAGGTAGAAATCAAATCAGACAAAAGAGCAATTTTGTTTGAAGATAAAATAATTAAAGATAAAAAACTTAAAATACTAAAGGAGGATTAAAAATGGCAGGACGCGGGAAAACAATAAAAACAAAGGAAGTAAGATAATAAAAGATGTCAAAATCGTGATATCATAAGGTAAAAAAGAAATAGGAAAAGCAGTATTTAAATTAAGGGAAGAGCAAGATTAAAAATAGATAGTGATAAAAAAGTTAATTAGATAACATTAGATACAACGAATTAGTATAATGAAGATTAAAATAGTTTATATAAAATTGCTAAAAAATTGTACATAGAAGAAAAAGTAATTATAAAAAGTATTTAATACTAATTCAAAAGGGGTTAGAGGACAAAAATGATGTAGGAAATAAAAAGGAAAAAAGTATAAAAACCTATAAGTACATAATTAATAAATAAAGGAAACTTCTTGATAAAATAAAAATCCTTGTAAAATCACTAAATGCACGTAAATTTTTATTGCTATTTTTTTTAAAACTTAATTCAATGTTTTATACATATATTGTTTAGTAGTTAAACACAGTGGCAGCTATGAAGCGGAATTCTTTGGGATTAAAAGAAGATTAAGATTAAAGATTATATATTTTCATTAGTTTTTATTTATCCTAAGTGCTACAATATAATACGTTGCTTTAACATTTTTAACACTCCGATAAGATTTTATTTTATAATAAAACAGCTGAAAATTTTTAAATTTATGGTAGAAGCAACATAATTTGTATTTAATTTATATAAGAAAAGGATAGTAAGATACAGCAACCATGCGTGTTAAATAAGTTATGTATAAATATAATAAAATTTTGGCATAAACAGTAAAATTTTACAAATGTAAATATATTAGTATTTAATGAATAGTTAAATAGTCAAAAGATAAAAAAAAACATGAAAACGTAAGGAGAGTAGACTAGCTGAAAGAAAAATTAAGATAACAAATTCAGAACAGTTAAAAGTTAAAAAATGGAAAAGTTTTATAAAGAATATGTAAGAGTTAATTCAATATGCAATATATAAAAGTAATATTAATATAGGTTTCAGTTATGTAAGAGCAGTATTAATATAAATTTCAATTAAAAAGTAAAAATGTAAGTTAGTAAACGACAGAATTTGCGAATGAATTGCGAATATAGATTATTTTTAAAATACTGTAAAACAAATAAATATATATACTAGAACTTATAAAATAGATATGTTAGAGATAAAATATAAAAGACATATAAATAAAAGTAAAAAATAATTATGTAAAATGGAATAAGAATATAAATATTGTTTAATACATACTATTACTACTACTACTACTAGTCCATAATTGTGCTACCAATAAACTTGTTTTTTTAGCTAAACTTTTTTTATATCTAGGCCTTTCTTCTTTAAATATTCTTTAAATAGTCTTAATTGTTCTTTAAGTTTCACTCCACTCTTACACAGTATCGCTATGTCCTCGGCGTACAAAATACTTCTCGTTCTGGTTTTTCCTACTTTAATACCTGAGCTTTTTTATTTCTTTAGATATTCCTCTAAATCCGATATACGTATGTTGAATAGAGTCGGGCTCAGAGGACTACCTAATCTCACTTTTTGATTGTATGTTATCGAAGATTCGTAATTTATAGATCTAAATTTATTGATGTTATCCACATTTTAATACTTATATTTCTTCCCATTATATTCTTTCAAATTCAATTTTTTTATTCAATGACTCAAACAACCAATATTATTCCAAAAATTTGTATTTGTCTTATATCAATCCTTTTTACCCCATAATTTTGGATTTCTCTGTTTTCTTTACTTCTATTCTTGTCAAAAACTTTTGTTTCTTCTATTTATACTTATTTTTATACACTTTTTTAGAATTACCGCGTTTGTATTGTTTATTTTTTTGTTCATAGTCGATAGCTTTCTTAATCGCTTTATTTCTAGCTTATTTCTAAAATTAGAATATGGTCCGCAATTTTTTTATATTTAAAATCCATTTTATGTATTTTTTTATACTTTTTTCAGATCTTTTTCATGCCTTTATCTCTATACTACATAGTAAAGCATTTTTATGTGTAAGAAATTATTTCATCTTTAGTTTCAGTCTTCCTTGAATTTTATCTCTCTTTCTCTCTCTCTCTCTTTCTTTCTTCTTCGTCTTCTGAACCTATTATTTTATTCTTCATATATACGCTCGGAACGTTTTCTCTATTTTTCTTTCTTGAATACGCTATATATTCCTTCTAAATTCTTCTTCCCTTTATTAACTACCGTTCACAAAGCCCTTTCATTTTGCACTTCACATTTTTCGGTATCTCTTTCCATACCTTTGTTTATCATTTCTTTATATATCTCTTTCTTTTTTCTTCCCTGCTTGATAGCTTTCATCGTTTGTACTTCTCCATCATCTTTTTTTACCTTTTCAGTTTCTTCACCCAACTTTTCAGCTCTCTCTAGATTTTTGTTCCGCTACCTTCACACTCTTCTCATACTTCTCGGTTATCTGTTCCTACATACCGCCCACGTGTTTTGTTATCCCTCATCTCTACATCTGTATAACGGTTATAGTGGTTGACTTTTGGATACCATCCTGTTTACCAGGTCTATTGTTCTTATCTCCTTCTCACACAATATTGTCTCTTGCTTTGTTTCCTTTATTTCTATATGTGTTTTCTTTTTTTTCTAGTATTTGTAATTTTTTTTTCTCTTATTCGAGTATCTGTCTCACCTATTACATTATGTTTCAGCAGAAATTCTGAACCCTGAGATCACCAATTTAGACTAACTCGTTCTAAAACATTTACTTTTTCCCATTCTCCTGCTGTATTAATTCTTTATTCGCCTTACTGTATATTAGGACTTTCTCTTTTGGCACTATCCAATTGTCTTTTATTTAGTCTCTCGTCTTTTCTTACTTATTCTTCTACATTATCTATTAATAATTCCTTCTCTTTTTCTTTATGTAAATGTTAGATCTTTCTTATACAGCTTTGGTTTCCTTAATTTCTTTTTCCCTTTAATTTTCCGTATCTTGTCTCTATGTAGCACTCTTTCAGTGTCGTTATTATTTTCCACGTATTATTTATGTTAAATTTCACTTTTAGTCTCTTCATTAAAACTTGTTTGCATAATTAATCGATGCCTTAATGTCCATTTCTCTTCACTATCCTTTTATACGACATTTTTCTTCTACTTTTTGTTTCCTTCACGTTCATAATCTTTACTCTGTGTCTTTCTAATGTAGCCAATTTTTCTTCATTTTTTTTCATTTCCTTATTAAGTCTTTTATTCTCTTTTAACAGTTATTATATTTCCTTATATTTCTTACCTTCTTTTTCAACACTAAAATTCGGTCTTCTGTCTCTGTATTCAGGTCCTTCATGTATTTTTCTGTGCAAGTTCTTTTTATTTACTGAACTTGGGATTATTCTCTTCATTTCTTTACACCTTTTTTATTTTCTCTTGTTCTATTTCTCTAGGTCAAAAATTTATTTTATTTTCTTCTTTTTCCATTTTCTACTGTTTATTTATTATATTTCTTATATGTATTATTTATTTATTTTTTCATTTTATTATTTTATTATTATTATTTTTTCCTTGATATCTGTATTTATCTTATAATTTGCTATTACTTTAAGTGTTCAAATGTGTCTCATGCTTTCACTGACTTGTACTTGTTGCGTTCTTGCCTAGTATGTGTCTGAATTATCTTTTGTCGTTTTGAAATATGCATCCTTAATATTAATAATAATAATAATAATTACGCATAATTAATATCACTTCAGCATTTCAGTTTTCTTGTACGTTTTTTTTCTTTTTTTATTTTTTATATTCAACATATAGTCATCTCACATCTAATTCTTTTTCTCACATACGTGCTTCAGGCATCTTACTCAAGATCTCAATAACCAAGAGAAATTTATATGTTCAATGAGATTTATTAAATTTTATCTTGTTTTTAAAAAGGTTTTAAATACAAATAAGTTAAGCAAAAAAGTTTACTCTATTCACGATCGTCTTCTTAAATAGTAATTATTATTTTTTGCTAATATAACAAACTAGTGTTTTCGAATGCAAGAATAGACTATATTTAAGATTGCGTTGTCAAACATAAAAAATATTTTTATTAATATAACAGGATATTGTTCTATGTAGAAATATATATATTAAAATAGTATATAGAAATTCAATACAAAACTAAATTTTATTCAATATCCTGTTGTGAAATATTCTAAATAATATTTTTTTTTACATAATAAAGATTTTTAATAATAATAATACATATTTTACGTTATATAGTGTCTTATGTATTATTATTATTAATAATATAAATATTATTGTATTAAATTCTTTCAAGCTTATGATTGTTTATTATCTTTTAATATAAAAATTTTTTCTTGGAATAAATAGGAAATGAGGAAAATGAATCGTAACACAGATATTCATTTCGAAGATAAAATATTTGTATAAAATTATATATATAAAAAGAGTAAAAAATATTTTAAAGCATTAGAAAAAGATTAAGAGGGGGAGAAAATTATTGTAAAAAAATAAGGATAAATTTCTTAAAAAGTATTAAATGGTTAATTTATTATTGGTGGCATAAAATTGAAAATAAAGGAATAATATGAAAATAATAGAGGCAATAACATTAGCCCAACAATAACCAGTTCGAGTAAGTCATCGAGACAAATCAAAATATAGAATGAGCAACAAATGATAGTCAGTAAATACTGGATTATACAGAAAGAAATAATGTGTAAACTACGTAATAACGAAAAAAAGTTAATAAAACGAATTTTTAAACATATAAGATTTAGACAATTTAAGATTTTTTATAAAATATAACAAGTTATAGACATTAAGACTAGAAATTCGGCCAATATTTTAAAAAGGAAAAAATAATGTACAAGTATATTGTTCAAGATTGATTGAAAAAGAAATAAATAAAAAGAGAAAGATAAAGAGATGTAACTTATAAAGATAAAATTTGAAGTAAAGAAGAAATAAATAATAATATGTGCGAAACAACAGAAATTTAAGCAATGTGAATATATTGTAAAATGTAACTTGATAACAAGTGATATACAAAATTGTAATCGCACTGTACAAATTGTTCGTAAATAAATAGTAATTATGATAATGCTAAAGAAATCCGTACTCGTTACATTTTTGTTAATTGTATTTTGATACTGTTTTATATCTCTTCTCTTTCTTCTTCTATTGTTCATTTATTAACATAATATTTTTATTAAATTATTTACTTCGATATACATAGATAACTTTAAACTGTAAGTGCGTATTATTTAACTTCGCATTTTTCTCTATGTAATGGATCTTATGTCGCTCTTTTTAAGCTTTCTGCTTTTTTTGTTATTTTATAATTTTATTCACATTTCTCTTTAATAACTTCACTTTTAAAACTTAAACTTTTAAGCTACATTTTCTAAAAAATACTGCAAAACTCTAAAATTTATAAATTTTTTTAAGAAATAAAGTTTTGTATTGATTAATAATGAATAAACTAAGTGTGTAAATACACGTGTAAAAATATACAAGGATTTAAATATAAAATACTTGTAAATTATTATGATATAATATAAAATGTATTTCGTAATAATTAAGTAATAGTAAATCCTAAATAGATGTGAAACAAATATGTAAAATATAAACGCAAGAACACGATCGATTTTCAAACCTATGTATATATATATATCGCTTTTTAATAAAAAATGTAGTGCATACTATATTGATTCATAAATTTGGGAGTGAAAAATTAATGAAGAGATAGACAAGGTATAGAAAAAAATTATATAATGTAGTCCTCACTGCAACAGAAATGCACCTTTTAGTATTATAATGTTATAAATTAAAAAAAAAAACAGGATAGAGATCCAAGCTGCAAAAAGAACAATAAAAAACGACGAAGAAAAGTGTAAAAGGTTAAAAGAGGAGAGAATGTAAGAAAGATGATTAAAATAAAAAAGAAAAAGAGAATTAGATAAAAATAATAAATTTCTGGCGTGAAATAAGATGGTCATCGTGTATGTGGAGTGAGAAATTTTTAAATGTTGGTACATCGTGAGATGAAGTTAAAAAAATAAAAGGACAACAGAGAAAATATGGATCAGTTACTTAGAAAAATTTAAGGTAAAAGAATGAATTTAAGTACATAATAATAGAAGTCATAGAAGAAAAATAACATGTGTATATAAAAAAGAGAAATAGAGAAGAAGATTCGAATGAATTCTTTAGCAAGATTTATCATGGGGACCATTAATGAGATTAGAGGGAACGTTTGCTCCTTTATTCATGGAAGAAAAAAAGTGTAAAGAAAGGAATGAATTGGCGAGACACATCATGGAAGAAGCGTGCAGTGAAATAGAATTCATGACAAGTAACTACAAAAATAGTATTAAAGGGGCTAGAAATGATATAAGTTTAATGTACAAAATACGCTGGAAGAGACAAAGACACTCAGAGAGTGGAAAAAATAAGAAGATAGATGAATAAAGAGTAAAGGCTATGTTCAAGTCAAATTGATTTGAATATTATGTGTCAATATTATATAGACAGCAAACTTTATTTGATTATAGGAAAATTGTTATCAAATGTTAAATATTAGTACAAGTGATAAAATTTAAGTAAAAATGTACAAAAACCATATATGTGTTGACTGTAAGATGAGAATTGATATTGAAGTGCTTATATAAAAAATAAATGTATAAATAAATCTTGTGGTGTATATTAAAAATATAATATAATATTCAATAAACTACTATTTATATATATATATACATTTACACATTTATAAATTACATAAAAATGTAAAATGAATTAATTAAATTAAAGAATGTAAATTTCAGGTAAAAAGTGATTAATAGTTGTAAATACTAAATTCATTAGAGTAAACATATAATTGTTATAAATATTAAATTAAAAATAATGTTAATTGTATGTAAAAATCTGTGTTATGTAAAAAAGTCAAATCTCTTAAAAAACGTTAAAATAAATTAAAACTATACGATTATTTTGTTCATGATACAAATACATGAAGAAAATATAGATCACTTCAAAAAAAAGATTGCAAATTTCTTTATATTTACTTAATCATTAGGTTAAACATTACAAACTGAAAAATATAAACAGTATTTTGTAAACAAAATTCTGTATCTGTTATTTTTAGAACATAGACGAAACGAACATGCATGTTCTACGAAAATAGGAGTTTGTTATTCACCATTAATAAAAACGCTTCTTATTGTTTACTAAGCAATGAAATAAAATTAATAGTATTTATATATTATCAACACCTACATTTGCTCTGCATTTTTCCAGTCAGATAAAAATGAGCTTTGATGCTTTGATAAGAAAATCGATGTTTGATCTTCAACAATATCACAGACTAGTGTGTGAATCACTTACAATTTCTTTTTGTGAATGCTTATCTCAAATCTATTCTACAATTCATGAAGTCATTAAAAGGCCAAAAGAGTTTGTTAGTTACGAAAATATGAAAAAATTGATATTTCATAACATAATAGAAATCTTATTGATTCAACATTTTATTATCGAATTTGAATTTTGTAAACTAGCAAGTAAATAATAAATAGAGTTATATAGAGTTGTTTATTGTATATATAGTTTATACAATTTTTAAATGAAAATAAATAGAGTTTTGATTTGAAGATATGTATTAAATTTTTAGAAAAAATCGATTTTTAATATTGATGTTTTCACTTGTTATATTGAAGAAAGCAATCTTGTAAAACTATAAATATGATTCTTTATGCTATTTAAAACATATTACATTTAACTTTCACATTTGTTACTATACTTAATATATATTAATTTATTAATAATTAAAGTATAATTGACCTTAAATAATAATTTATTTAATTAACCTCTATGGAATACATGTAGTTCTATAACAATACAGTTTATATATGGTTTTTAAGTTGGTATCTGACATTTCCTCTTTTAGTTATTTTTAAAATATATAATTAAATTAAAATAAATAATTAATTATTAATATCTTGTATGTAGTAGTAGTAGTATTTTATTGAACATATAATATGCACATTGTTGTTTAATATTTTTTTTTATACTTTGTTATATTACTTTTCATTTACGTTTTATATTTTGTTTCTTTTTACATTTGTTCTAACGCTATTATATTTTTATATTCTTTTTTTTTATTTTTACCTGTACAACTTTTTATATTTTATTTAGCCTTAGTTTAGTTTTCCCTTATGTTGTCCTCGTATGTCTTTTTTCTTTTTTCTTCTTCGTTCTTTCATACCCATTGAATTTTATATAGTTTCGCTATATTTTCTTTTTTATCCTTGAGTATTTCCCACCATTTCTCTTTTTTGTTGCTGAATATTTCGCAATTTTCTATTATGTGTTTTAGTGTTTCTGGAATTTTCTGATATAACCTGCATAGCCTTTCTTCCTTACCTAGCCAGTGGCTGTTATTTCTTGCTTCGTTGCCCATTCGATATATCGCCAGAATTTTCATCCCTGTTTTACCTTTTTTCTTCTTTTAGATATTCTAGTAATAAGTTATTTATTTTTGTAACGTATTTTGAATTTTCTAATTTAGTTATCCATTCTTGCTCTTGTTAACCTTTTAGTATTTCCTCTGTTTCATGCCATATTTTATTCCCTTCTTCAATTTTCTCCTTCCAAATTCAATCTGACCATCCTATGCTGTTCCAAAATTTCATCCTTTTTTCTCTCATCGTTTTTGCCATTTTGTAATTCTCTAATTTATATCTCTCAATCTCTCTTCCATCTTTCAAAGTGACTTTTAGTTATTCTTTTAAAATACCTTCATCATCAGACGTTAGTATTTTTTTTCAAAGTTTATTGCCCTTTTTGCCGCTTTGATATGTAGTTTATTTTTTTGTGTATCGAGCATTAGGATGAAATCTGGGGTGTTTCTATCTAAATCTAATATCCAGTTTATATAATTTCTTTGTATCAATAAAATTTCTTCAAATTTTTGCCACCCCCAGATTTCCACTCCTTACATTAATACTCCATCTAGTAAGCCTTTGAATATTTTCAGTTTTATCTTTATGTCTTCCTCGAACCATTTTTCACTCAATTGCCAGATTTTCCCTATCTTTATATTGGTTCATTTGCTAGGTGTTTTGCATGCTCTATATCAGTATTGTTGTTACTGAATACGGACCCCAGATAATTGAAATTCTTTACTATTTGTATAATTTGATCCTCTCATATGATTATAATTTTCTTTTTCCTTCCTCTAGGATTCCCACGTCTCAATATCTTTATTTTCCGGGTATCTAAGTCAAATCACATGCTCTCTATTCATTTCCAGTGTATGTTTTGCTATTATGACGACGTAATCAGTATTTAATAGATCAGACTAATAGTAGATTTTTTTTAGATCAGTTTCAATGTCTTGCATTGTAATACTAAATAACAGGGGACTTAGAGAGCATGCTTGTTTTACACCTTTATTACTTTCCATTTTCAAAATTATCTTGGTAACTATTTTTATTTTCCTCCTCGAGTCCCTATAAATTTCTTATTTAATGCCAGTTTTATTCTTGTCTATGTTCATTTTTTGCACTGCCTTCCATATCACCTTTCTCTTCAGTTTATCAAATGTACTTTAATATTCGCAAAACAAATGAGTACTTCTCCTTTTTTGTTTGTATATCTATTGCCATCTTTAAAAGATATATTGCCTTTGCAGTTCCTCTTTTTTCCTGAATTCCATTTGCGTAACATCGAGAGCTTTTGTGTTTTTAATGTGTTTTTCTATTTTGTTTTTTAAAATTTCTGCTAGTAATTTATACCCTGTATCTAATAGGGATATTTCTCTATAGTTACTGGGATCGTTTATATATTATTTTTTGAAGATAGGTATCACTATTGCAGTTTTTCATTCTTTAGGTATGTTCTGTTCCTTCAATATTTCTTTTACTTTTTTGTTATTGTTACTATTATTGACTCTCCTCCATACAGTCATATCTCATTTGTTGTCTCATCTTTTCCTGGGCTTTTTTTTCATTTTTTATTATCTCTCTTAGTTCATCTTCCTTTTTCTCTATTATTTTCACTTCAATTTCTCTTTTTCCTGATCTCTCTTTCATTTCTGGCTCTAACTTTTTAGATTATTATTTGTAGACATACATTTTCTCGTAATGTTTTTTCCATTCTTCTATTTTTATGTTGTTATCTACTTTCCCTTTTCTACCTTTGTTATCATTTTCCAGAAGGCCTGTCTAGTTTTATCCTTTTCAGTTTCTTCAATTTCTTTTATTATTTCCTTTTTTTCTTGTTGTTTATTAGGTTTCTATATTTTATCCTCACTTCACTATAGTTGTGTCTATTTCATTCCTCGTTGGTCCTTTTCCATGCTTTGTATCTTTTTTTATTTCTTTCTTACTATCCAGGATTCTTGATCCCACCACGGTTCTTTAGTTTTTTTTTTTGTTTTTTTTCTTTTCTACTAATACTTTCCCTCATTCTTGTTTTTAGTTCTACCAGTCCTTTATTTCCTTCTCTTTTTTTAACTTTTTCTAATAATTGTCTATAGTCTCTTCCGTACATTCTGTCCAGTATATTTTCTTTTCTATTGTGTGTTCTTTTTTATACTGTCATATCGTATTATCAGTAGGGTTTAGCCATCCGACTCGGTCCTTTCCTCAATCATTATATGTTCTATATCTTCTTCTCCTTCTTCATTCGTTATTACATAGTCTATAACTGAAGCCCGTCTCGCGCCGTTGTACGTGTATTCACCACCATCTGCCGTTAATTATGCACAGCCGATTGTCTTTAAGCCAGTTGATTACCTTACCCTATTCGTTTATAGTTTTATTTTTTTATTTTCTTTCTGACTTGCCTTTTCCGTTTATCCAACCTCCTTGATCTCATGTCCTGGAGATAGAATCCTCAATCAATGTGTAAATTTTCCTTTCATTTTTCTCTTATGTATGTTAGACCTATGTTCAGTTTTTTTATGTTTATCCGTAGCTTCGCCCGTATAAATTTTTTTTTCTCCCTTTTCGAGTCAACTATTTCTATCTGTTTAGATTTTCTTATTCCTAGGCATAATCCACCTTTTGCTCTACCTTTTCTTTTTTCGTTTTCTGTATTATATGTCAATACTTCATGATTTTTTAATTTGTTTTCAAATTTCTCTTCTAACCAAGTTTCTCTAAAATGTCCATTTTGTTTAAGTACTGCCATCCGTTTTGTATATCTTATTTATGCCCTCAAGTTCCAGAAGAATATAGTTGCTTTTTTAAACTTTTTTTTATTCGTTTCTGTTTTCTCTTTCTTTAGATTCTCTTCAAAACCAACTTCTTTTTTTTTTTTGCTATATGCCCATATTTCAGTTTCTCCAATCATTTTATTATCGCGCTACCACCGTTTTCCTCCTTGATTTTTAAGTTCTTTATATTTTTTGTCCATTATTATTCTCACTTCACTTTTTGCGTAAGTTGTATCATTGATGTTATATACTGACTTATATTTCCTTAAGCTCTGCAGGATTTTTTTGGTTTTCATAATCTCTTCATTTTCTTTATTATCACTGCATGTAATTCCGCACCTATAACTTTGACCTCATTTTACTTTCCATCCTTTTTTAATATTTATTTGTTTTGTGAGAGTACACTGAGTGTTTCGGCGTAAGCCGTTATATTGTGTAATTGGCACGTTCTTTTCCAATAGCGTGCTAATCCATTTTATTGTTTTATTACACAGAAAATTTGCACAGGCCAAATGCTTCGGGGTTTTCCCAAATTTCACCACCATAAAGTAGACGGTTAAACTTTCAAGTGACTCTCAGTCTTGTGACTAATTTTTTTCTGTATACACGTACATTATATTTTCAAATATTAAATATTACTTTCAGAATACTTATCAAATTATTCATTTATATAAATAATTGCAACCCTTTGAAACCACCCGTCCAACAATTTGTACTTTCAATTCTTTTTCTATCCAGTCTGTGATCATGTTTTCTGCTGTAAATTTGGTGTGATCTAGGCCTGTTATTATAATATTATTGTTTTCCATCTCTCTTTTTTTCTTTTCAATAATCCATTCTATTTCTTGAGTTGTCTATTCTTCTTTTTTTCTTGTCTCAAGATTATTTAAAAAAATTTATTTTCAATTCTCTCTTCCATTCATTTTAGTTTTTTATTAATTTTTTCTGATTTCTTCTTTATCTTGTTTATTGTATATTTTTTTAACTCCTTTACCCTCTCTTCTTACTTTGTGCAATGTACATTAAGATTGCTATAACTAATGCTACTCTGCATAGATTCTTTTAATTTCTTTATTTCCTTCTTCATCTTACTAAACTCATTATTGTCATCAGTTACCACTTTTTTCTGTGAGTTGCCTTATTCGTTGCTCTACTCATGTCTGCTTATTTTCTATGGGTTTGATTTTCACTCTGTTTTTTCTGTTCTATGTTTGTTTTGTTTTCTGCTCGGGCCAAGATCTTTTATTTCTTGACTCACTTTGCACTTGTATCTACTTTTTCACTTCACTAATTATCTTAGTTTATTGTTAACAACACCACCTGCCGTTAATTAGCTTAATCACTTTGCTTCTATACCGTACTCCTAATCTTTCACAATTTTATTTTTTGTCTACCTTTATTTTTTTTTCTAACCATTTCTTCTCTATCGTTTTTTACTTTTTGTTTACTTCATACTTCTTTGTTTATTTGCATTCAGTTTTAGATTTCTCCTTTCTCCTTTTCCCTTAATATTTTCACTATAAAATTTCTGACAATATACCATTGTGCTTCTACATGAAAGCTGGATCGGACTCTGTCAATATCCTGTATGTATATTATATGTGTATATATTTGAAGGCTACAAGATGATAAAATAACAAATCCTTATAGATTTTTTGGATCTGTTTTTATTAAAAATTTAAAAAATTTTTTATTTTCTTGGGTATTAAAATTATTTGTGGTTTGAATTCATAAATAAAGATATATTTCGATTTCAACAAAAAATGCATAGTTGAATTATGAAAAATTTTAATGAAGTAAAGAATAGTTAACATAACTGTTTTTATTATAACATACAGATAAACAAAGCTTTTAATAGTAAAATCATAAATTAATTATTTATTCTTGGGTGCATATTATTAGATAATCAATTGCTTACGTATATAAATTCATATAAAATTTATAAGAATTATTATAATAAAAATCTCATCTTAATTGTAAGTATGATACATTTATTTTTAACCTCTTTACTTTATAAAAGCCCGGTTTATCATAATTTAAATGTTTTTTACAATATTACAAAATTTAAAATATTTATCTGCTTCCATGTTTACATACATAAAGAAATAAAGAAAAATATTTTATTAGGATATTCATTCATGCATTTGGCTAACTAAACAGATATTATAGCGTAATATATCGCATAATGTTTAAAAACAAAAAAACGAAAAAAATTTCTAACCATTTTATAAAAATTATATAAGAGAAGCTATATATAAAATATACAATTTTCAAAATTCATCGTTTTTTAAAAATAAAGTAAATAATGTATTTAGTTTTTTTCTAATATAAAATTTTATTTATTAATACCTGACTTAATTATTAAATAATATTATATTTTTATTAATAGTAAAAATACAAAAAGCAATACATTAATGATTATTTTACATTAATTAAAAACGAAAAAGAATTTAAGCAACATTTTATAAATCTCAAGTCTTTTTGAATTTGTTTCTTCAAACCTTTATAGGAATCTCTTGAGATATGTTCGAACTGGAGTACTACATATAATATAGAAAATTTCTATTTTTCTATTATTGAATTTGTATATACTACTATATATTTTTTATTGAAATGTTTTCGCAATATTTATTCATTGCGCATCCAATTTTCATAAAATATACATATACATATATATACAAAATTATAAGTAATTAATACCTGCATAATGGTAAGAAACCCATTAATTATTCAAAGTAATTTCAGAATAAATAATTATATAAGAAAATATTACTTTGTGTTAAAAATATTGCAATCTATCAACTTAAAAATATTTATTTCCAGTTGAAGGATAAAGAAAAATTTGAGAATTTCTAAAAACAGATTATGTTAAAAATAAATTGCGATTATCACAACCTTAAAATTATAAGTAAATAAAAAATTTCACAAACTTTAGTATTCGTAAAATGATTATTTTGTTTTAAATTAAATTTTAGGTAACAAATTTTATATTAATTACAAAATTATAATACTCATGAGTATAAAGTAAAAATTTGTTTAAAATTTTTATTTCCTAAATTAATCATAATTTTTTAAGAACAATTAAATTTAATTAAATAAATTATTGAGCAAGTTTAAATTTATTGTAAATTAGTGTATAGTAACGATATTCGTAAATCATACTTGAATAATTTCTATGGATTATATAAAATAATTTTATACAAAATAACATCTTTGTTAAGCAATACTAACTTCAATAGTATTTTTTTTGTATTTTCTATTGTAATTGTTGTCGATGGAATTCCCCCGGGGATTGCCCTGAGGCACTACCAGGACCAGGCCGGAGCCGGGCCCGGCCGAATCATAAACGGCTAGGTTAAGGCAATGCCGGAGATAGACCCCTGCAGATTTCTCGATGGCTTTCCCCGATTAAGTAATTGCAAATAAACTTTTCTGTACCGTTACCGAACTACGGTTAGCTTGTAACGGGAAATATGCAGGATATAAATAAAGGGATGTAAGGTGGAAAACAAGCTTTTACTTCCGAATCCTACGCCCGAACACTTCGATAGCTCTCTCAATCGAATCGGCGACAAGTGCTGGATAAAAAGTGTCAAAAATATTAAAATGATTCTTTCCTTCACCTACACACCGACTCTCAATCAACAGTAATATTAATCATCAAATTTTATTTTTTATGTAGTATATTTTATATGAATTTATTATTATATTTCTATTCATATTTTGGATTTAGTTTTTACATACATATAACATACGTAAAACCTTTAATATATTCTAAATTTTGTTAATTTATAAATACATTTTTTATTATATATAAGTATTATACAAATATATTCCTCGTGTTTTATTTTTTCTTTGCGGAATACCGAGTTATACATATATGCATCTATGCAAATATACCAAAGTGATATCGCAAAGTATACTAATATTTATTAAGATTTTTCACATTATTAATTATTTATTCATTAAAGTTTTATATATTTTATACGATGAATACAAAAATAAACTGAAAATTAAAAAATTATATAATAAATTTTGAACAGAAAATGCTATCCTCCCTGTGGAAACCCGCCCCATGGTCCTCCCGTCTATCCCCTCACCCCCTCATCTCTACCCCTTGCGCCCCTCTGTTCCCCTCGACTGTTTAAGCCCAATGTTTCGTTCCCCCAATGACTTCTGCCAAGACTGCTGCAGGCACTCTGAAAAAGTTTTCAATCTTAAATATAAACAACATTTTTATTTATAGCTACTATATAAATATTAATCCTATAAAAATTATTATAAATAGAAAAAAAAAAATAATGCGGTACCAATCACAACCAACACTAGCTCAAAACTGTAATTTTAAAAAAATTAAGTGCACGTTTGTGGTTAAGATGATAATATTATTATTGTATTAAGTATAGATCAATTAAATAAAAAAGCGAATAAAGTATTGATATTTTTTAAGCAAAATTGGATTCTGCTTTAAATCCCTTTAACAAAGTTGTTTCTATCATTATGGTAAATAATGATATAAATTAATGAAATATAATTAAGGAAAAATCTGGATCTTATTGCGTTACTTGTCCCCGGCGTGCTTCTTTTGATATCTGTAACATCAATTTTACTATTTTTTTTGAAAAATTTTAAGACAATACAGAAACATAAAAAGGAATATGAAACATCTCTTCCAACCATTTTCGCCCCTCAACTACAGCATCTCCCAATTTCTCTTCTGTCTTTGCTTTCTCATCCTTTTCGTTCTAGCCGGTCGAGCGTAATTTAGGAACTAGGTTTAGTAAGGATTTCCGTCTTGCCGGTTTGCTTTATCGCCATTTTGCTGTCATCTGGCGTCGCAATCATGTTTCTTCTCTGTTTCTTGCTCCACTTTTTGGCTTTTTTTCATTTCTTCCCACCCCTTTTTCCCTCCTAGAGGACACAGCATCTCTCTAGCAGGGAGTTCTTACCTTACACTCCTTTTCTGGTGTGTGCAGTTCATCAGTGGAGCAATCGAACGTGAGGTTTAGGAGGGGAGTACTCGAGTTGCCTAAGGCAAGACAGTTTGTTGGTAGTTAAATATGGTTATTAAATAACGACCTTCGTATCTATAAGCATTAAAGTAGTTATAATTTCGGGTTTTAAACTGTTCAACTAATGACAACACAACGTGGGCAGGGACGGGAGCGCGTCGGCGGCAAGTGAATGAAGATATCCGAAGATTTTGTTATTTTTTTTGTATTCTCTATCCTGTTGGATTGTGTTATAATAATCGCGGGTAATACGTGATGTAGTGAACAACACGAATAAGATGGGGAGGAGGGAAGGACATATTATTGATAAGAGTGTATCTTTCCATATAGATTAGCATCTTAGATGCTATTCATAGCCAGTTGTGGGAACGATTGTTGTAGTTTATTACATGGATGTAGAATTTGGGGTGTAAGCTTAACTATATCTCTGTCGGAATAGCG